>NC_069423.1:50061076-50123729 GCF_026875155.1 Cherax quadricarinatus | reverse complement strand
AAACCCCCTTTGGGTTATTGGGTGGAAACCCCTCCCTCCGGGGTTTCCCTGGGTGGCAAACCCCTCCTACCTGGGTTATTTGGGTGGCTAACCCCCCTACCTGGGTTTCGGGGGGTAACCCCCTACCGGGGGTTTTCCCTTTCCCTCCCCCCCCTTTCCCCCCCTTTCAAAACCCTCCTTCCCTTTTTCTTGGGGGTTAAAAAAACCCCCTCCCCCTTTTTCCCCTTTTAAGGTTTCTTCGGTGGTAACCTCCCTACCCTGGATTATCCTTGGTGGCAAACCCCTCCCTACCCTGGGTTACCTGGACGGGAACCCTCTCCCCCTGGGTTATCTTGGAAGTGGCTGTCTTGGAAAAAGTTAGTGAAAGTGGACCCCAAGGATTGGTCCGGTGGAGACTTTGGTATAGCCGGGTACCTTTTTTAAAAGGTTCGTAGGTTCGGGTCTCCTTCAGCCAGAGACAGTGTTTGTGTATATTTCCCCTGCTCTCGCAAATTCATGCATTATATATATTTATTATATTTATATATTTATATATTTAATAATTTATATATTATATTATATATATTATTTATTTTATATATAGGGCTATGCATATTTTCGCAGAATCCCCGACAAGATGCAAAATTTAGCCGCCGCATCGGGTACTTTAATTGTAGCGTTTCGTCTGCAGAAAATTTATCAATAAAATAAAAGGGCATAATGTGACGTGGGTAAGCGCCTTCCCCCCAGTGCAGGTGATGCCCCATCGTAGTCTAATAAAAGCACAGGCACGAATATTGGTGTTTTATATGGCGTCAAATGCGTAGTATCAAATTACTTTGGCTATTACCAAAAATTTTAAAATTTAATCACGTAACCCCCTATTGGGGGGAAAGCTATCAAAAGTCCATGATTACCCATTTTTTTCGCAAATATCTATCCTGGAGCCCAGATAAATGGCAAGATATTAATTTTCATTTAAAACAGACCTTAAGTCCCCCAGGTAAAGGTGTGTTAAGTCCCCCAGGATAAGGGGTTTAAGTCCCCCCAGGATAAGGGGGTTTTTAAGTCACCCAGGATAAGGTGTGTTAAGTCCCCCAGGTGGTGTTTTAAAGCACCCAGGAAAGGGTGTGTTAAGTCCCCAGGATAAGGTTGTTAAGTCCCCCAGGAAAAGGTGTGTTAAGTCCCCCAGGGTAAGGTGTGTTAAGCCCCCAGGATAAGGTGTTTTTAGGTCACCCGGATAAGATGTTTTTAAGTTCCCCCGGGAAAAAGGTGGTTAAGCCCCCCCAGGGTAAGGTGTGTTAAGTCCCCAGGTTAGGTGTGTTTAGTCACCAGGATAAGGTGTTTTAAAGTCACCCGGATAGGTGTGTTAAGTCACCAGGAAAAAGGTGTGTTAAGTCCCCCAGGATAAGGTGTGTTAATCCCCCAGGATAAGGGTGTTAAGCCCCCCAGGTAAGGGTTTTAAAGTCCCCCAGGGTAAAGGTTTTTAAGTCACCCGGGATAAGGTGTTTAATCACCGGATAAGATGTTTTAAAGTCACCCAGGAAAAGGTTTTTTAAAGTACCAGGATAAGGTGTGTTAAGTCACCCAGGTTAGGTGTTTTAAAGTCACCCAGGATAAGGTGTTTTTAAGTCCCCGGAAAAGGTGTTTTAAAGTCCCCCCGGGATAAGGATTTAAGTCACCCAGGAAAAGGTTGTTTAAGTACCCAGGATAAGGTGTTAACACCGGATAAGTGTGTTAAGTCCCCCAGGGATAAGGTGTGTTAGGTCACCGGGATGGGAGTTAAGCCCCCCAGGAAAGGTGTGTTAAGTCACCGGTAAGGTTGTTAAGTCCCCGGGGTAAGGTTTTTAAAAGTCCCCCAGGATAAGGTGAGTTAAGTCCCCCAGGAAAAAAGGTTTGTGTTAAGTCAAAGGATAAGTTGTGTTAAGTCACCCAGGATAAGGTGATTTAAAGTCCCCCAGGAAAAGGTGTGTTAAGTCACCGGTAAGGTGTTTTAAAGTACCAGGATAAGGTGTGTTAAGTCACCCGGAAAAGGTGATTTAAAGTCCCCCAGGAAAGGTGTTTTAAGTACAGGATAATTGTTTTAAAGTCAGCCAGGATAAGGTTGTTAAGTCCCCAGGATAAGGTGTTTTAAGCCCAGGAAAGGTGATTTAAAAGTCCCCCGGGATAAGGGGGTTAAGTCACCCAGGAAAGGTGTTTTAAGTCCCCGGGGAAAAGGTGTGTTAAGCCCCCGGGATAAGGTGTGTTAAGTCACCCGGATAAGGTGAGTTAAGTCCCCAGGAAAGGTGTTTTAAAATCACGGGATAAGTTGGTTAAGTCCCCCAGGAAAGGGTGAGTTAAGTCCCCCCGGATAAGGGTGTTAAGTCCCCCAGGAAAAGGGTGAGTTGAGTCCCCCAGGATAAGGTGTGTTAAGTCACCCAGGATAAGGTGAGTTAAGTCACCCAGGATAAGGTGTGTTAAGTCACCCAGGATAAGGTGTGTTAAGTCACCCAGGATAAGGTGTGTTAAGTCACCCAGGATAAGGTGTGTTAAGTCACCCGGAAAAGGTGTTTTAAAGTCACCCAGGAAAGGTGGTTTTAAAAAGTCACCCAGGGTAAGGTGTGTTAAGTCACCCAGGAAAAGGGTGCGTTAAGTCCCCCGGAAAGATGGTTAAGTCCCCCAGGTTTAAATTGGTAAGTCACCCAGGATAAGGTGTGTTAAGTCACCCAGGTTAAGGTGTGTTAAGTCACCCAGGATAAGGTGTGTTAAGTCACCCAGGATAAGGTGTGTTAAGTCCCCAGGAAAAGGGTGTTTTAAGTCCCCCAGGAAAAGGTGTGTTAAGTCCCCCGGAAAAGGTGTGTTAAGTCCCCAAAGGTAAGGTGTGTTAAGTCCCCCAGGGAAAAGGTTGTTAAGTCACCCGGTAAGGTGTTTTAAAGCACCCGGATAAGATGTGTTAAGTCCCCCAGGATAAGGTGTGTTAAGTCCCCGGGATAAGGTGTTAAGTCCCCCGGGGATAAGGTGTGTTAAGTCACCCGGTAAGGTGGGTTTAAGTCCCCGGGATAAATGTGTTAAGTCACCCAGGATAAGGTGTGTTAAGTCACCCAGGATAAGGTGAGTTAAGTCACCCAGGATAAGGTGTGTTAAGTCACCCAGGATAAGGTGTGTTAAGTCACCCAGGATAAGGTGTGTTAAGTCACCCAGGATAAGGTGTGTTAAGTCACCCAGGATAAGGTGTGTTAAGTCACACAGGTAAGTTTTGTTAAGTCCCCCAGGATAAGGTGATTTAAAGCCCCCAGGAAAAGGTGTGTTAAGTCACCAGGATAAGGGTGTTTAATCACCCAGGATAAGGTGTGTTAAGTCACCCAGGATAAGGTGAGTTAAGTCACCCAGGATAAGGTGTGTTAAGTCACAGGATAAGTTGTGTTAAGTCAGCCAGGATAAGGTGCGTTAAGTCACCCAGGATAAGGTGTGTTAAGTCACCCAGGATAAGGTGAGTTAAGTCACCCAGGATAAGGGAGAGTTAATCCCCCAGGTAGGTGTGTTAAGCACCAGGTAAGGTGTGTTAAGTCCCCCAGGATAAGGTGTGTTAAGTCCCCCAGGTAAGGGTGATTTAAGTCCCCCAGGATAAGGTGTGTTAAGTCACAGGATAAGTTGTGTTAAGTCACCCAGGATAAGGTGTGTTAGGTCACCCAGGATAAGGTGAGTTAAGTCACCCAGGATAAGGTGTGTTAAGTCACAGGATAAGTTGTGTTAAGTCCCCAGGATAAGGGGGTTTTTAAAGTCCCCCGGAAAGGTGAGTTGAGTCCCCGGATGGGTTGTTAGTCACCGGATAAGGTGGTTAAGTCACCCGGGATAGGGTGTTAAGTCACCCAGGAAAAGGTGTGTTAAGTCACCCAGGATAAGGTGTTTTAAAGTCACCGGAAAAAGGTGTTTTTAAGTCACCCAGGAAAAGGGTGTGTTAAGTCACCCAGGGATAAGGTGTTTTAAAAGTCACCCAGGATAAGGGGGTTTAAGCCCCCGGGTAAGGTGTGTTAAGTTCCCGGGAAAAGGGTGTTTTAAAGTCCCCCAGGAAAAGGTGTTTTAAGTCCCCAGGATAAGGTGTTTAAGCACCGGATAAGGTGAGTTAAGTCCCCCAGGAAAAGGTGTTTTTGTACCTAGGTAAGGTGTGTTAAGTCCCGGATAAGGTGTTTTAAAGTACCCGGATAAGGTGTTTTAAAACCCATCCAGGAAAAGGTGTGAAAGTCACCCAGGATAAGGTGTGTTAAGTCCCCAGGATAAGGTGATTTTTCTATTTGATTCGCAGGTCGGTTTCCCGGGCCCCGGGTCTCTTCCATTTTGGTGACCGGCATTGGCTCCCGGGTAGGAAGTGATTTACGTTACTTGCACCTGCGTGGGGGTCTTCGCGGGAAAGGGGGGGGGGGTACCTCCCCCCGGGGGCCCTAGGGCCGATGGTACCAAACTTAGTGTCACTAACATGGCTGGTGTGCGTGCAATGGTCCCCAAAAAGAGGCCCCTGCAGCAACTTCAGGGGGGGGGGGGGGGGGATGACGTGCAAGGACTGGAAGGTTTCCATGTCCCTGGGGAAAGTAACAAGATGTGCCCCTCATCCTCTCGGGCCTGCCCCACGGGGGTTTGGGGAAAGTGTCTACGGCGAAGGGGCTCGTGGCGGGCAGTCTAACAGGTAGTGCCCCAAGGGCTGCGGAACCATTCGGTCACAATGGGCACAGGCTCTTTGTGCCCCGTTCAACAACCCGCGCAGTGGTGGGATACCCTAGCGTAGGCGGTGGAAGCACCCTCTTCCCTGGACTGTGTCCGAATACTTGGAGGGGGCCCCCTGTGGTTGCCCTGACATACCAACAGAGGCTTGTGAATCCCGGGTCAGGGAATGGGGGGCCTGGCCGCACCAGCACCCCCACAGCCCCAATCTGGCTGAGGCTGATGGAGATCGCAGCACGTGGCGTGCCTCGAGGGTTGCAGTCCTAGCAGCCTATTGCGCATCATTGCAGGGTACCCACATGGCCGGGATCCAGTTGCGGTAGCCCTGCGACCCTGGGAATGGAGTCTGCAGGTCCCCCCGGATGGATGTGATTAAGTGTATGTTGCCCTTTTGGCTCTTGTGCATAAGGCTTGGATCGCTGCCTTGGAATCAAGGGATGTGGTGGGATGCTTTGGTTGCAAGAGCTGCTGCAGGCTTGTTGGATGGAGAGTTGGCCCGGGAGGATGGTGCAATGGTCTGGGAGGCGCCAACCTGCTGTCAGATTGCTGTGGAACATCCCAGCAGCTGTGCGGCCTGCCACTGGGGCTCTAGGGATAAGGTGTGTTATGTTTATAGTATATTTAGACTATAGATCCAAAAATAAGGTTAGGTTAGGTAAGGTTCGTCAGGAAACAGGACAAATGTTTCCTGACGCGGGTCTTAGTCAGATGATGACCCGCCTTTGGAGCTTTTGGTCATCTGACCGAGGCCTTCCACTGGCTTACCGGTCCACCCATTTAAAATTTATGGTCATTTATAACCTCCAAAAATAAAAAGGAAGAAAAAAGTGATATAATGAAAGTAAAAAAATAATATTTATGAACATTATTATCTAAATAACTTCTAAAGTGGAACACTTTTATGTAATTTCTTAAAGAATTTTTAATATTTTTAAATTTATTTTAAAATACTTTTTAAAACTTTATAATCTAATTTTATTCTTGAAGAGGATTTTTTTTTTTACTTTAATTTTTAAATAATAATTTTTTCAATATTAATTTCAAATATTTTTTGAGTGAGTTTCCCTTCCATTTTTACTTTAATATATTGATAATTTGTATGTTTGAGCGTTGTATGAGCCTTGTGGGTTTAGCGCTTATTTTTGAGTATAATAATGTATGTTATGATATATAGTAATTATAATAATAATGTTTATTTGTAGCAGTAAATGATACAACTTATACAGACCAAAGCTGACACCAATGACATATAAAGTCCCTGGTTATGTACAGTATTTATCCCAACTTGGGTTAATTTTGTCCCCCAGGATGCCACCCATACCAGTGATTATCACCCAGGTGCCTACTTACTGCTAGGTGGTGGACACTCACAGCAGCTGTAAGGTGCCAAACAACCAGGTACATACTTACTGCTAGGTGGTGGACACTCACAGCAGCTGTAAGGTGCCAAACAACCAGGTACCTACTTACTGCTAGGTGGTGGACACTCACACATGCTGTTAGGTGCCAAACAACCAGGTACCTACTTACTGCTAGGTGGTGGACACTCACAGCAGCTGTAAGGTGCCAAACAACCAGGTGCCTACTTACTGCTAGGTGGTGGACACTCACAGCAGCTGTAAGGTGCCAAACAACCAGGTACCTACTTACTGCTAGGTGGTGGACACTCACAGCAGCTGTAAGGTGCCAAACAAAACCCGGTTTCCTACTTACTGCTAGGTGGTGGACACTCACCCGCAGCTGTAAGGTGCCAAAAAAACCAGGTACATCTTACTGCTAGGTGGTGGACACTCACAGCAGCTGTAAGGTGCCAAACAACCAGGTACCTACTTACTGCTAGGTGGTGGACACTCACAGCAGCTGTAAGGTGCCAAACAACCAGGTGCCTACTTACTGCTAAGTGGTGGACACTCACAGCGCTGTAAGGTGCCAAACAACCAGGTACTATTACTGCTAGGGGGTGGACATCACAGCGCTGTAAGGTGCCAAACAACCAGGTCCCCTATTCTGCTAGGTGGGGGGACACTCCACATGTGTTAGGGCCAAAAAACCAGGTAATATTACTCTAAGTGGTGGACACTCACACCAGTGTAAGGTCCCAAACAACCAGGTAATTTACTTACTGCTAAGGGGTGGACACTACACCACTGTAAGGTCCCAAAAAACCCAGGTACCTATTACGCTAAGTGGTGGACACTCACACCAGCTGTAAGGGCCCCAAACAACCAGGGTAACTATTACTGCAAAAGTGGACATGAAGCGGTGTAAGGTCCCACACAACCAGGTCCCTACTTACGCTAGGTGGTGGACACTCACAGCAGCTGTAAGGTCCCAAAACAACCAGGTAACTCTTACGCAAAGTGGACAGGGGCAGCAGGTGAAGGTGCCAAAAACCAGGTACCTACTTATGCTGGTGGACAGTCACAGAGGTTAAGGTGCCAAACAACCGGGTGCCAAATTACGCTAGGTGGACGTGACAGCAGCTGAAAGGGTGCCAAAACAAACTGGTGTTACTTTGTAGGTGGACGTGACAGAGGTTGTAAGGTGCCAAATAACCGGGACCTACTTACTGCTGGGTGGTGGACACTACAGAGCTGTAGGGTCCCAAAAAACGGTACCTATTTTCTGCTAGGTGGTGGACACTTAGAGTGTAACGTGCCAAAAAACGAGGTACCTACTACGCTAAGTGGTGGACACTCAACAATGTGTTGGTGCCAAACAACAGGTGCCAATTATGCAAAAGTGGACAGTGACAGCAGGTTAAGGGTGCCAAAAAAACCAGGTCCCTATTACTCTAGGTGGACAGTCACAGCGGGTTTAAAAGGTGAAACAACAGGTGCCTATTTACTGTAGGGGGACAGTGCAGCGCTTAAGGTGCCAAACAACCAGGTGCCTATTACTGCTAGGGGGGACAGTGCAGCGGGTTAAGGTCCCAAAAAACCAGGTACCTCTTACTGCAGGTGGTGGACACTCACGCAGCTGTGGGGCCCAAACAACAAGGTACCTCTTATGCTGGTGGTGGACACTACAGCAGCTGTAACGTCCCAAAACACCAGGTACCTTTTTCCCGCTAAGGGGTGGAACTCACACATGCTGTTAGGTCCCAAAAAACGGTCCCTATTATGCTAGGTGGTGGACATCACAGCCTGTAAGGTCCCAAAAACCCAGGTCCATTACTGCTGGTGGACAGTGACAGCGGGTGAAAGGGGTGCCAAACAACCGGTACCACTTGCTGGGCGGTGGACACTCCAGCAGTGTAAGGTGCCAAACAACCAGGTCCCTCTTACTGCTAGGTGGTGGACACTCAGAGCAGCTGAAAGGTGCCAAAAAAGGGTACCTACTTACTGCTAGGGGGTGGACACTACAGCAGCGTAAGGTGCCAAAAACCGGAAATACTTACTGCTATGGGGGACACTCACAGCAGCTGTAAGGTGCCAAAAAAAAGGTACTACTTACTGAGGTGGGGGGACACTCAGGCGCCGTAAGGTGCCAAACAACCCAAGGTACCTTATGCTAAGGGTGGACACCAAACCAGCTTTAGGTCCCAAACAACCAGGTCCCTACTTCTGTAGGTGGTGGACACCACAGCAGCTGAAAGGGTCCCAAACAACCAGGAAACACTTATGCTAGGGGCAGTGAAGCAGGTGAAAAGGTGCCAAACAACCAGGTACCTCTTACTGTAGGTGGGGGAAACCTCACGCAGTGAAAGGTCCCAAACAACCAGGTAACTATTACTGTAGGTGGACAGTGACAGCGGGGTGTAAGGTGTCAAACAACCAGGTACCTACTTACTGCTGGTGGACAGTACGCAGGTTTAAGGTCCCAAAAACAACCGGTACTTACTGCGGTTGACAGTGAAGCAGGGCAAGGTGCCAACCCAGGTACCTTACTGCTAGGTGGGGGCACTACAGCAGCTGTGGGGCCCAAAAAAACCAGGTGCCTATTTTCGTAGGTGGTGGACATCACAGCAGCTGTAAGGTGTAAACACCAGGTCCCTACTTACTGCTAGGGGGTGGCATCACAGCAGCTGAAAGGTGCCAAACAACCGGACCTATTTACTGCTAGGTGGGGACATCACAGCAGTGTAAGGTGCCAAACAACAGGTACTACTTATGCTAGGTGGTGGCACTCACACTCTGAAAGGTGCCAAAAACCCCAGGTACCTACTTACCTGGGTGGGGACACTCACAGAGCTGTAAGGTCCCAAACAACCAGGTACTACTTTGCAGGTGGTGGACATACAGCAGTGAAGGTGAAAAACTGTGTGGTGTGTGTGTGCGGGTGTGTGAGGGTGTGTGTGTGGTGGTGTGTGTGTGTGTGTGTGTGCGTGTGTGGGTGTGTGTGGGGCGTGTGTGGGTGTGGGGTGGGGTTTGTGTGGTTGTGGGTGTGTGTGTGTGTGGGTGTGTGTAGGGTGTGTGTGTGGGTGTGTGTGAGGGTGTTTTGTGGGTGTTGGTGTTGTGTGTTGTGGGTGTGTGGGTGTGGGTGTGTTTGTTGGGGGTTTGTGCCCCTTGTTTTGTATGCTTTATATTTGTACGCTGGGGTTTTGAACATGTCCGTGGGGTGCCCCCCTTCGTGTGTTTTATTTTGCGCGCGCGCGCTAGGGGTGGGTGTATGTTTCCATTTTAATTTTTGTATTACATTGTCCTCTTCCCCTCCGGGGGCCCTTTGGGGGACGGCTGCCAGACGCTCCTTTTTGATTTTGGTTTTGCGCAGTTTACCGGGAATTGGGGCTCCCCCTGCTTTGGGTTTGGGTTGGAAAACTTTATTTTCTCCAACATGGCGTTTGAAAAGCAAAAGAAAAAATCAACACTTTCTGCTTGAGATGATCCGTGGTGCGTCACAGGACCCAAACTGGTTTATTATTACCAGCGATCATTTCGCGAATACCTATGGTAAGCAAATGAGGAGATAATTGGGGTTTTGGCGCTTTTAAAGGGAATGACAAAAATTCTTCTTTAAAAGGGAAACGTCTCCCACAAGTCTACGGGGGGCAGGGGTTTCGACAAGTATCAGGAAAACCTTTCATACCGGTTAAACAGCTTTTGTCGGTGAGACTTCTGATGTATCTCGACTTTTCCCCCGGGGTAAAAATAAGGAATGTCCCTTTTTTGAGGGACTGTTTTTGGAAAATTCCCGGGGTAAAACTGCGTACTTATGGGACGGTTCACGTAGCCACGCAGGGAGATGGGCAACGGGGGCCCGTAGGGAAATTTGCGCTGGAAGGCGCGTATACATTTAAAAAATTGACTCTTAGCCCCCCTATTTTATTTATTGTGTTGAAAAAATTTAAGGACTAAAGTTTTATGAAAACGTTTGGGGGGCAAAAAAAGTAGTGTGGGTTATGTGGGTCTTATGCCCCACATCGGGCGAGTGTGGGAAAAAAAAAGGGGGTTTCCCCGGCAAAACCCGCAAACGGGCAACGGAAAACAGCGGGCAACAGCACCCAAGGGGGACGGGGTTTGGGCGATGAGGGGAAAAGTTTTGCTCCCCCGCCCCAACAACGGTTGTCATGGAGTGGGAGGGGGTTGGACAAGAAAAGGAGCTCAAATCCCCCCAATTGTAACGCTTAAAGGGGGAATCTCAGTCTTTGGCCCATAAAAAAAAAGGTTTTTTGAGGAGAAACTACCTAATATGGGTGAAGAAGTGGGGGGCGTTTTTTTTGGAAAAGGGCTTTGGGATGACTTGTTAGGGGAAATTCGGTCCTAAAATCAGGTGGAAGCCCCGGCTTAGTTTGGGGAAGGGGGAAATGGGGTTTATGGCAAAAGAGGGACGGTTTGGCGGCGAGAGGTCTAAAGGATGAAGGTGATGCAGTAGAGGTGGGGGTTTGCTCAGGCGGTGCTTCAGTTTGTCAAAATTTGCAGGTGGAGGGGGTCACAAAAGAGGACTGAAACATCATGGGATTTTGATGAGTGCTAACTCCTCCCCAACCCCCTGGGAAAAAGTCTTGGGTGGAGGTAAGAAGAGAGGGAATGGTAAACCCAAGGATCAAGGGATTGAAAAAATTTGTTTCCCAAAAAGGGGGGAGGGACGAGGTTTTGGGCAAAACGAACGGGGGGTAAAGTCAATCCCCGGGGACAAAAGGAAAACCCATTTTTTGGAATTTTCAAGTTTTTACTTAAATATTAAGGGGGTGGGGTGAGGGGAAAGTTTAAAGGGGTTTTAAAATGGTTTTGGTGCGTTTTGGGTTTGTGGATTTTGGTTTATTCTTAAAAAACAAAAATTTTAGGCCTGGTTATGGGTTGGATATGAGTGGTTATAATGGTACAGGGAAAACATGCGACACGTCTGAAAGGGGGGGGCTGCCATTTGGAAAAGGGAAAACTGGGCCATTTATAGAAAGGCTTTAGTAAAAGGGGGGGGAGGGGGGTAATTAGATTTGGAGGGGAATTGGGGTGGGGTTTCCCATTTTTTTAGTATGTGTATATGGTCCGGCTGAGGGTGACGGGGAGTATTAAAACAAATTTTTTCGGGACGTGCTGGTCTTTTTTTTACGTTTTTAACCCGAATTTTTCCCAATAATAGGGGGAAAGTTTGGAAAATTTTGCGTGATACTTTCGTAAAGATGTGGGGGCCCAGAGGTGCGGGGTTTTGTTTGGGTTTATTGGGGGATATATTGACCGGGGGGGGGGGGTTAAAAGGGGATTTTGTGTGGGGGGGGGAGGGAGGGTGGGAGCATCCCCTTTTTTAAAAACGGGTTTTGCGGGGGGGTTGGGGGACCGAATGTATTTGCTTGTGTGGTTATGTGCGGAGGGGGGGATGGGGATAATTTTGGTTTTTTCGGATCATAGGGGAGGGGTTTAATGGGATGTGGATTTTGAGGGAGTCCCTTTCGGGGGGGGTCCTTCTTTTGGGAAAAATTGAATGTAAAGTTATTAAAGGAAAAGGTTTAGTTTTTTTGTTTTTTGGACATATTTTGGGTTTCGTTTGGGGTAGAAGCACCAGGGGATGGTGCCATGGTTAATTGGTGGGAAACAATAGTAAAAAACGTTTTAAAAGGAATATTATATTAATCAAAGGGAAGAGATTTTAATCATTTTACAATAGGGTTTTTTAAAAAAATATTTAGAGGGGCGGGTTCCCGCGATTTTTTATGCACAAATTAATGTTTTTTCCCTGTTATTAAAATTAAAATTTTGGGAAGGAAAATATTGGGAAATTTTCCCAAAATGGAGGTTTTGAGGGGGAAAGGGTTTAAAGGGGCGGGATTGAGGAGGTTTTGTGGGGAGATGGGGCCGTCGGCGTGTGTGTTGCGGAGTCAAAAACAGGGACGCAAGGAAAATGGGTTAAGGGGGTTGAATGTTCAGGTGGGTATCCCAAGGGTATAAAGTGGACAGGTTTTGACGCGACTGGGGGTTAATGAGTGGGTATATTGATGCTTGGGTTAAGTTAAAAAGCAAAGTGGGGGGAATAAGTAAAAATGCATTACAGTAAATTTGGGAAAGGGTTTTGTGCAGTGTGAGTTGACAGAGCTTTGATCGCTCTTTTTGGGAAAGGGCCCGAAAAACGGAGTGGGGAGACATGGGAAGTTTATCTGGGGTTTAAAAATTGGAAAGGGCCCACCAGGAATTGAGGGGTTTGCCCAGTGACTTTTTTTTCTCCAAAATTGGAGCTTTTTTTAAAAGAATTTTTGGTAAGATTATTCAATATCCTTAAGCGGGATCGGGTTTTGGGGGCACAGCGCGGATGGCTTTGGTGTTTTAGTCCCCTTAAAGGTGAGCCATTAACATTTAAAAGCTATCGGGGCTTTTTCGTTATTGGGTGGGATTAAAAAGATTTTTGCAAAAATTTTAGCTAACAGAATAAAAAAGGTCCTGGGTAAAGTGTTGATAAGGGCAATATGGGGTGCCCGGGGAAAGGGCTTGTTTGACGGGCCCTGGTTTGATTAGAAGTTTTTTTGAAGAAAAAAGTAAAATTTTGGGGGTGGGGGGGGGTTGGCTATAGTTTGGGGGGCGGATATGATTTGTGTTTGAAAGGGGAAACGTTATGGGATTATGGGATGGCAGGGGGTTTGGAGAGGAAATTATATCATGGGCCCAAAATTTAAATTTTTCAAGATGCCTCCTTGCGGGGGGCAGGTAAATGGGAAAGGGTTTGGAGAACAAAAACAGGGAAAAGAGCAGGGGTCTACGTTTAAGGTTGTCCCCCTTTTACAAATTTTTTTTCGTGTTTACAGGGTCCCTTTTATGAGGAAAATTGGGTCTTATTGGGGGCAAATGGGGTTGGTGACGAAAGGGGTGGGGGGGTGGCATTGTTGGGTATGTTGATGACACAACGATTTTAGTAAGTGGTAACAGGGGTTTGCCCCGGGGGGAAAAGTTAGTAAATGTTTTTGAAAAGGCTTCTGGCATGTCAATAATAAGGAGAAAACCAAAGTTTATGGATTTGGGGATGGGTTTTTTAAAGAGGAATGTGAAGTAGTTTTAAAGGTGGAAAAAAAGGGGGACCCAAAAAAATGATAGTGGGATCGGGTTTTTGAAGTGATTTTCAAGTTAGCACAAAAAAAATAAATTCCCGTGCGTTTTTGGGAGATGGTGTACTGAAAAAGCATCGTGGTTTTTCGAAACTGCACACTTAACTTTTCATCAAAGATAAATTTCAACGAATGTCCCATTATATAGTAAACTTTGGAAAGTAGCAGCAATATATCCCATTCTTTTGTAGGAGATACAAAAGGTTTCAAAAAGGGGTTTTTTTTGATTAAATTTTGGGGGGGGAAGCGAATGGTTAGGGGAGAGCGGTTGTCACACTCCCGGTTTGGGCCCGGGGGGGCGGGTTTATAGCTGTTGAAAAGGGATTATGAGTGTGTATTTGAAAACGTAGTTATTTTAAACGGGAGGGGGGGGCGAGGGAAGGCGGGCTTCATAAAATACGTAAAAGGGTATGCCCCAAAGGTGGTGGGGGGGAGGGGGGTTCATAAAGGTGAGGCAATTTTTACGGGTCATCAAAAAAACATGAGCGATCCTTCACATATTTAAAATTTGGGGGGAAACCTTTTATGGGGGGGAAGGTTTTTAAAGGGGTGGTAGCAGTGGTTTGAAGGGTGTTTATCCGAGTATGATTTGGCCCTAATTTCTGGGGGCCCTTTGAACAAATTCGTTTTAAAAAACCCAAAAATACGAGGGAAATAATGTATAGATTTTTAATGGGATCTTTCCGTCGGAATGGTTTTATTCCCCCTAAGAGAATACGGGAGGATGGGGTATTCAAGGCTTGGGTGGATGGGGGACCCGTTTTCCCTATTTTTTTTATTTTTTCGAATGTTGGAACTAATAAGGGTTTGGTTGGGTAAGGAATAAGGTTGTGGGAGGGGGGGGGTTTGCAGGTGTTTAGGGTTTTAAGCTTGGGCATAGGGGGGGGTGAATCAGATGGTAGGAATGCGGTAGGGTATATAATTACGGATTTTATTTATATGTCTTGGGCTATGAGAGGAGGGGAACGTGTGTGAAAGGGAAATTTAAAGCTTTTAAAAGCAACTTTTTATAGGACAAAGTGTAGAAATAAGGAGGGTTTGGGGGGAGAT
This sequence comes from Cherax quadricarinatus, assembly GCF_026875155.1. Classification (NCBI taxonomy): domain Eukaryota; kingdom Metazoa; phylum Arthropoda; class Malacostraca; order Decapoda; family Parastacidae; genus Cherax; species Cherax quadricarinatus. Next base: position 50,109,535 of record NC_069423.1, on the reverse strand, counting down.
GGGGGGGGATTTTAAGGGGGTTTTTAGGAATTTCATTTTTTGGGGTTTACGGGGTTGAAAGGGAGGTAAGGGGGATGAAATGGGTGGTTTCCCAGAATGGTCGGTAGCTTTTTGAGTTTGATGAATGTTTTTATGAGGTTTGGGCTGGGGTGCAATTTTTACATTATTTGTTTTCCCAGTGTTTCAAGTACAATTCAGTTTATTTGGAAATTGGGCGACTTATAACTATTTTGTGTATTATTAGCATTTTTGTAAAAGTGTGTGTTTTGTTTTAGTATGTATGTTGTGGTTTTATGTTTGTAAGGGGGTATGTATATTAAAATTATATGTTTTTGTTTGTTTTGTATGTATGTTTTTCTTTTTTTGTATATTTCCTTTTAAAGGTTTTTCTTTGAACATTTTCAATGGGTATTCCCAAAACACATTTTTTTATGTTTCTTTTTGATTTTGATACAATTTTGTTAAAAAGTCAAAATGGTTTTTATGTTTCAGTTTAATTTACAAAGTATTTTTGTAAGCCAATTGATTTGGTGCCAATAGAAGCATAGTGTGTTTTGATATATTTGGTATTTTTTTTCTTTTTTTTTTTTAGGGTGGGGGGCAATACTATGGATGTTTGTTTTTTTTGGGGTTTACGAACCTTTTAGGGTTTTAAGAATGGTGAATTTTCGTGGTTGAGTTGACGTAATAAATAAATGACATTGTAAGTGATTGTGTTCAATTAGACAAAATTCTTTATATTTCTTATTTTTTATGTATGTACCCAATGGTAAATTTTAAGTTGATTTTGAAAGGGGAAGAAAGGGTTTTCCTTTTTTATTGTTCTTTTTTTCTCTTTTGGTAAAACAAGGTTGGATTATGTACCCCCAACAAATATGGTTAGGGGGGAAAGTGGTTTAAAATTTTCGTGTTGATTAGACATTTATAATACAGATGAAATACTAGGGGTTTGGTTTTGGGTAAAAATTTTTATAATTGTGGGAAAGTTCTTTGATTTAAACTGCTCTTTTTATTCAATTGTATTTTATTATTCTTGTTTAATTAAGAGCCCAAAGGGTGATTAATTTGAGGAAGGGTTAATATAGGTTTGGGATGTTTTTGCAAAATTTTAAATTATCCACATGTAGCTAGTTTAGGACCCAATTTTTTAAACTTGGTATCTTTATTTTTTATTGGGGAATAGTGGTCTATTTTTTTATATTTTTATGTTATTCCCTTAAAGTTTCAATAAACTAAAGTAATGTTTTTTTAGTTATTGTTTATATAAAGTCATTTTTAGGTTTTCCTTTTGTTATTGTAATTGTTGGTTTTAAAAAAATTTTAAAAAAAAAATCAGAGCTGTGGGATACTTATGGCAGTTATTCTTGTGTGTGGGGATTGCGGGGGAAACAGGTTACTGGGTGAAGGGGGGTGTTAGCGTTAACTTTTATAAACGGATGTAAAAATAAGGAAATTTATGGGAGGAGGGGGGTGAAGGATTTTTCGGGATATGGCAATTACTTTTACAGGTTTTTTTTGACTTTATATACGAGGGGGGGAGGGTTGTTTGGGAAAAAGTGTTGCTGGGGTGGGGAAGTCAGGGGGAAAACAGGTTGCCCCCCTGGAAATGGATAAAAAAAGTTTGCGAGAGTGTTGGATGAGTGATGCATGAGTGAATAATAGTGGCCCCGGGTGCTAGCCCCTGTGGAGTGGCCAGTTTTTGTGTGATGGACTTTACACTATTATACTATGTTTGTGGTAATTTTGATTTCGGAAAGACATTGTAATTTTTGGGATTTGCTATAATAATTGATGTATTTGCTCCAACTTTTTTTTTAGGTGCCTTGCACTGCTAGTTTTGATGCTGTGTCATGCACGGTGTCCAGTGATATATTGTGATATGTTTTTTTTTAAGTTGTGCTTTATTTTTTGTCATGGTGTTCTGAAATTTTTCCGTTTTTTTTTGGGGTAGAGAGGTTAATGTGTCGATAGTGTAAAAAAGTTGGGCACAGGGTTTTATAGGTTTTTATGGTTAGGTGCGTGCTAGGCACGGGATTTATGTGTTACTTATGTATGGTTATATTTTATGTTTTATTGTACTGTTGTCATGCATATGTAATGTCCTTAAGCTGTATAGAGCTTGAATGTCTTTGTTAAGCTTTTGTTTTGTTTTAACACGGGAAAATTGCATGTTTAAATGTGTAAGAGGTTACATGTGTTGGATTTTGAAACTAAGTTTATTCTTATGGTTTTGTAGAATTTTGTATGTCTTTGTGCTTTTCTATATCACCTTTGGGTTATGTAATACTTTTTGTTTGTAATGAACATTAGGCAATTAATAAATTAATTTTTTGATCATTGCTGTGTGATATTGTTTGGGAAAAATTCTTTGTTTTAGTGTGTTAGGTTGTAAATAGTGGGGGGGTTGGATAACCACGGGGGGGGGGGAATATGTCTGTTAAAATATGTTATGAAATACATTGCAGGTCTGTAGTGTTTATTAAGTACCATTTGGGGGGATGTGTATTAAAAGTGTTTTTCTTTCTGTAATTCTTTTTGATTAGCCCCAACGGTTTGGGGTTAAGTGATAAGATGAGGGAGCGGGGAGGGGGGGGGGTGTACCCACCGGAGTTGTAAGTGTGGTTACTCCTTTTGTGGTTGCGGGGGTCGAGCCCTAGCTCCGGCCCCCGCCTCTTCCCCGGTTGCTATGGCCCTCTTTTCCCCCCGCCCCATGAGCTTTATAAAAAACCTGTCTTAAAATGTGTAGGGTTTCCTCCCTCCATACTCATTTTCTAGGCTTTTCCCCACTGCCTTACAATCTATGACTGAAAAATATTCCCTACTTCTCTCTGACTATTTGTGTCTTCAATTCCATTGGGGCCCTTTGTTTCTGTGTCCCCTCCTGGAACATTAGTGTGGAGGATTGGTAATTTTATAGACTTAAATGGTTTTACATATTATTTTTTTGTAATGTCAGTTTTAAATAAAATATAAAAAAAAAAAAAAAACCTAACAAATGTTGGTAGGTAAGACCTAGGCAACAATAGGCAACTTTATTCCAAAACGTTTCCCCTAAATGTATTATCATTAGGTGCTCATTTGGTACTCAGTAGGTATAGTAGGGGGCCATAGGTGTCGTAGGTACTCAGTAGGTATCATTGGGTTTCAATAAAAAATAATTTGTTAGTTTTTAACTTTATTGATGTTCAATTATTGTTGGTTCCAATTGTTGTCACTGAATTTATTTTTAGCAGAAATATAGGCATAAGTTAATTTTTTATGTGTGTGTTTATTTGCTATATTAGTATTTATTGAGAAATTATTGTGAGTTGAAAAAGATTAAGAGGGATTTGAACCGTTTTTTGTAGTTTTGTGAAGAAGTTGTATTTAAACTGTATGGTAAATTTTTGTTTTAAAAAACTTTTTAAACTGTGTTAAAGTAGGTAAAGTTGACACAAACTTTATAACCCGTGTTAATGTAGGTATAAATTGAACAAAAATTTATAACCCGTGTTAAGTAGGTTAAATTGACACAAACTTTATAACCTGTTTAATGTGGTATAAGTTGACACAAACTTTAAACCTGTGTTAATGTAGGGATAAGTTGACACAAACTTTTTAACTGTGTTTAAAGTAGGTATAAGTTGACACAAACTTTAAACCCCCTGTTAATGTAGGGATAAGTTGACACAAACTTTATAACTGTGTTAAAGAGGCTTTAATTGACAAAAAATTTTAACCCCTGTTAATGTAGGGATAAGTTTACACAAATTTTAACCCGTTTAATGTAGGTATAAGTTGACACAAACTTTATAACCTGTGTTAATGTAGGCATAAATTTACACAAACTTTAAACCCGTGTTAATGTGGTAAAGTTGCACAAAATTTTAAAAACCCTGTTAATGTAGGTATAAGTTTTCACAAACTTTAACCCGTGTTAATTAGGTATAAGTTTACACAACTTTATAACTGGGGGTTAATGTAGGTATAAGTTGACACAAAACTTTTAACCCGTGTTAAAAGAGGTGTAAGTTGACACCCAAAATTTATAACCCCTGTTAATGTGGTATAAGTTGACACAAACTTTATAACCGGTTTAAAGTAGGTTAAGTTGACACAAACTTTATAACTGTGTTAATGTAGGTAAAGTTGACACCCAAATTTTAAAACCGTGTTAAAGTAGGTGTAAGTTGACAAAAAATTTATAACCTGTTTTAATGTAGGTGTAAGTTGACACAAACTTTATAACCTGTGTTAATGTGGGGTGTAAGTTGACACAAACTTTATAACCGTGTTAATGGGTTAAGTTGACAAAAATTTTATAACCTGTGTTATGTAGGGTAAGTTGACAAAAACTTTTAACCGGGTTTTAAATGTAGGTAAAAGTTGCCCCACAAACTTTTTAACCCTTGTTAATGTGGGAAGTTGACACAAACTTTATAACTCGTTTTAATGTAGGTAAAAGTTGAAAAAATTTTATAACCTGTGTTAATGTAGGTATAAGTTGACAAAATTTTTAAAAACCCTGTTAATGTAGGTGAAAGTTGACACAAATTTTATAAACCCAATTGGTATAAGTTGACAAAAAACTTTTTTTAATTTGGGTTAATGTGGGTATAGTTCGACCCCCGGAGGGGTTCGATTTTCGGGGGGTAAAAAAATTTGGACTTTTTTTCCTTACCCTGTTTTTTCACCTCACTTACCTTTTAGGGGAGTGGGGGGGGGCCCCCGGGGTTGTGGGTGGGTGGGTGGCATCCTGGGGGCATTTGAGGACCATTAAAAGAAATAAAGAAGACAGTCCCGTTGACCCATGACTTTTTTGGGTTTATCCTGAGTGGCTAACCCTCCGGGGTTTTAAATTTCGAATGAAATCTAAAAAATGTGCATATGTATAAAAAGTAGGAAAACCAAAAAAAAGTCGGCGGTAACTTTTCCATTGGGGCCCTTTTTATTATTATAACACAAATAATTGTATATTGTGTTTAAAGTTAATTGTATAAATAGTGATGTTTTTAAGTTTTAAATAATTGTTTATGTATGCCATATAACTACCTTATACCAGTCTATTTTCCCTAACTCTTTTTAAATCTGTTTTTCTCTTAATTTTTTACGGTTTTTTGATAATATTCTAGAGATGTGGATTTAAGACTATTTCTCTAAAAAATTTTTTCTAACCTGTACCCTATACCTGAAGACGTTTTTGGGGGTCAGGCCCCCCCGACCGGGGCTGAGACCAGGACATGGTGGATCAGTGTCTGATAAACCAGGCTGTTACTGTGGCTGCAAGAAAACTGATGTTAACTACCCCTGGCTGATAGGTATGATTTTATGTGCCTGTCCAGCCCCTTTTTGAAGACAACGGGGGGGTTGTTTGGTAATCCCCTTAAAATGCGAGGCAGTTGAACAGTCGGGGGCCCCTTGAACTTGTTGTTTTGTTTTTTTATCGGCTGGTGGCACCTTGCTTTTCATTGGGGGAATGTTGCATTTTTGCTGAGTCTTGCTTTCATAGGGAGTGATTTTATGTGCAATTTGGTACTAATCCTCTTGAATTTTTGAGTGTAATTATCGGTGTATCTTCACCTGCGTTCCAGAGAAATAAGAAGGGCCTTTAACTGTTCCCTTTAATTTAGGGCCTTATCGCACTTATGTGTGCCGTGAAAAAGCTTTTTTTTTTGTATATCCCCCAGGTCAGAAATTTTTTGCCCCCCCTTAAAGGGGGTAGTTAGGTTAGCAGTTCCCCCCTAGAGAGAAAAAGTGATTTGAAGAGAATCATCATGGGTTGGCATCCCTAGTTTTTAAAAGGTTTCATTACCCATCCTATCTTTTTTCCTAGCAGTGGGTACAACGTACATTGTTCGGGGTCTCCCCAATATCACCCCAGGTCTTCACATTATTTTTTTCTCTATTGTAGGGTTTAAAATTTGTTACTCTGTACAGTTTTAAATTTTCCTCAAGTTTTCCATATCTGAGTAGTTGAAATTTCCCTTCTTAAAATTCATTTTGTTTTGAGTGGACTTTGAAGATTTGGTTGATGTCCGTTTGGTGGCTTGCAGTGTCTTCATGGGGACACTGTCCCGGCAATTTGGGCATATCAGCAAAGGGAAGACACAGAGCTATGGCTTACATCTCAGTCAGATATGGGGTGGGAACAGAATGGGAGTGATTTACTGTCCCTTTGGGGAAAACAGAGTTTTTCCCCATAGTACCCTCAGATTTTACTCTGTTTACTTTACTCTTTTGCCCAGTTTTGGAATTTGTAGATTCATCGCCAATTTTTCCCCATTATTCCTTTATCACAACATTTTGTGTGCTATTACACCGTGGTTGCATTTTTTGAAGGCTTTGCAGAGTCCGTTTTGTACTTTAAAAAACAAAATGCGAGGGGATTACCGGGAGTTTACCCGCGGCCCCGGTCTGAGCCCAGTATATAGGTTGTGTCAGTTTTAAAGTGAGAGAAGGTGGGAGTGAAGGGGAAAAGAGGGAAATGAGAAAAAAAAGAAAAGGGGAAAAGGTGAGAAAGGGGAGGAAAGGAAAGATAAGGGACTTTTCTGAGAAATGTATATTTTTTAATTTCATTATTTGAATAAATTTGTTTCAGAATTTTAATTTAAAGATATTTTTGTAGTCCCTTTTTTTATATTTAGTTGAACACAAAGTTCTGATCAGTTAGCGTGGGTGACCTTCTGAAGTTTTGTCTATTGATCTAAAAGCTCTGAAAAATTCCCTGGATTTTACCGGGGGAAAATTGCAAACCAAAAAATTACAATTCACTAAATAATGGTACTGTACTCATTAATATTTGTTATTCTTACCTTGAAAATCCTGATTTGAACTCTTTTTATTTTTTATTTATTTTATTTTTTAAATTTGAACATGATACAGAGAAGTACAAAGAAATACAGTAATTAAGTGTACTTCCCAAAAGCCCCTTGTATGGAGCATTTGGGGGGCTTAAATTTAACTTAAGTTAAAATTAAACAATGATATATTCGTGGTAAAATTTTTGAAAACAGATTAAAATTTTAAGCAAAATGAGCATTACAAAGGGCAGGTCATAAAGGGCATTTACTGTGTTGCTGTGCGTCAGTAGAATTGGGGTATTCAGTTAGGTAATGAATAAAAAATTACAAAGTTTGATTGGTTTATAGGGTTTTTTCTTTTTTGAGATTCAATTTTGAGAAAAATTTGTGAGATACAATTTTAAAGATAAGTTTTCAGTCGGCCCTCCAATCCGGCAAACAGTTATTTTTGGGTTTCCCTTTAGTTATTCGGCATAATTTTTGGTGCATAAATTTCAAAATTTCCCCGGGTCGCCACACCCAAACCCGCTGGTACTGTTTGGTGGGTATTGCTGATAAGTCATTCCCAAATTTTTTTTCTCCATTTTTGTTTTAAACCCGTTACGTTTAGCCCTGCCATGGTTCCAATGAATAAAGAAATGCTTTTTATTATGTAAAGCACCTACACAGTACATTATCATTGTTGAATTAAACACATTTTCAACTCTTGGGTATCTTTATTGAGGAAAAAGTTTTGCCACACAGTAGTTCATCAGTCCATCAAAGGATAAACTTTAAGACAGGAGGAGAAGAGGTAATCGTCCCTCGCCTTGAGTCGATGTGGTCAGTCCATCAATCTTCAAAATTTAAATTCAAATTCAAATTCAAAGTTTATTCTCTATAAAGGATTACAAAGCTGAGTTTACAGAAATTTGGTTATTGTTTTGGGTTTTCATGTATAAAATTTTGATTACAGAGGTTTCCCTAGAACGCTTAGCATGGCTGGCATTTGGGCTACTTAGTTTTATTCTTAATTGTAAAAAAATTACAAATTATGAGGTAAGTTGGTATTTGGTAAGTGACTAAAACTGTTTGTGATTTTAGCAATGTGAATGCTTTTGTTTTGGGTACATAGTTTCAGATTGGGTATACAGGATTCATTATTTTAAGACTGAGATTAATATTTCTGTTTATGGTAAATGAGTAGTGGTGTAAGTGTGACCCAGGGGGTTTTTTTGTATTTAGTTGCGGGGTGTTCGGGAGTTAAGATGTTTTAATGGTATTTTTTGAAGGTGAGAATGTGCTGCAGTTTCTAGAGTTCTCGATGGGTTTTCCCAGATTTTAGGGCCTTTGCATACATTGAATTTTTGTAAAGGTTTTTTGGACATGGGGGAAGTCATAGAGATGTTTGTGTTGGGTTATTGTGTGGGTTCTGTCACAACTATCAGAAAGCGTTTAGGTCAAGGGTTTTATTAGAGTTTAAGGCCCTGTAGATGTAGATTGCACGTGAAATGTTTGGGTGTCGACTGGGAGTAAAATTAGATTAGGGGTGTGGGGGTGTGTTTCCGGGATGGGGGTTTGTGTTATTTTTACTGCGCTTTTTGTTGGGTTTTTATTGGGTTAGGGGTGTTGCTGCGTTGATCCCCCAAGCACAAAAAGATAGGTGAGGTATGGATAAATAAGGGGTGGTTAGTGTGGAAAGGGCATTTTGCGGACATAGTTCGTATTTGGAGGGATCCCCAAACCCTTTTTTGGTTTCTTTTTTTGGTATTTTGTGGATTGGGGCTGAAATTTAGGTTGTTGCCTAGGGGTTTTTCCCCCCATTATTTTTGGTAATTAGAGTGTTGGGCAATCTTAAAGTTAATTTGTGCATTTCCCGCCTGCTACCCAAAAAATAAAATAGTGTTTTGTCAGGTTAAGCGTAATTTTTTGGCTGTCATCCAAGTCGTTTTTTAATAGCTCTCATCACAATGGTGTTGAGGGTGGCAAGATTAGGGTGAGGATAATAAGTATGTCATCAGCAAAGAGAATGGGTTTCAGGTGTTGGGATCGTTTGGAAGGTCATTGATGTTATGGGGGAAGGGAGGGGGCCCAAGGACATTTCCCCTGCGGAACCCCATTTATCAAGTGGCGTGTTGCTGATGCTGTGTTTAATGGTGAGTACTGATACCATTAGAAATGTAAGTTTTGGGAAATAAGCAGGCAGGGCCCTCTTATCCCTTTTAGTGACAAATTTGTGGGTAGGTGCGTGGTTACTGTGTCAAAAGCTTTTCTTTGGTCAATAAAATTTCCTAGTGGATATTCCTTATTTTCCAATGCTGGTAAAGCGATCTAGCATTTTATGTTTGATCATTGTGTTTTATTTTTCCTGAACCAAACTGGCGGGGGTTGAGTATGTTTTGAGCGTTAAAATGAATACAGTTCCTGTGCACGAGTTTCTCAAAGATTTTGGATAGCAATGGAGTTAGTATTGGCCTATAGTTTTTTTAAGTCGTGGGCACCACCTTTTGTATTGGGTAACCTTGCCATTTGAGAGTTTGGGGAAGGGCTAGTCTCTATTGATTGTTAAAAGTAATGAAAAGCATGGGAAAGGACAGGGGCCCCCGCTCCCCTTGTACAGTAATGGTGGGACATGAGAAGATTCCCGAGTTTTTTTTAAGACTTTATGTCTCAATTGTTTCCCGTGGGTCATTTGGTGCAAGATGAAGGAATTTGGGGAAAAATTTTCCCTCTAGGAGTCCCCGGCATGGGCATTGGTATGGGGATTTTATGGGAGATTAGACCTATGTTTGAGAAGAAGCGTTTATTTTTTGCTGTGCAGTGGGTTGTAGTGGTGTTTCATTGGGTTTAGTTGGACAATATTTTTGGTTTTTTTCTCATTTTGGGGGCCCCTAAAATTGGGGAGTGTTTTCCGGTCTTTTTTGTTTTCCCCCTGTGTCTGTGAATCTATGGAGTAGTATAGGTTTGGCTTTTTTTATCACTTGGTTTAGGTGATGAATGTGTTTAAGAGTATCTTTGTGTATTAAGCCCGTTCTATATTGCTTTTTCTATTGGTGTTTTTTTGTCAATGGATTTCAGAATGGTGCTGGTTAGCCATGGGCAACCAAGCCGTTTGTTTTGATTTGTTTTGTTTTTATAGGACAATGTTTTTTGTATAGTTAAGTAATTTGTTAAGAAAAAAGTCTGTCCGTTCAATCCATGGCCTTTGGGGAATTCTGTAGGCCAGTCAACAGTCTCTAGGTCGCTGTGAACTTCCTTACGAGGCCTGTATGGAGTCTAAAAGGACTTTGTTTTTTCAAGTGGTGGTTTCTAAGTTGTCAGGAGGAAAGGGAGGGTAGTGGTCGTTTGTGTATCTTTTGGTTATCCCCGATTTTAAGGGGGGGGTAGTAATTGGTCCATTGTGGTCTATTATGGTTGCACTTGTCTCAGTGAGCCTGGGTTGGGGGAGTTATTGTTGGTATGGAAGTGTGTTGTTAATTGTTGATGAAACAGTTTCAGGCGTCTCTAGTAAGCCAAGGTTGATGTTGAAAACTCCAGCTAAGAGAAGGTGGTGCTTATTCATTTGTCTGTTTGTTATTAGTGACTTTAATTTCTCACTGAAATTTGGGATGTTTGTGTGAGGTATCCGGTAAATGGGAACCCATTGTTTTAGGGCGTCTTAAGGTTTTTTTCAGTAAAATTAGCAAAAAAGTATTCCCCATTTCATCACTAAAGCAAGTGGTGCTAGAGAAGATAATTGGTTTGAGTAAAAAAGATTGCAATACCACCCCAAATTTGGGTTTTTTCTGCAGTTTTTTGAATTGCTGTGTATCTGGTAGGGGTAGATATCTATTGTGTCTGCTTAAGCCAGGTCTCAGTAAGGAAAAATGCGGGAAAGGGGTTTTAGTGTTCAAGGAGTGCTAGGAGGGGCATCATATGTTTGCTTTAAGGACCCGATGTTGAGTTAAGTCTGATAGACTTTTGCATTTTTTAGGATAGTGGTGGTTGTGTGCTGTGTAATAAAGGCGTTACTTTCCAATGGTTTTGTTTGGGTGTCGGATTATGGAGGTTTAGATAGGGTCAACGTGATCAATCTTTCTAGGTTTAATTATGGTTTTTTAAAAAGTTGTTGTTGTTATGTGTTGTGGGGAAAATTGAACTAAAGTAAACTGGTATAAACTAGAATTAAAAAAAAATAAAAATTTAAAAAATGAACAAGATCTCACTTGTAATTGCATAAGGTCTAAATAATGATTTTTGTGGGTCTTGTTTTGAGCAGGTGAGCTAAATTTACAATAGGTTTTATCAAAATTTTAAAAAGTACAAATTAAAATAGCACTGTCTCTCATGTAATTGCCATGGTCTAATTAGTGAATTTGGTTTTGACTATGTCTTGGGGTAGAATGAGCTATGGTACAACTGAATTTAATTAAAATTAAAAAAAATACAAATTTAAAAATAGCCCAGTCTCTCATAGAATTGCATAGGGTCTAAATAGTGAATTTGGTATTACTATTATTGAGTGAAAGAACTATAGTACAATGGTTTATTTCTAAAATATTAAAAAAATACAAATTTAAAAAATAGCACCGTCTCTATATGATTCCCCTATGGTCTAGTATGTGAATTTGGTTTTGACTATGTTATTGAGCTAAAATGAGCTAAAAGTAAACTGGATTAATCTAAAAATATAATAAAGGAACAAGCTCTCAATTGTAATTGCCTAAGGTTTTTATAAAGTTGTTTACAAGAATTAGAGTATAATTAGATTTAAAATTGCGGATAAAAAACACAAAATTAAGTAGCAAAATAATAAAAAAAAAAATGATAAAAAAAAAAATTGGCAATGCTTGGTTATAATTGCTAGTAAGATGGTAGACAGGATGTATAAAAAATTTTAGTTGAAAATAATAGGTTAAAAAAAATAGGAATAAAAATGGGCAATAAAAGAAGTTTTTCAGTAAGTTTGATCAATATAGTTTAAAGTAAAATTGGGCAATAATAGGGGTTTTTAAAAAAAAAAGGGCAATTGAGTATTTTTTAAAGTGAGGTAGAATTATTGAAGAAAAGTTATGGTTAGTTTTTTAAAAAAAAAAAGTGGGAAAATGATGTGGTAAAATTGTAAAAAAAAGGAGATAGATTTTGTAGATTTAAATACAATTAAGACTATAGGTAGAAAAAGGTCGTTGAATACAAAAAATGACAATTAAAAATAGTTGGAGTATTAGAAATTTTAGGGGGGCACAAATTTAGACAAAAAACCTAACGGTGGACTATGGGTATTTCTGCCTTTTTCTCTGATTCTGTTGTCCCGTCACTTAGGAATGTTTTTAAAGGGAGTTCTGTGGAGATGAAGATCTCTTCCCGTGGGCTGTTTTCCTAAACTGCTATTTTCCCCCTCACAAAGATTGGGGATTTTTGGGGATAGCGCAATTTTTTTAGCCGATAAAAAGGTTTTGTCTCGTTTTGGTAAGGACTCATGAGTAAACATCAGTTTTCATAGAAATAGATGTTTTTAGTAGGTTGTTTTTTGTAGCATTTTGGAATTTTAACGCACTGTTTTTTTCCCGCTTGATACCCCCATCAGTTTGAAACCCTTTAAGTCATCACTACGTTGTTGGCGAAAAGGTGGTCCTTGATAAGTGTAGGGTGGTCCCCATGCGGGGTTCTTGGTGCGGGGTGGGAGATGTTTGCTGTTAACTACAACAGCGTCGATGTGTGTTGGCATTATGGTTTGGAAGTTGGTTATACATTGGCAAAGTTTTTTGGCCACTTGTCTTTCCTTGAAATGTTGGTAGTTAAGTAGGGTGATTTGGTCTTTGAGTTTTAATGGTGTCTAGGGCCCGGGGTGTGGGTGTTGCTTTGTTTTTCCCAGATGTTAGTTTATGTTCTAGAGCAGTGATCTTGTTGGGGTAATCTGCATTGCTAGCCTTTATTTCCCTGCATTTCTTGATTTAGTTTGGTGATCGTTTGGTTCTGAACATAAGGAGTTTAGCTTTTCTGGGTCGGTGATCTTCTTGCATCAAATATGGGAAGGAGTTATTTTGGAATGTAGCGGCGGCATTTTTGTTGTTGTCTTTGTTGTTGTGGTTGTCGGTGGGTGATGAGGGTTGTGTCCTGGCTGGCAGTACTACAATTTTTCCCTCGTGTTTTACTGCTCTCACCTTTGATGTTGGGATCCTTAGCTGGTTACTGGACTTTTTTTTGTTCGACCCTTGTCCATTGGCTGTGGCTTGGGTGAAAAGTAGGCGAAAGGGTGTTGGGTGAATGTTTGGGTATCATTCGTGGCACGGGGTAGGAGTTGCTAGAAAGGTTTATTAGTTGGGAAATTTTGGGGAATTTTGGGTGATTTCTGCAGTTTTTTTTTATCACGGGTATCCACACTTTTTAGTGTTATGCAGGTTTGTTAGGCATCATGGGTGCTGGGAACCTCGGTAGAAGTAAAAATAGGGACAGGTTCCTGTTGTGCTGCCGCTGTCTTGAATAGATACGGTATGAGCGGGAGAAGCGTTATAAACCCCTCATTGCGTATTATATTTAAAATTGATTTGGGCTGACCCCATCGATCAAGGCCCGAGGGACTATTACCCCCATTCTCCTCCTGTTCTTTAAGTTTATCCTTTGTAGGACTGGAAAACTACTGTGTGGCAAAAAGTTTCCCCAATAAAAAATACCCAAAAAAGGGGCACATGTGTCTAATTCAACAAAAATGTTTTGGGTTTTTGAACCATTATTTACAATTTTCCATTTTAAAAATAAGGTGGCTTTGAAACCACTGTTGGTTGTCTGAGCTCAGTTCATGATGAGGAGAAAATGCTCTATTATTTCGCTAATATCAACACTACAGCTTATTGCCCCATCAAATTGATTAATTTGATTAATAAAAAAAAAATAACATAAAATGTCAATACTCCAGAATAAAAAATTTTTGGCGTAATACCAAGCAGTTCAAAAAAGGTATGAAGAGGTTGGTATACAAATACCATTTCCATCCCTGTCTTGGGGGCTTAAAATTAGAGAAAACGGAGTTAGAACGGGCTAACTTGAATACACTCGTACTGCACTAAAAACCGAAACAGAAAAAATTTTTTTTTTTCTATATAGATTATCCCACGCGCATGTGGTAGAGAACTAGGTCCCCCAAAAAAAAGTAACGTGGCTTATTTCTAGTCCCTGGCGGGGTTAGCCATATATGATTTTTGGTAATATTCGATTCCCAGCCAGGGAAGAAACATTGGGAGTGTTTCTTTACACCTGTTGTCTATGTTTACCCATCAGTAAATGGGTACCTGGGTGTTAGTTGACTGGTGTGGGTGTTATCCTGGGACACTAACCTAATTTTCTTGAAATACTCAGCATAACAAGTGCCTTTCTATACAGTAATATGTCACTGATGTCAGCTAGGCCTGTATACCTTGTACATGTACGTGTAGTAAATAAAGATACTATTATTATTATTATTATTATTTTCTCATTTGTTTGTTGGGTTATCTTATTCAAACTTGGGCAATGTATGATGGAAAAATATTTCTTAACGTACACCAAAAATGAAAGAAACAGACCATAAATAGAGGAGTTCACTTCTCAGCCATTAGTGGCCGCTTAGCGGTATATTTTTGTATGGTTTTTATGGTTATATTCTCATTTTTTGGTCTCATTTGATAGAATGAAAAATATAATTACAGAAATAGATATGATTTGATTGATTGGTGGCCCGGTGGCCTGATGGCTACAGCTCCCGCTTCACACACGGAGGGCCCGGGTTCGATTCCCGGCGGGTGGAAAACATTCCGACACGTTTCCTTACACCTGTTGTCCTGTTCACCTAGCAGCAAATAGGTACCTGGGTGTTAGTCGACTGGTGTGGGTCGCATCCTGGGGGACAAGATTAAGGACCCCAATGGAAATAAGTTAGACAGTCCTCGATGACGCACTGACTTTCTTGGGTTATCCTGGGTGGCTAACCCTCCGGGGTTAAAAATCCGAACGAAATCTTATCTTATCTTGAAATTGCGTTCACAGTAGCGAAAATGTTCTATTCTTTAGCGAAACTCAAGAGTAAACAAGCGACATCACCGTCCAATATCTGTTCGCCTGCCAGTCCCAATACGCAGTCAAGAATGGGTTGACCTTATTTATACAATTATTACAATAATGCAGCAGTCTGCATAACAGTAAATCTTCTATTTTTTTGTGATAAAAATTCCAAATGGTAACAAGAGTAATATAAGAGGGGCCTGTAGCCGTGACTAATGACAGAGAAAATGCTATTTTAGTCCCGGGGAAAATGTCTGCATTGTTTATTCTGGACCCTATTTTAAATTTGGCATCTGTTGAAATTTGTGTGAAATTGGCCAAATTGCCAATTTCTGACCACTTTATTGGGTAGTTGAAATAAGTGAATGGGCGGTTTCTTGTACTCAGTTGACAGACTAGAAGGAAATAAGTTTATTCAGGTATACACAAATACAGTTACATAGTTTATCATACATCGCAGTGTATGTAAAAGAAACCTGGGATAACAGAAAAGTCAGACAAAGTGACTTATTTCCAGTACCTGCTTGGGCTTGCCCATATATGATTTTTGGTAAATATTTCTTTTTTTCGGTTGTTTGTTGGGCTATCTCATTGAAATTTGGGGCACTGTATGATGGAAAGATGCTTCTTGACATACAACAAAAATAAAAAAGACGGACGATAAATAAGGGATTCACTTCTCACCATTAGCCGCCTCTTTGCAGTAATTTTTCGTATGGTTTTTATGGTTGTATTCTCATTTTTTGGACTCATTTGATAGATTGGAAGAAAATATTACAAAAATAGACATGATTTTGATTGTTTTCAGAGAAAAGTACCTTGAAATTAAAGCTCAAATTAGCGGAAATTTTTCGACTTTGCCGATGTCAGTGAACTTTGTGCAAGTCAAGTTGGTTAATTTTATTAATTTGTATTCAACCTAACCACTCTGTAATCTGGCAAACTCAGTAATCTGGCACACTACAGGTCCCAATGATGCCGGTTTTGTGATGGAGGACCTGTATTTATTTAGTTGTGGGTAAGTGATTTTTGAGAAGAGACTTAAATTTTTATAACAGACTGTGTTTCTTTTATATTCACAGGTAATAAAATTCCAGATTTTGGGGCCTTTATGTGTATTGAGTTTTTGCATAGCATCAGATGAACATGAGGAACATCAAAGAGTGATCTCTGCCTTGTGTTATGGTCATGTGTTCTGTTGAGGTTGGTAAGGAGACGTTTGGGGGGAGGTTTATATCCGAGTTAAGGGGTCTATGTATGTATAGATGCAGTAAAAAGTATGGATGTTTTGTATGGTGAGTAGGTTTAGATTTTGAATATTGGTGGAGTGTGCTGCCTGTATTTGGGAATTTGTTATTCTGACTGCAGCCTTTTGTTGGTAGTTAGTGGTCTGAGATGGTTTAATGTTGTAGATCCCCATGCACAAATTCCATAGGTGAGATAGGGGTAAATAAATGAGTGATATAGGGCCAGGAGGGCTGACTGTGGAACATAGTACCGTATCTTCGATAGTATGCCCACGGTCTTGGAAAATTTTCTTGGAAATTTGTTGTATAATGTGTTTGAAATTTGAGTCTATTATCAAGGTGGATTCCTAAGAATTTTCCCTCTGTGAGCTTTGTGATAGATGATCCATTTATCATTTTGTTAAGAGGGACATCTGTAACTCTGTTACCAAACTGAATTTAAGTAAGTTTTTGTCAATTTTTTAGAGTAAGTTTGTTAAGTCCTCACCAGGTAGATATTTTCTGTAATTCGGTAATTTACAGTGTTGGCTAGCATGACTGGGCTCGGGTGAGAGAAGACGTATGTAGTGTCATCTGCAAAAAGTATTGCGATGCATTTGGTAGGTCATTTATGTAATGAGAAAGAGAAGAGAGCCAAGGACACTTCCCTGTGGGACACCAACTTTAATTGGCTGTGCAGAAGATTTACCCCATTTGTGTACATATATTGGCTTCTGTTGCTGAGGGCCAGACAAGACACCCAAAAGTATGAAAAAAAAAAATTTTACCCATGAAATATTAAGTTTAATGCACCAAACTGAAGAAGACATGCACAGTTTGTAGTACTCTACTAACAATAGAATACAGACACTTACCTTTAATGAAGATCTGGTGATGATTGATGGATGGGAGGAGGGGAGAGTAAAATTTCCAAGAAAATCCAAAAACAGTAGGAATCCTTTCCAAGATACGCTTTTATGTACCAAAAACGCTCTCCTTCCCTTGTACCACTCTCTAATATACTTTACCTCACCTATGGTATATGTGTCTGGGGCTTTACCACAGCCAACCACCTTAGCCCCTTTAATAATCCAACAAAAGCTGCTGTGCGGGTGATAACCAGCTCCTGCGCTGGGACAGCACACCCCACCACTTTTCAAAAGACTCAATTTGCTAAATATACAAAACATGCACTCTTATTATTGTGCCAAACTACATATACAGAACTTTAAAACTCCATTGTAAACCCCCCCCCCTTAAAACTACTACTCGACAGTTACAACAGAAATGTACAGTCACAATACAAGGCATAAAACCCTTTTCAACATCCTTCGAGTAAAACTCTCACTATGCAAGAACGCTTTGCACAAAAAAGGGCCCAAAGATCGGGGAACTCACTACTGGAACAAGTCAAGGATCCCCAACAACTTATAAATTTAGGACTCTGCTAAAAAATCATCTTATCACAAAATATTAACCAAATCAGCCAAACATCTACTGGCTATTTTTATCATGTGACCTGGCTTTTAATTCTGCCATTTCCCTAAAATATTACCACCTGCACCATTCCTTGTAAATTAGAGTTTGTACTAAGTATACATAAATTAAGTTTTACATAAGATTTAAATATACATAAGATTAAGTAACATAAGAAATTTAAAATACATAAGATTAAGTAAACATAAGATTAAGTATACATAAGATTTAAATATACATAAGATTAAATATACATAAGATTAAGTCCAAACAAGATTGTAAAACAGCTAACCACTAAATTTTATGTTTAAATTTTAAGCAATAATTTCTTCGTACTATTGACAGAAAAAACAGAAAATACAGACACTCGATATGCAAATACAGATATACAGAAAATACACTGAGATAACAGATACAGTGTCCCTCGTTTTTCGTAATTAATCCGTTCCTGGGGGAGCTACTGTAAACGAAATTTACGATTTGCGAATCAATTTTCCCCATAAGAAATAATGCAAGTACAATTAATCCGTTCCTGACACCCAGAAGTATTAAAAACAAAAAATTTTTTCACATGAAATATGCAGTAGTACATAAACAATACAATGGGAAATGATGAATAAAAACATTAACAGCATAACACTTACCTTTATTGGAGATTCTTCTTAGTGTATGGGAGACTGGAGGAGGAGAGGATTTGGATTGTTTACAGTTTGGAAGGGGAATCCCCTTCCAGCAACACCTCAGGTACCAATTTGCTTCTCTGGGGTTGCTTCTCTTCTTGTTTCCTTAATGCCACTAGGACCACCTTGAGAGTCACTCTAGTCCTGTCTCGCAAAGTAACTGTGGAGAGAGCTCTGTTTCTGGCGTCTCTTTAACGCTTCCCTAAAATGGCCCAAGACTTTGTCACTGTACATATTTCTCCACCTTCTTTACCACAGCTGGCACTAGGAGTTTTCTTTGGAGCCATGGTAGCTTATTTAGTACTTGCAAGCACTAAATGAGTGGAATATTATGAAAAAATTCGTAGGAGCACTTGAGGGGACCTTCACTCCTGGTAAAACCCAATGCCAGACTGGCTGGTAGGGAGGCCGCCTTGGCTCACACCGTGTTACGCATCCCGGACGAACTACTATTCGCGAGTCAACCTATGAAAAGCGAGTCCATGTTTATACGAAAATACCCTATGATTGGCAAATTTACGATTGCCGAGAACTACGAAAAGCGAGGGACCACTGTATATACAGAGAGAAGCCGTCCAGCCGCCTGAAGAGAAGACGTTGCCATTTCCTGCCTTCAGTTATCCTGAGTAATTCTCGAGCAGAGCAACTCTGAACACTGTTACTCGAGATTTTTTTTTGGGTTATCCTGAGTTGTTCTTGACCGAGCTGAGAGGAAACTTGTTTGCAGTCACTTCGAGCCCCAATCCCATCAAGAGGGTAAGGTGGTGACTTGCTTGTTCACCCCTCTCTTCCCCATCCCCCCATCCTTCCCCATCCTCCCCTCACCCAAACATCTACACTGGCCCACACACTAACATACTACTTACATTGCTATCCTTCTGACTTTTCCCATCTTCTTCTTTTTCGACAACTTCGCCTTTGGCGAGTTAACACAAGGCATTTTGCCATCTGGTAGCCCGTTGGTTTTTTAAAATCCGGCTTATCTTTGCCTTGGGCCCTTTCCCCCTCACCCCCCTCGAGGGGAGGCTAAACTTAGGGGGTGACCTTCATAAGTCAGCTGAAATAGGATGTTAGACAAACACTAAGGAAAAAACCCTTTTTGTCAAAGCAAAATTATGTGCCAGATGTACCTTCCTGGACATCATGGCGCGAATAAGAGTAAGATTACATGTGATGTAAACCTAAAGAAGAAGAAAAAAATTCTTAGCATGTATCTGCTCCAATTCAACGTTGCCCCAGTGAAGTTTTTACCAACCCACGCTGGGTAGTACTCTCCTCTCTTCCTGAAGAAGAGTTACTTCAACTACTTAAGAAAGGAAACGTTCCTGGACAAATGACGACTTTTTGAATCCACCTAATTGCCCCCTAAAAGCTATCAACTCAGTGACTGTGTTTGTTGCCAGAATCAACAGCATAAATGAGAGATAGAAACAGTGCAGGAAATTGTTGAGGATTTTAAATACTGAAATTTGAATTTCAGCTGTCAAGCACTAAATTCTCCAAATCTGGCAACAACCAGGTAACATTCAAGTTAACACTTGTGAACAGAAGGCCAAACTTGTGTGTCAAAATGGCTTCAAATGTTTGGCACCAGTGTACACGACCAAATCTCCTAAACCCGATTGTCATGTTACACAATGTTTTAATGTTACGCATTTGGTCTACCACCAACAATGCAGTCTCAACACAGATTGCAATTTCTCGGGCAACATTCCCTTATAGAGATTTAATAATAAAATACGCCCAAGTGTATCCCTTTTGCAATGGAAACACATGCTGTTCTGCTTTCGTCCTGAGGGAAAAGGAAATGCAGAAAATTCTAGAAGGTAGAAACTGTTCACTTCAAGAAGACCACTCCCAGGCACCTCCAACAAGTCCAAACTTCCTTCCCAGCTTGCCTTGATCTAGTGGACTCCTCAGGTCTCTCCCCACTGGTTCCAATTTTTGGAATTCTGCCCCTTTTGGAGTGCCCCAATCTAACCCTCACCTACACATACACAAACGCAACACAATTTCAACCTCACCTCCATGTCTCAGGTATCCTCAGCCCGGGATATGACGGAGCGCAACAAATGTATATGATGGCCAAAGACATTGCAAGTGGAACTTTCAACTCTGCCCTAAGGTTTAAATGATCTGTTAATGGCTATGGGATCACTCCCATTACATCCCAGATAATGTTAAGGCAATTATGGCCCACCTTCTCATTAAACAAGAAGTATGTTCCCAACTCTACTTCTACAAAATCTAATTAAACCCTTTCAGGACACCCGCCTCGCATAACCAAGTTGTCAACTCCCTCGACCCGATAAGTCAACACCGACCCTAACGATTGCCCCAGAGATTGGTGCTTAACTCTTCCGCAAATGAGCTGATCCTGTTGAACAGGAACTTTCCCAGGTAATTAAACCGGGCCCTTTCCCAAAATTTTTCCCCTTGGAGCCTCCAAAAGTCTCCCTTAACCTCACGGAACCTCTGTTTTCCTGAAACTGGGAATGTCACACCTCATTTCTAATAATGACTCTAATGATTCTGTTAATATTCCCAATTCAGTGAAGAAAATACACTTTCAATACACAGCCAACTACTCAAACTTCCTCCTCCCCTTGACGAGTCAGCAAAAATTACTTCAGGTTCAGTCCACAGTAACGTCGAAGTGCACGAAATAATGGGGATTACAATTTACAACTTCATATTCAACATTTCTTAATACTGTTACCCCCTTAAAGGGAACTAATAATTACAATCCCGATGTTACCCTCTTGAATGAGACAGCTGCAAGGGGTTGATCAACATATTAAATACGTGTACCTACTGGGGAGAATCGAGAGAACCCTTAGTGGGTACCATCTAGTTAAATTAGGCCTATACGTGTACATTTAAAAATCATGTGATGAAGATAAATTCTTGCATAGAAATGACCGTCTCATGGCCAACAGTGATAGGATTTGGATATTTCCCCAAGACAACAAAATATTAAATTCCTCTCAAGGAATTAAAACAAAAAATTTTCCCAAACAATTCAGTGGGAGATTTTTGCTCATCCCCCAAACCCCTTTTACTGTGGAGCTGGAAATTTCCTTGGGTGACTTAAAAGGAAAACAAACTATTTAATAACAACAGCCAGAAACTTGTATTTCAAGGCCCATTCTTTAAATCGTATATTGGACCTCATCCAGGACACCAGTTATGGTCCTAGACAAACAAGACTGGACCCTTTGTTGTCGTATCTCCCTGGTGGAAAGTGGGATCGCCCAATACCCTTTATAATACATACAAACTTTCCATTTAGAATACCTATACTCCTAAAACAATCGAAAACCCTAGGTTTTGCCCCTTTAGGGCATTTCTAGTGAAGATAAAATTTGGGTGTCTTGGAAATCTACTTCACTGCAACTGAGACTTATCAGCCTTCACAATGAATAATTGAAGCTACAATGCAACTTGCCAGTTAGCTTCCCAAAGTCTATCAACAATATAAACCTACTAGGGAATAAGGATGCTTTAAAGAAAATCAAGCAAATGTCAAAGGGCCCTCTTCAAACGGGCAACCACCAGTAGCTACAATGAATAGATTGGGCAAGAATTTTAACATATTAGTCCATCACAAACGGACTTATGGAAATTGCTAGTTCATCCAAGCTAATCAGTATAAACTGAGCCAAGCAAAATTTTGGAGTAAGTCCGACAACTTTTGGGGCAATGCCAAGTCCTAACTCCTAGTTCGTACTTCACTGATGAAGATGTGGAGATTAAACTAGGGACCACAGACCAGGCTAATTTAAAGGTGATGTAGGGAAGAAAATTCTCTCCCACAATAACGTCGTCGATTAACAATTCATATCAGTTGGTAAAGAGGAGAGATGAGAACTTAGATGACTAACCACTACTTCCACAATACACAACTCTTGAAGACGCCCACCCACTTACATTACTTGAGATAAGTCGGTTTTTGGGAAGAATGAGAATAGAGCCTCTGTCTCTCGAATAACAATGAAACAAATAAAGTTCCTACCCAAAATTGAAACCGTCTTGTAATATCTTTAATACCATCTTGGCCTCAGGACATTTTCAGTTGTTTTTAAGACTGCAAGATGATCTTTTTGCTAACCCAATAAAACATCCACCAACCAGGGAAAACTATAGACCAATATCTTTACTTGAAGTCACTGAAAAGTTCTTGAAAGATCTTTTCCCAAACAGCTAATTACTAATGGGTTTAATCACCTTTTACTGAAAAAACAGTTTGGCTTTAGAACCATAGGGGTACCCATAATGCAATAAATATTATTTTCGATACTGTTGTGAGTCTAAACACAGGGCAATCTTGCCCAATTGCACCAGAGATGTTCATAAAGTATGATAGCTTATGGCATAAATGGTCTTAAACAACTTATTGACCTACCAGACCAAACGGACCTTCTCAGGTTAAATATAACGTCTTAACCAAGAAAAACATCCCACCTTTCACGGCAGATCGACGAGCCTTTTATACCGCCCAGCTGGTGTCCCAAAAAGTTCTTGTCATAGTCCAAATTCTATTCAACATTATGTGAATGATCTCCCTCAACCAAGTTTAGGGACAATATAACGCAATTTGCAGATAAATAGTTACCCATGTCGTTCCCTCAACTCGGTAACGGGAAATACAAGTATGAGAGTCATAGAGAAAATGAAATTGAACTTCTCGAACATCAATTGGGAAAAGAATGGAAAATTTATGACTAACCTGACAAAGTCCTTGTTCACGATAGAGTTTTTGGGAAACAACCATCGAAGATAAGGGGGTACTCCATCAAGGGAACAACCTGTAGACCATTAGAAATCAAACAGAATCTTGGGTATGAAATAGACAGGCTCTCCATCAACATCTCATTAAATAAAAGATAACATAGCCAAAGCTGGTTTTGCAGTCTCTTAGTTTACAACCCCTCAACATTGTCAAAAAACATCTGTTAAAATGGTGAAAACCATACTCGAATACCCATGTGTCCCAATGTGTTAGCAACAAAGACCAACATGCTAAAGTTGAAACCCGGGTCCAGAATGAGCTCTCCCTTTATTACGGCACCAGGGGGAGAGACAGATTTAAAAGGGGCAGTTTTAAACACGTACAAAGGGATTTTTATTGCAAAATGTACCCTTGACCCTGAAAAAGAAACAACCTATGCAATGCAAGAACTCTACATCCCAGATAGAGAACTTTCCCTTTCCTAGTTGAAAATACCCCTATTATATCATCAAACCTCCTCACAGGACCCAAGAATGACTCTCCCACAGAGGTGATCGCTTCATCCATAAAGACGATTACCACCCGACCAATGATTGAGCAACTCCCTGAGAGATGTTTGGGTACACCAGAACCATTCTATGGTACAGTGGACCCCCGCATAACGAATTAATCCTTTGCTAGAGTCATTGTTATGCGAAATTATCGTTATCGAAATGATTTTCCCCTTTAAGAAATAATGGAAATCAATTAATCCTGCAAACACCCCAAAGTTTTGAAAAAAAAAAATTTTTACCACATGAATATTAATTTTAATACACACAAACTGAAAAGGCATGCACAGTTTACATGACCTTACCTTTATTGAAGATCTTGATGATTAAAGGATGGGGGAGGAGAGATCTTAGTGTTTAGAATGGGAACCCCCTTTCCCATAGCCCTTGAGGTGTCAAGTCCTTTCTGGGGTTACTTCCCTTCTTTTTAATGCCCTAGACCAATTTCCCCAGAGTACTGCTTCTGTCCACAACATATCTATCCAAGTGGCCTGTACCTCTCGTCCTTTATAAACTTCCTAAAGTGTTTCACAACAGTGTCAGTGTTATCACCCAAGCACGGCTTGCAATAGCTGTTTTGGGATGTCATCAAAAAAGGTTTTGCACTTTAGCCAATCCACACATTTCCTTAATCTTTGAAGTAGCAACTTCTTCAGTTCTCTCTCCCCTCCTCGAACCATTTCCTCAGGTCTGGCCTTGCTTTAAGTTGATCTAGCAGCTCATCAGTGGTATTTTCAGTCTTCCTCCATCATCTTCCACAAATCCCCACTAACCTCCAACCCCAAGGACTTCCATCCACAATGGATTTCCTCAATGGCATATCCTCTCGGGGTTAGCCTAAATCCTCAAAATCCCTTTGGTCTACACATTTCTGGCTTACAGTTTCTTCCAAGCAGATTTTCAAGGTCCCTTAGTCACTCCTCCAAAGCCTTACCTATAAGGTTTCACAATTGAGGATATTAAAGGGGATCTCAAAAACTCTCTAAGAGAGCATTTGAGTTTCTGAGGCACTACAAAAGCACCTTTCAAACGGGAGCTTTGTGTACATTTTTTGAGTTGCAATAACCTGCTGGTCAGGGGCTGCAGGGGGAGTGGTATTAGGGGGCAAAAACTTCTCCTTAATGAGCTCATGTCCCCCTAAAGTCGCTCTGCCACGTCTGTAGGATGACCAGGGGCATTGTCTAACACCAGAGGCACTTAAGGTCTAATTTCTTTTCAGTTAGGTAATCTTTCACATTGGGGCAAATGCATGGTGTAACCAGTCATAGAAAAAAGTCCCTAGTGACCCCATGCCTTACTGTTTGCCCTCCACAGCACACACAAATTAGCCTTGGGGATATTCTTTTGCCTGAACGCTCTGGGAGTTTCTGAGTGATACACTAATAAAGGCTTCACTTTGGCAATCACCACTAGAAATTGGAACACATCAACAGAGTAAGCCTGTCTTTCATAGGCTTATGTCCGGGGAGTGCCTTTTCCTCCTGAGTAATGTAGGTCCTGCTTGGCATTTTCTTCCAAAACAGGCCTGTTTCATCACAATTAAACACTTTGTTCAGGTTTCAGTCCTTCACTGTCTATGTACTCCTTGAATTCCTGCACATTTTTTTCCCAGCTGCTTTGTGGTCCGAACTGGCAGCCTCACCATGCCTTATCACACTATGTATGCCACTACGCTTCTTAAATCCTCAAACCAACCTTTGCTGGCCTAAATTCACTCACAATCATCACTAGTTGTAGGCATTTTTTTTTAATTAAATCCTCGTGCAACTTCCTAGCCTTTTCACTTATGATCACTTGAGAGATGCTATCCCCCTGCTATCTGTTTTTCATTTATCCATACCAATAAGAGTCTCTCAACATTTTCCCATCACTTGCGATCTCTGTTTCGAAAACACAGTTGAACCTTTGGCAAGAACAGCTTCCTTGATTGCTGTTTTGTTGCCCACAATAGTACAATGTTGATTGGGGTTTATTATACAACCTGGCCAGCTCGAGACATGCACTCCACTTCAACTTAGCAATGATAGTAATTCCCCACCCTTATTGCTGTAGGGTTGGCACTAGAAGCTTTCTTGGGGCCCATGTCACTTATTTTGCAGATAAAATCACCAAAAACACTGTAAAAAACGAAATGTTCCGATTGTATGCTTGGATGTTACCGCGGAGGCTGGCTGGTAAACAATGCCACCGGCGGAACATGTGAGGCGGGCTCAGGCCGACATTAGACACGTCTCGGATGAACAGCGTTGAGCGGGTTTTTTAGCAGTATGCGAGGCAAAATCTTAGCGATAAAATGTATCGGTATGCGGATTTAACGTTATGTAATGCCAACGGTATGCGAGGGTCCACTGTACTGTACTAAGAAAATCATCGCCCCCAATTGGGGAGATATCTTGTATAACATTCTACTGTAGAAATTATGCTACATTTACTAGGGCAGGACACCACCTTTTTAAGAAGCTAATGTGTAAAGTAATCCTTTATGAAGTGTCCAGAAAATTGCCTTCATTGTCGTTTAAATATTCGTTGTGCAATCGCAGAAAAAAAAAAAGAATTGGGCAACTTGTATATTTACTACAATTCAGAGTCATACTTAATATATCTGTTTATATATATGTGACTGTGGTTAGTATTATACCCCTTCATGAATTTTTTTATTATTCCACATACACTTTTTAAATTGCACCAAAGGGGTTTTGGGCCACTTACCTTAATATCCTGCCTCACTCCCCCCCCCACCATTTCCAATATTTCTATCCTTACCCATCCTTCTTCCTTACCCATCTTACCAAAGACTCTGGTCATAAGAATTGAGAATTAAATGTACTATTATCTTATCTATTTTAATTAGTTACTATGTATTTGCCTGAAATGCCTCACTGATAGTGGTTATCTTTGTACAGTGGACCCCCCCGCAAAAACGATTACCTCCGAATGTGACCAATATGTAAGTGTACTTATTAAGTGCGTTTGTACGTGTATGTTTGGGGGTCTGAAATGGACTAATCTACTTCACAATATTTCTTATGGGAACAAATTCGGTCAGTACTGGCACCTGAACATACTTCTGGAGTGAAAAAATATCGTTAACAGGGGTTCCACTGTACTTAGCAAACCTTGTGGCTTAGCGCTTCTTTTTTATACAATAATAATAATGTACTTAGCAAATCAAAATTGTAATTACACATTGTAACTTTTACAAAGAGATAGAATTATTTTTATTTTATGTTCACTTTCAACTTTCTACCTTTACACACACATTATTACCATAAAAAAATTGTAGTCTTAATGTGGGGTGAAAGGTGAAAAGTATTTAGGTATTTGTAGAAAGTGGTGTAGTAGGTAGGGTAGTGTGGGGAAGCCAGTCTGGCCACCCCACCCACTATGTAAACAAACAGATGATGCATCGGGTTTAGGGTTTTCATAAACATTCATACAAACCCCTTTACATTGTGTACAATTTTGTCCCACAGTGGTACAGTAGAAAAATAAAGACCAACACTTCCATTCTCATGTAATTTTTAGAAGGAATGATGCACTGACAAATTATTATTATTACGTATTTATATTGTAAGTTATTATTACAAATTTTTATTGCAAATTATTATTATAATCATAAAAAAGCACTAAACCCACAAGGGCCCGTGAATTGCTATATAAAGAGTAAAGGGCCCATATGAAAGGAATATTATCTACAGTTATTCCCCAGTTTTTGACTAGAAAAAAACATAATTCCTTCCGACCCCTCCTACAGAGCCTCTTTGTAAACAAATCTCATATTTGTCAATTTTTATTCTGTGGTGTATATATAATGTTTATCTGCTATGTAATGTGTTTCTTATATAATTTTGAAGAAAATATCATAGATGGATTAATGAAAATGTCTTTATTAACGTAAAATAAGACATTTAATGTGCCCTAGAGAGATTATTATTACATAGTATTACTATGGCATCATGAGTAGAGAGACACTTGTGATTTTTATGTGTACTTACATGCCAGCACAGTGTGTAAGTATATTTAGGTTCAGGTACATATAAGCATAATTACCAGAGTACATATAAAATACGCAATAACTTTAACCCTTTCAGGGTCCAGAGGCCAAATTTCAAAGTGTGTACCAGGGCCCAAGAATTTTCAAAAAATAATTTTTCTATTTTTTCTTATGAAATGGTAGAGAATCTTTTTTTGAAGGTAATAAAACAAAAAGTACGAATTTGAGGGGAAAATCGAATAAAATTTAAATGCTCTTGCGAATTTTGATGTGGGCCCCAATATTTACGCATTGGCCATTTTGCCGACTTTGAACTCCCATTTTAGGCCAATTACAGTATTCCAGTCCAATCAAATTCTTAGCTATTTTACTAGTATTTACTTCTATCCCCATCAATTGAGCACAAGAAACACCAAGCCAACTGTTTCAACAACAAAATAGTGACCAGAAATTGGTAATTTGGCCTATTTAGTGCAAAGTTCAAAAAATTTCCAATTTCAAATAGGATTTAGAATAAACAATGCAGGCATTCCTGGCACTAAACTAACATTTCCTCTGTCATTAGTTACGTTTCAGGCATTTACAAATGAATTCCATTTGGATTTTTTATTCATGTAATGAATTTTATTCAAACCAAAAAAAAAAAAGATTTACTGTTATGCAATACTGTAATAATTGTATAAATAATATCACCACATTTGTGAATGTATATTAGACCCACCCGCTGTCATGTATTAGACTTGTGAGGGCAATTTGTTTACTCTTGAACATCGTAAAAAATTTAACATTTCTGCTACTTTGAGTTCATTTCAAGCCATTTCCAGTACTAAAATCAATCAAAATCATCTCTATTTCTATAATATATCTTCCATTCTATCAAATGAGACCAAGAAATTGCAAATACAACTATAAAAAACATAAGAAAAAACTGCAAATTCACTGTTTTAATCGAAAATTACGGTCTGTTTTTTTTCTCTCATTATGCACTGTGTGCTGCAGGATCTGTTTTATGTGGTGCACACATACCACATGATGAATTCTCTCATATCTAGGCCCAAATTTACTGCTCACAACTTATCAAAGTGAGCTAAGCTCATGGCATAAGATCAACGATTTTGGGCCCTGAACGTAAAGCCGTAGAAACTACGGGACGGACCCTGAAAAGGTTAAAACACTTAAAATTTTGGAAAATTTCCAGACCTAATCGATGTCCTCACAAAGAATGTCAACAAACTGGGTTGGGCATGCTGTATTGAAAGACCAATTGCCGTATAGCAAATTTTGGTCATAATTTTTAAATTACCGTATTAGCGGAATGCCATAAGGCAAATACTGTAAAGCGGGGCTCTACTATACATACATTTTATTGGTCTCACAAGCCCCAAAAGTTCATAACAAGAACAATTATGTAAATGCTTTTGTAATTGTATTTTTGGGGGTCTGAAATGGATTAAATCTAATTAACATTATTCCTTATGGGAACAAATTCTTTTGGTATAGGCACTCGAACAGCCTTCTGGAACGAAATAAGTTCATATCCCGAGGTACTAATGAATTAGAAAAGAAAAGAAAAGAGTAACAAAAACGTAAAATAAAAAAGTGTGACTTTACTGAAGTCGCCGATGTTGCCGCGTGGTCATTGAGGATTAACTTCATGCCTCTGTATCTTTGTAAGTACAGATTAGAATATTTTTGTTTATTTGTTTTATTATCTATAGAAAAAAAATCTTTAATTCTGTTAAAAATTTTTTTTTTTTTTTGTTCGCAATTCTTGGTTCCGGCTGTCACTTAGAGATTTGGCCTCTCGACCCCCGAAAGGGTTTATACTTTTAAGAGAATTATAACATTGTAAACACTGTCCCCAAACATTCCAACATACAATCATTGTTTTACCATAAAATGTAAATGATTGAACAGTAAAACTAATACATAATGTTCTTAAAGATTCTACACATACAGCAAACCCTCCCTAACATGTAAGTTACATTCCTGAAAATCAAACATGATAAAGCAATGTACCATCATGTGAAGTGAAGAACTTTTTATATGTTCTTAGTTAATAATCATAGATGCTTTTAGTTAGGAGAATTTGGATAAAAATTACTCTGCGAGTTTTATTGTAACATTCATGTAATAGTATTTTCTTACAGAATTTCTCTCTCTCTAACATGTATATTTATGTTTAATTAATTTAGCATTTTTTTTTTTGAGATTCAGAGGGACAGTATGTAATATTTACGATGTGCGTTTCATTTTGACAGATATAGAGGTAATTATTTGAGAGGACTGTCAAAAAGACCATTACATTTAAAAAAACAAGAGGATTGTTTTCGAAGTGTATCCGATCACAGAGTGGTATAAATTAGCTCCAGTGTCCAGCGCAAGCTCCTCAGATCAGAGAAAGCAGAAAGAGCACGGAGGAAGTTTGTCTGAAAATTTATAGTTTTTTGCATCTAAAGTAGTGACAATTATCTGAGAATCTTTTATAATAAGTACAGAATGAAAACATGGTTGGGACTAAACAAAATTATTGAAAGCAGGTGGGGATAGTAAATAAGGAAGGGATTCAAGAAAATTGGCTAGCCAGATTTTTAAGTTTTGGAGATTGGGAAGCACAGTGTTTTCACTTTTAAGGGGTGGGAGTTGTTGCAGTTTGGTGCTCTGCTGGAGAGGCTTTATTCTTTGTCATCTTGCCTTGGTGGGAAAATGCCACTGAGAGAAAAAAAACTCGTACTGGATTATGTAAATTTTTAATTCACCGCCGTCTTCCACAAAGCAGGGGGACCCGAAAAGATTTTTTTTTTTTTTCTTTTCAACAACTCGGCCATCTCCCACTGAGGCAGGGTGACCCAAAAAGAAAAAAAATCCCCAAAAAAGAAAAAAATGTACTTTCATTTTTCATTCAAACCACCTTTCACCTCACTCACACATAATCACTGGGTTTTGCAGAGGTGCCCAGAACACAACAGTTTAGAAGCAGAAGTGTTGCCAAAATACCCTTTTCCTCGTTTTTATTTTAATTTATATATTTTTTATGTTCTGATAATTACAATTTATAATATATATTATTATCACACTGGCCGATTCCCACCAAGGCAGGGTGGCCCGGGAAAAAGAAAAACTTTCAAACCCTCATTCACTCCATCACTGTCTTGCCAGAAGGGTGCTTTACACTGCAGTTTTTAAACTGCAACATTAACACCCCTCCCTTTTAAGTGCAGCACTGTACTTCCCATCTCCAGGACTCAAGTCCCGGCATGCCGGTTTTCCCCGAACCCCTTCATAAATGTTACTTTGCTACACTCCAACAGCACGTCAATATTAAAAACCTTTGTCTCCATTCACTCCTATCAAACACGCTCACGCATGCCCTGCTGGAAGTCCAAGCCCCTCGCACACAAAACCTCCTTTAACCCCTCCCTCCAACCTTTCCTAGGCCGGCCCCTACCCTGGGCCTTCCTTCCACTACAGACTGATACACTCTTGAAGTTATTCTGTTTCCCTCCATTCTCTCCACATGTCCGAACCACCTCAACAACCCCTTTCCCCAGCCTCTAGACAACAGTTTTGGTAATCCCGCACCTCCTCCTAACTTCCAAACTGCGAATTCTCTGCATTATATTCACACCACACATTGCTCTCAGACATGACATCTCCACTGCCTCCAGCCTTCTCCTCGCTGCAACATTCATCACCCATGCTTCACACCCATATAAGAGTGTTGGTAAAACTGTACTCTCATACATTCCCCTCTTTTCCTCCAAGGACAAAGTTTTTTTGTCTCCACAGACTCCTAAGTGCAAACCACTCACCCTTTTCCCCCCCACAATTCTATGATTCACCTCATCTTTCATAGACCCATCCGCTGACACTCCACCCCAAATATCTGAATACATTCACCTCCCCATACTCTCTCCCTCCAATCTGATATACAATCTTTCAAACACCTAATCTTCTTTGTTATCCTCATAACCTTACTCTTTCCTGTATTCACTTTCAATTTTCTTCTTTTGCACACCCTAACCAAATTCATCCACCAATCTCTGCAACTTCTCTTCAGAATCTCCCAAGAGCACAGTGTCATCAGCAAAGAGCAACTGTGACAACTCCCACTTTATGTGTGATGCTTTATCTTTTAACTCCACGCCTCTTGCCAAGACCCTCGCATTTTCTTCTCTGACAACCCCATTATAAATATATTAAACAACCACGGTGACATCACACATCCTTGTCTAAGGCCTACTTTTACTGGGAAATAATTTCCCTCTTTCTACATACTCTAACTTGAGCCTCACTATCCTCGTAAAAACTCTTCACTGCTTTCAGTAACCTACCTCCTACACCATACACCTGCAACATCTGCCCCACATTGCCCCCCTATCCACCCTGTCAATACGCCTTTTCCAAATCCATAAATGCCACAAAGACCTCTTTAGCCTTATCTAAATACTGTCACTTATATGTTTCACTGTAAACACCTGGTCCACACACCCCCCACCTTCCTAAAGCCTCCTTGTTCATCTGCTATCCTATTCTCCGTCTTACTCTTAATTCTTTCAGTAATAACTCTACCATTCACTTTGCCCGGTATACTCAACAGACTTATCCCCCTATAATTTTTGCACTCTCTTTAAAACCCCTTTGCCTTTATACAAAGGAACTATGCATGCTCTCTGCCAATCCCTAGGTACCCTACCCTCTTCCATACATTTATTAAATAATTGCACCAACCACTCCAAAACTATATCCTACCTGCTTTTAAAACATTTCTATTAATACTTCTTGTAATACTTCTTGTAATTTCATAGCCAATCTTTGTTCTGACACTAATATTAGGTACTGAAATAGTGCTCAAATAGTCACAACACATTGACAGGTGAACATTTACACCTGCCTGGGTTATTTACTATTGTCTAGAAATATATACAAAATATTTACAGGTCTCAGCAATGTTTTAGGTACCCTGGCATATACCTTGAATCATGTTGTTATGAAAGGCATCCTTATACTGTTGACAGCCCAGTGACATTTGATAAATGCACACTGCTCCACTAACCCTCACTGTATTTGTTATCACTGTTACACACAAACATGTCTTGTCTCTCTCCTTGAAGAATCGTGTTTTTAACATCTGTTATCAGCTCAGTGACATTTGATAAATGGGTGCTCGGGGGAGCCCTGGCTTTGTTTTCACTGATACACACAAACATGTTTCTGTCTATCTATCTGTCTGTCTATCTTTGCCTGGAATTTTTGATTATCCTATGTAATTTACACTAAGCATAATAACTGTACCTATGTTACATGTGAGACAGAGATATAGATAGAGATATAGATAGACAGAGATTTCAGATAGACAGAGATACAGATAGATAGAGATATAGATACAGATATATGGATAGACAGAGATATAGACAGATAGAGATATAGACAGATATATAGACAGAGATATAGACAGAGAGAGATATTAGACAGAGAGACAGCCAGAGACATCCAAAGCAAGCCAGCCGTCCAGCCTGCCGAATGCATAAGAGCATAAGAAAGATGGAACACTGCAGCAGGCCTACTGACCCATGCATGGCAAGGTACATGTCACACTCCCCCCACCCCTTTGACTAGCAAAGCTAGTAACGTCCAACTCACACCCACCCACACTCACTCAAGTGTTTATCTAACCTATTTTACTTTCCTCTTAAAATGGAAAATGTTAATGCAACATGGCATCAGTGAATCCCTGGTGTTTGCCACACTATTTGCTCTAGCAGGTGCTCAATTGAACTGGTGCTCCCACAAGGTAGTAAGTGCTTCCAGATTTTTTTAATAGTGCGCACACTGAGTGCACAGGACCCATTCTTTCATGTCTAGGCGACTCAAGCCTATTGTGCCCAAATTTAAGGAATGAAAAATAAAATGTTGATCTACGTTTGGAGCGCTATGCGTGCAAATGTAAAATACGTTTGGAAAGTTTAAGGGTTAACACTTCAGGGTTTGGCGCTGTACTAGTACGGCTTGCACGCCAGGGTTTGGTGCCGTACAAATACCATAAATTCTAACGCCTTCAAATCTAGTGAAGAAAGCTGGTAGGTCTGCACATGAAAGAATGGGGGCTATGTGGTCCGTGTGTGCAGTATAAAAAAAAATTCTGCAGCAAACAGTGCATAATAAGAAAAAAAAACGTGTTTTTGGTTTTAAAACAGCGACTTTGCAGTGCATTTTTGTATGCTATTTATGGTTGTATTCTATTTTCCTGGTCTCATTTATAGAATGGGAAAACATATTACAAAAAATTGAGATGATTTGATTGGCTTCATAAAGAAAAGAACCTTGAAAAAGATCTCAAAATTCATAAGTAAACAAATCATGCCATACATCCAATACACATCAACTGGTGAGTCTAATATTGTTTCACAAGTGCGCTGATATTATTTATACCGTTTATACTGCATAACAGTAAATCTATTTTTTGTGAGAATAAAAATTCAAAGTGGAAAGCAAAAGAAATGTAACAAAGGCCTGGGGACATGACTAATGAACAGAGGAAATGTTATTTTAGTGCCAGGTGTCTGTCTTGTTTATTCTGGACCCTATTTGGAAATTGGCATCTTTTGAAATTTGTTTGAAATTGGCAAATTCTGACCACTTTATTGGGTAGTTGAAATTGGTAAATGGGTGGTTTCTTGTACTCATTTGATAGAAAAAAAGGAGTTCTAGCGAAATAGTTATGATTTTTGTCGACTGGTACATTAGAATTGGCTGAAAATAGGGCTCAAAGTGGGCGAAATCGCTGATGCGTAAACATTCGAGACCGTTAGCTTTGTGAGAGAATAATACGGTAAGTTTTCCATCAAATTTCTTACTTTTGGTGTCATTATGATCGGGAAAAGATTCTCTATCATTTGATAATTTTTTTTTTTTTTTGGGGGGGGGGATTTCCGACCCTGAGAACAAGTTTAGGAGAGGGCCTGCTGACCCTGAAAGGGTTAAAAGAAAGGTCCACTGACATAATTATTCCCAGGTCTTTTACATTTTCCTTACATTCTATTTGGTGGCCCTCTTGAGTTTTGTATATAGTTTTCCTTTTGAGTTCTTCATTCTTTCCATACCTAAGCAGCTGGAACTTATCACCATTGAATGTCATGTTGTTCTCTACTGCCCACTGGAAAACCCTGTTTATGTCTTCCCCCCCCTGTACTTTTTCAGTGTCCTCTACCGTACTGACTTTCATGCTTATTTTAGTGTCATTTGCAAATAATGATACAAAAGTGTGCCGGGTGTTTTTGTCTGTCTGCTATGAGGATGAGAAACAGTAGAGGTGCCAGGACAGTACCATGGGGCACTGAGATTTTGACCTCGCTGAAAGCTGGATCTTGCCCGTTCACTATTACTTTTTGTGTTCTGTGTGTTAGGAACCAGAAAATCCACCTGCCTACCTTCCCTGTAATGCCCAAGGCCTTCATTTTATGTGCTATCACTCCATGATTGCATTTGTCAAACGCCTTTGCAAAATCTGTGTAAATCACATGTGTTTTGGTCATCTTCCAGTGCCACCGTAATTCTGTCATAATGGTTCAACAGCTGTGACAGGCATGATTGTCCTGCTCTAAAACCATGCTGGTTCTGGTTATGTTGGTTGTGCTGGTCCATGAAATTTGTAATCTGTCATCTCATCTCACTTTCGAATATTTTTATGATGTGAGAGGTTAAGGCAACTGGTCTGTAATTTTTAGCTAGTGCTTTACTACCTCCCTTATGCAAAGGAGTTATGTCTGCACTCTCTAAGGCCTCCGGTATTTCACCTAGATCTAAGCTCTTTCTCCAAAGAATACTGAGGACTCGTGCTAGTGGTACTTTGCACTTTTTTATAAATAGAGCATTCCATGAATCTGGTCCAGGTGCTGAGTGAGTGGACATGTTTTCCATTTCTTTTTGGAAAATATGGGATTTGTACTAATGTCAGTTAGTTGGTCTGTGTGGCCTTCTTCTGGAATGAAAAATATTTCTACATTTTCTACCTTGCTGTCATTTAGTGGGTTGCTGAACACTGACTCATACTGATCTTTTAGGATTTCACTCATTTCCTGTTCATCTCCTCTCAGTAGTAGTCCAATTCTACAGATAGTGCTTAGCCTGGGTTTTGCATAGGAATAGAAATATTTTGGGTTTCTTGCAATATGCTGTATGGCCCTCTGTTCCCTTTGTGCTTCTTCTGTGAGGTATGACATCCTAAGTTTTGCTCTAATTCAGTGATCTCACGGCTAAGTCTATCTTTCCTCTGTTGCAACATATTTGTGTTTTTGAGCAATTCAGTAACCTGTTTTCTTCTTTTGTACCATCTCCTACACTCTCTATGTCTGATCTTCTGGGTTTCCTCAGTGGTACGTGCATCATACATACCTTGTATGCTTCTGCATTCAGCTTCTCTAGGCACTGGTGGAGATTTAGGTCGCTCATGTCTGATTCCCAGGGTATGTCTGATAGCTCTTGTTTTATTTTTTCCCAGTCAGTTCTATGGTTGTTAAAATTAAACTTGCTGAACATCCCGTCTGAAACATTAGTGACGCAGTTTCCTAACCCTGAGTTAACCCTTTGAGGGTCGACAGGCCCTCTCCGAAACTCGTTCTCAGGGTCGGCCAAATTTAAAAAAAAAAAAAAAATTATTTTCTCTTATGAAAAGATAGAGAATCGTTTCCCGATCATAACGACACCAAAAGTTTGAAATTTGATAGAAAACTTACGGAATTATGCTCTCGCAAAGTTAGCGGTCTCGGCGATGTTTACGGATCGGCGATTTTGCCCACTTTGAGCCCCATTTTCGGCCAATTTCACTGTACTAGTCGACAAAAAACATGAATATTTCGCTAGAACTCCATTTTTTCTATCGAATGGGTGCAAGAAACCACCCATTTATAAATTCAACTATCCAGTACAGTGGTCAGAATTTAGCAATTTTGCCAATTTCACACAAATTTCAAAAGATGCCAATTCGGAATAGGGTCCCGAATAAACAAGAAAAACATTCCTGGCACAAAATTTACATTTCCTCTAGTCATTAGTCACGTCTCAAGGCCCCTCTTATTCTTTTGCTTTCCACTTTGATTTTTATTCTCACAAAAAATATTAAAGATTTACTGTTATGCAGACTACTGCATTATGTAAAAAATGGTATAAATATTATTGGTGCACTTGTGAAAGAATATTAGACTCACCAGTTGACGTGTATTGCACGCTTGGCACAATTTGTTTTCTTTTGAAGTTTGGTAAAAATCGAACATTTCTGCTACTTTTAGCTCAATTTCAAGGCACCTTTCATTGGTAAAACCAGTCAAATCATCTCAATTTCAGTAATATGTCTTCAATTCTATAAAATGAGACCAAGAAAACTAGAATACAACAATAAAAACTATACAAAATACACTGCAAAGTCGCTGATTTATTAAAAAAAAATGGAAAAAGTTTTTTTTTTCTCATTATGCACCGTGTGCTGCAGGATTTTTTTTAGACTGTGCACACTGACCACATAGACCCATTCTTTCATATGAAGGCCTACCAGCTTTCTCCCACTAGATATGAGGTCGCTAGAATTTATGAGTACTAGTACGTCAAAAACCCCTACGCGTAAGACGTACTAGTACGACGAAAACCCTCAAAGGGTTAATACTCGTTTGAACTTCTATGATGTTATGATCAGAGTATATTGTCTTTGTAACTGTTATGTCTCTGATCAGTTCCTCGTTGTTTGTGAATATCAAATATGGGGTATTTTCATTTCTAGTGGGATTAATCACCTGTTGGTTTAATGACTGCTTTTCCCAAAGCCTCATTAGTTCCCTGGTATGTGCCTGTTGAGCTGGGGTACTTCTCGGAGATATTTCTGGTATAACATTACATTGCGCCATCTTCCATTTTGCATGAGGGAGATTAAAATCTCCAAGGAGTAAAATATTTGGTGTGGGATTTTCTAGCCTATCAAGTTAGCTATCTATTTTCCTTGGCTGATCTGTGAATTTCTCAGCAGTTGCTGATGGTTTTACCTGGAGAGGGTTTCGGGGGTCAATGCCCAACAGCCTGGTCTGAGACCGGGCCTCGTGTGGATCAGGGTCTGATCAACCAGGCTGTTACTGCTGGTGGTTTGTATACTAGGATAATTACAAAATTCCCATTTTCAACTTTAGCCCTTTCAGAGTCGAGAGGCCCCTCTCCTAAAAATTGTTCTCAGGGTCGAAAATTTTTCAGAAAAAAAAATTAAATTTTTTTTTATGAAAAATAGAGAATCTTTTTCCCGATCATAATGACACCAAAAAGTATGAAATTTTTATGAAAACTTACGAAATTAGGCTCTTGCGAAGTTAGCGGTCTCGACGATGTTTACGTATCGGCGATTTTGCCCACTTTGAGCCCTATTTTCAGCCAATTTTAATATACTAGTCTAAAAAAATCATAGCTATTTCGTTAGAACTCCATTTTTTCTATTGAATGAGTACAAGAAACCACCCATTTACCAATTTCAACTACCCAATAAAGTGGTCAGAATTTAGCAATTTTGCCAATTTCACACAAATTTCAAAAGATGCCAATTTCCAAATAGGGTCCAGAATAAACAAGACAGACATTCCTGGCACTAAAATAACATTTCCTCTGTTCATTAGTCACATCCCCACGCCCCTCTTACATTTCTTTTACTTTCCACTTTGAATTTTTATTCTCACAAAAAAGTAGAAGATTTACTGTTATGCAGACTACTGCATTAGTGTAGAAATGGTATAAATAATATCAGTGCACTTGTGAAAGAATATTAGACTCATCAGTTGATGTGTATTGGACGCATTGCATAAATTGCAAAAATCTAACATTTTTGCTACTTTGAGCTCATTTTCAAGGTACTTTTCATTGTGAAACCAATCAAAATCATCTCAATTTCTGTAATATGTCTTCCATTCTATAAAATGAGACCAGGAAACTAGAATACAACAATAAATGCCATACGAAAATACAGTGCAAAGTTGCTGTTAACCCAAAAGCACAGTCAAAGTTTTTTTTTTCTCATTACGCACTGTGTGCAGTAGGATTTTTTTTATACTGCACACACTGACCACATAGACCCATTCCTTCATATGTAGTCCTACCAGCTTTCTCTTGCTAGATTTGAAGGTGCTAGAATTTAAGCGTGCTAGTACGTCAATAACCCTGGTGCATAAGCCATAGTAGTACTTCTGAAACCCTGAAAGGGTTAATGCTTTGAATTTCTACTATATCATTCGTAGAATTCAGCACTTCTGTGCAACAGAAAGTATCCTTTACATAGATTCCTACTCCTCCCTGTGACCATAACAGACACTGTAAAAACTCTATACACATAAAGGGCCCCAAAATATGGAATTCATTACCAGAAGATATTAAAGTAACCCAGTCTGAAAATCAATTTAAGACTCTTCTCAAAAGCCACTTAATCACCCTAGACTAAATGCTAAATACTCAGTACACATTTACTCACCTATGTACTCCCACATCATAATTTCAACAATTATTTTGAACCTTTTATCCATTGTTGACAGGAATATAATTGAATCATTGTTTTCACAAAAAGCATTTTGAATATTTTGAATATATCTTTTGTCTTATACAAATTAGATTCGCTTAAAATTAATAATCTACTGTACAACTATGAAGTAATTACTATTCTACTGTACATGTATAACTATGATATAATTCTTAGTGTTAAGTAGTCTGTAAGCCAATAATGTTAAGTCGGCCCATAATGCCTAGGCATAATAGAGGTTCTCTTTTGCATTGCAACCCATTATTGTCAATACAAAATCTCAATGTACTATTTGCAAAGACATAAATAAATAAATGGATATTAATTCTATCACTTCTATAAATGTTGTAGTTTTCTATCTTTGGGGGACTTCTAAACTGTGGTATCTGAGCGGCTCTGCAAAGACAGTGATGATGTATAAGTGATGGTGGAAGTGTTGAATGATGAAAGTTTTTTTTTTGGGGGGGTTTTTCTTTATTGTTGGGTCACCCTGCCTCAGGAAATGGCCGACATGTTAAAAAAAAAAATTATGTATACAGTGGTACCTTGACTTACTAGTGTCCCAACTTACCTGTTTTCTGAGTTACGAGCCATCACTCGGTCGATTTTTTGCTTTGAGTTACTAGCCAAAATCCGAGTTACGAGCGAGTTTCAGATACGCTGCCACTCACAGGAGATACCGAGAAAATATGAAAAATCAACGTGTAACATCCTTTCAATTTTGATACCACTGGTTGTGTCATCCTTCCAGAATATTCTGTAACGTATGCCCTAAGTAAAGAGAAACAATTCTGGAACGTGTGTAATACATGTTTGGCAGGCCGGCTGGTTGGGTGGCCAGCTGGCTGACTGATATGCTTTGACTGTCTCTATCTCCTGTCTGTCTGTATTGATCTCTGTCTGTGTGTCTATCTATCTCTGTCTCTATCTCACAGGTGCACATAAATACAGTTATACATGTTGTTAATTACCTAGGATAACCCAAAAAATCTAGGCAGTGCTATAATATGCTTGTAGATATAAGGCATAATAAGCATGACTGGCAAGTAATACACATTTTCACTTGTTCAGGAATCAAACTTGATGACTTTGCATCATGTGTAATACCTGTTGGTTCATAAGTGGCTGTCTCTGAGACAGAGAGACAGGTAGAGAGACAGGAAGACAGAAACACAGGCAGACAAAAAGACATAAGCAGAGACAGAGATAGACAGAAACAGAGAGAGACACAGACACACAGACAGAGCTGCTGCACTGTCAGCACTGGAGTGACACTCATTTTACACCATGCTTCAAGGAGTTTCATATATGTGATAAATGGTTTAAAACCGACAAGTTGAAGATTGAGACACTTACACAACATATGGGAATCTTTACTGAAGAAACGTTTCGCCACACAGTGGCTTCATCAGTCCAATACAAAGCAGAAAGGTGTAAGGAGAGGAGGAGTTTGAGGTAATCAGTCCCTCAGCCTGGAGTCTATGTGCTCAGTCTATCAATCTTGTAGAAAGTATAGCATGGGGCCCATAAAGTCTTATAGTATACTGCTGTAGGTGAGGAAAACCCAGGAGGAGGGGGGGGGGGGGTAATGTGGAACCTCCACTTTATTTATTTATTTATTTATTTCCAATTTGTGCACACATACAGAGGTAAAAAAAAAATACAGTAAGAGCAGTATCCCAAAGCCACTTTACTATGCATAGCTTTACGGGTGGCTTAAAATTAACTTAAGTTTAACTAAGCAATGTTATTATTTTTTATAAAAAAAAAAGAGCGCTAAGCCACAAGGACATACAGCGCGCTACTAAGCAATGATGAATCAGTGATAAAACATTAATGAAACGATAACTAAAAGCACAAGTGAGTATTACAAAGACAGTCATATCATTCAGTTAGGTAGTGATTCTGTTAGGAGTTTTTTAAAAAAATAATAAAGTTAGTTTGGGGTTTTGGGTTTAACATTTATGTGATATAATTGTGAGAAACATTTAAAAGTATACAATTTATAATGTTCATTTTCAGTTTTTTTTTTTGGGTTTTTTGGGTGATAAGTAATCTTGAGAAAACTTGAATTTAAAAACGGTAGTGTTTTTTTAT
This sequence comes from Cherax quadricarinatus, assembly GCF_026875155.1. Lineage (NCBI taxonomy): Eukaryota > Metazoa > Arthropoda > Malacostraca > Decapoda > Parastacidae > Cherax > Cherax quadricarinatus. The sequence goes on along the minus strand of NC_069423.1, from coordinate 50,068,469 downwards.
TTTACGGGTAATAAAATTCCCAGATTTTGGGCCTTTTATGTGCATTGAGTTTTTTGCATAGTGTGAATGGACACGAGGAACATCAAAGAGTGATCTGTGCCTTGGTTATGGTATGGTTCTTTTGGGGTTGAAAGGGAGATGTTTGGGGGGGGGTTAATATCGAGTTAAGTGTTCTATTTGTAATAGGTGCATAAAAAGTAGGGTGTTTTGTATGGTGAGTGGGTTTAGGTATTGAATTTGGTGGAGTGTGCTGCCTTAGTGAAAATTTTGTTTCATTCTAACTGCATTTTTGTTGGGTAATTAGGGGCTGAATGGTTATTGTTGTTGAGCCCCAGCCAAATTCCATAGGGAGATGGGGGTAAATAAGAGAGTGTTTTAAAGGCCGGGAGGGCTGACTGTGGAACATAGTACCGTATTTCGATAGTATCCTACATTTTGGAAATTTTCTTAGAAATTTATGTATAGTGTATAAAAATTTGAGTCTATTATCAAGGTGGTTTCCAAAATTTTCCCTCTGTTAGTTTGTGATAGGTACCTTTATCATTTTTTTAAGAGGGACATCTGTAGCTCTGTTACCAACTAAAATAAAAGTAGGTTTTGGTTCAATGTTTTAGTGTAAGTTTGTTTGTCCTCATCCAGGAGATTTTTTTCTGTAATTGGGTATTTCAGTTTTTGGCTACTGACGGGGCTCGGGTAGAGAAGACGTATGTGTGTATCTGCAATATTTGGGGTTTGAGTAATTGCAAAGCTTTTGGAAAAGGTCATTTTTTTTTGGGGGAAAAGAGAAGGGGGCCCAAAGACACTTCCCGTGGGACACCAACTGTAATTGGTTGTGCAGAAGATTTTGCCCATTTGCGTCACATTTTGGCTTCGTTGCTAGTAAGATTTTGAGGTATTGGGGGAGTGCCCCCTTATCCATAGTGTGACAATTTTACGGGGAGCAAGTCATGGTCAACTGTATCAAAAGCTTTACGTAAGTCAATAAAAGACCCCAGGGGGACTTTTTTTTTCTTTTGCAGTGTATATATGTTCTAGCATGTGTATAATGCATCTTTAGTTTTTTTTATTGGGCCCTGAACCCAAATTTTGGCAGGGGTTGAGTATGTTTGGGAGAAAAGGGTAGGAGTAATTCGTTTATAAATTAATTTTTTTCGAGTTTTTTTGAGAGAGGGTTAAGTTGGATATTGGCCTTTTATTAATCTGTTTGGTCCCTCCTTTGTGGATGGGGGTTAAACCCTTGCTATTTTGAGTAGTGGGGAAGGTGGAGGTTTCAAGGGGATTTGTTAAAGGTTTTTTCAATGTTTGGTGATGAATTGTACACTTTTTTGTATAAAGGGGTTTAAAAGGTTTTTTAAAATCTCCTGCCTTTTTTTTTAGTGCTTTGTAAAAAGGGGGAACTTCGTAGGGTTATCGGAGCTGGAACAGTGTGCGGGTAGTTCCGGTGGGTAGTCATTTGGTGGGGTATCTGAGTTGGGATTTTATTGGAAAGGGTTTTGTCCTATAGGGAGAAGAAATCATTGAGTCTTTTGCTGTTCTTTGGGGGGATTTGGGGGTTCATTGTTTTTTGCAAAATTTTTTCGCTATTTCGTGAATCTTTTTTGTTCCCAGAATTTCTGATAGGGTTTTCCAGGTCTTTTTTATATCACCTGAAGTTGGATAATCTGTTCCATAATAAATTTTTTTGGCCCTTCTTATCAGGCTGGTTGGAGGGACGGTAACTTTTGTTTGGCTTGGTTATGTGACCCATTCTGTATTTTTTTCTTTTTGGGTGTTTTTTTTATTTATGGATTTGGAATGCTGGGGTTTTAGCCAGGGACTGTTCAGTCTCTTTGTGTCATCTGTTTTGTTTTTTTGGGCATGCTTGTTTAGAGGAGGGGTTTTTTTTTTTTAGAAAATTATTAAACATTGTCAATTTTTATTTTTCTAGCTCAGTGTGCAATCAATTTTTTCTATTGCTGTTGTGAAGTTAAAAGGGTGCCCATTGTGGTCTGAAAATGACTTTAGTATGTCTTGGGGTAGTTTACCCAAAAGTTGTTATGAGGAAAGTAGGGGTGGTCTGTGGGTTTTTTCTTAATTATCCTGATTTTAAAGGGGAATTGGGGTTGGTCCAGAGTGGTTCAAGTAGGGAAAACACAGTCCTTAATCTTGTATTTTTTTCTGTTGGTATAAAAACAGTTACTCATTTTGTTTGTGAAACAAACGGGGGTCCTGGTCTTGAGGAGATTTTATTTAAGTCCCTGAAGTAGTAAGGATCTTGTTCTGGTGCATAGTTTTCATATTCCTAATTTTGACTAAAATTTGGGTAATTTTGACTGTGGAACTCTGTAGATTTTTATCAATGTAGAGGTTTTTGTAGGTACTTTGATTTGAATTTAGCTATTTTATATTCCCCTGTTCATCCCTGTGCAAGTTTTGGATAATTCTAGTTGGTCTGAGTATATTGGCTGGGCCACCCCCCTTTTTGGTCTGGCCTACAGTTGGTATGGCTGTGAACCGGGAAAGGCATGACATCTGTACTATCAGGCTTTAGCCAGGTTTTAGTTTGTGTAATGATGGACATATGGCAGTAAGGAATTTAGTAATGCTATGAGGTCATCGTAATGCTTGCTTAAAGATCTGATTTGTAGTTAAATTATTTATGTTGTTGTTGGCACTGAGGTGCCTTGATTGTTCTGCAGTGTAGAATTACAGTTACTGTTTGTTCATTTAAGTCATTAAAAATAAGGGTTGGGATCAGGATCAATGCTTGTAATCATAAGATTTTATGAATTATAGTTTGAATTAAGTTAAAAAAAAAGTAAATAGTCTTAACTAAAAAATAGCACCGGATTATTTCATGTAAAATAAAGAGCTAAGGGACTAATACAAATAAAGGATGATCAAAAGTGGGCTTGGGAATAGATAGTAGGGAGTCTATAAAGGAATTTTTTAAAAAATAGAATTATTATAAAATTTTAATATAAAAAGGGTAATATAGGTTGTGGTGACCAATAAAGTGGTAACAAAAAAATCAGCTTTGGGAAAATAATGGCAAAATTGTGAACTTATTTTACTTTAGCACCCAAAATGCACCCTTTATTATTTTAACAAATTTTGAATTAAAAAAACTGGGTAGTTATATAAAGTAAAAAAAAGGAGAAAAAAAATAAGGGACAAAATTAAGTAATGGTTAAAAAAAGTTAAATGGGGGAGATGGTAGGAATTATATATAAAAAATTATAATATAAAAATACAATTTGAATTGGGACTTGCAAATTCACTAAGTCTGTTAGGGGCGATCAAGATTTTACCCAAATTTAAAAAGACAAAATAAAATTCACAATTAAAATACCAAAAGAATAATAGTAAAAAAATAACAATGGTAATGTCTTGATTTTTTAAATATGATATAAAAGGTAGACAGGTACCCAGGTACAAGGGATAATAAAAGGTTGGGTTGAATATAAAAACTTTTAAAATTTGGTACAAAAAGTTTTATGAAAGTATAAAAATTTTTTAATTACAAAAATTTAAAATTCTGGTAAAATAGGTTTTTAATAAAATTTTAGAAGTAAAATTTACAAAAAAAGTGAAAAAGTAATTTATTTTTTTTCAAAAATTGCACTGGTGTTATACTTGAGGTTTATGGCAGACAAGGTAATTAAGAGAATCTAGGATAGTAAATGTGGTATTAAAAAAAGGTAAAGGTAATTAACAAGTAATGGTTATTTAATGTAAAAATGTAAAAGGGAAATTAAAATTTTTGTAAAAAAGATTTTTTTATTTTTTAAAGAAAATCAATTGAAGTATTTAAAAAAAAAAAATGAGGAGTAAATGGACAGAGAAAGTACAATTCAGCAATTTTAAGAACAAAAGTAAAAAAAAAAATCACATAAGGGGGATTTGCTTACTATAAAATCACAAAAAAGGTAGTTGATTATTTAATTACTAAAGGGTTGACAATGAATTTGAACAATGGGGGCAAACGTCACTACACTACGAGGCTTTTTTTGTTGGACATTTTTTATTATTCTCTGTAAATTGGGACCCTAAATCGTGATAGATCATTCCGTTCGTGATTGGTTTCATTTTACTCATTTGTTTTCCTAACTAGAAATTTTCCCCCTCCCGGGAAGCATTGGTATTTGTCATTATTCTCTCGCTAAGTTTTTTTGACTCTATCAGGAGTTTTGACATTTTTTGGAAGACACTCTTTTATATACCCCTTTCTTTACTTTTAAAAGATGAATAATTAAGTCTTTTTTTTTGTCTGTGAGTGGAAACTAAGCAAACACTTTTCTACCATGGGATCCTAGTAACCTGGGTTTTTTTATTTCGACTCTGGTCAATAACACTTGTTTGGTCCCTTTTTGTCTCAGAGTAAAGTCTTTACTGTTTGTTTTTGGGTTTATATCATGGGAAAAAGTGGCTGTTAAATATTACTGCGTCCGATAGTTTTTTCTTGTTCATTTTATCTTCTTGGGGACAAAGTAGCACTGAATGGGTTTCCCAAGTTGCTCTTCCCTTCTTTTACTGCTTCTTCAACCTTTGTATTAAAAGGTTTATTTGTTGGGGATGGCTACTAAACTGTCTGGGTGGCTTGTACAGTTAGCGTTCCCGGTGTTAAAATTTGTTCAAAACTGAGGATTTTGTTTTCGAGTTGTGTCATCCCGGTGTCTTGTTTTTTCTAGCGTTTTTTCCGAAGATTCAATTTTCAATAACTAAATTGGAGATGCATGAAAATTTAGGGGGGATCGGAGTTGGGTTTTAACCGAGAGACACTTGGTAGGTTGATCCGGGGAAGAAAAGGGGAGGATGGGTGGTGGCAGCCTGTTTTTTTGTTATTGTTTGGGGGGTCGCCTTGGTGGTGGTGGTGGGGTGGTTGCTGGGCGGCGTCCTCCCCCTGACTACACTTGTTAATTGTTATTTTTTGTTTTCTTTTTTTTTTTTTTTTTCGGTTGTTTTTGGTTTTTTTTTTCCTTTCCCCTTTTTCTTTTTCTCTTTTCTCTTTTTCATTTTCCCACTTTTATTTTTCCGGGGGGGGGGGGGTGGTGGCGCCTTTTTTTTTTATTTTTTGTTGGGTTTTATGGGGGGTGGTGGGGCCCTTTTTTGACTCCTTTTTAATTTTTTTGGGGTTTTTTTTTCCCCCCGCCTCGAGCCCCAAAATTCTACAATTTTTAAAAAAAGGGTTTTTAAAATTTGGGGTTTTTTTTCCGGGGGGGGGGTTTTTGTTAATTATTCATTTCCCCATCCATTTTTATTGACATTTTAACGGTCAGGGGGTCACTTTGGGAAAACTTTTTTCGCTGCCTGGGAAATTGGACTTATTAAAAATTTCACTTAAATCGCGTGCCGGAACAACCATTTTTCCGAGGGAAAACGAAAAAATTTAAAAACTGAACACAGGGTCCAGGGGAGGGACTGATTACCTCAAACCCTTTGTCCTACCTTTTGCTTTGATTGGACTGATGAACCCTGTGTGGCAAAACATTTCTTCAGTAAAGTTCCCCACATGTTGCTAATTGTCTAAAATTTTCGAGTTTCATATATAAACCAAATTGCTGGGACTGGCCCAAAAAAGGGAAAAATCTTTCATATAAAAATACTAAAGTGTAAAGCAGCCTTCTGGCAAGACAGTGATGGAGTGAATGATGGTGAAAGTTTTTCTTTTTCGGGCCACCCTGCCTTGGTGGGAATCGGCCAGTGTGATAAAAAAAAAAAAAAATACATTTTCTTATTGGACCCTTTGACTGTCGTGATCCCAAGTGCAAAAGTGTCTCTGTGTCGCAAAATATTCAAAAAAAAAAAAATTCTTACCAGAATGTTAACCTTTTGACTGTTTTGGTCTTATATATACGTCTTACGAGCCAGTGTTTCAGACATATATATACTCAATAATTCTAACGGCTTCAAATCAGTAGGCCCACATGCGAGAGAATGGGTCTGTGTGGTCAGTGTGCACCATATAAAGAGAATCCTGCAGCACGCAGTGCATAATGAGAAAAAAAAAAAGACCATTTTTTGCAATAAAACACCGAGTTTGAGGTTTATTTTCGTATAGTATTTATCATTGTATTCTCATTTTCATGGTGTCATGTGATAAAATGGAAAACATACTACAGAAATAGAGATGATTTTGATTACTTTCACAATGAAAACGACTATGAAATTGAGCTCAAAGTAGCAGAAATGTTCGATTTTTACCAATGTTCAGGAGTAAGCAAATCACACCACATGTCCAATACACATCAACTGGGGAGTCTAATATTCTTTCACTAGTGCACTGATATTATTTATACCATTTTTACAACAATGCAGTAGTCTGCATAACAGTAAATCTTTTATTTTTTTGTATGAATAAAAAATCAAAATAGAAAGCAATAGTAATACAAGAGGGGCCTAGAGATGTGACTAGTGAACAGAGGATATGTTATTTTAGTGCCAAGAATGTCTACATTGTTTATTCTGGGCCCTATTTTGAAATTGGCATCTTTTTTAATTTGCATGAAATTGGCCAAATTGCCAATTTCTGACCACTTTATTTGGTAGTTGAAATTGGTAAATGGGTGGTTTCTTGTACTCAATTGATAGAAAAAAGGGAGTTCTAAAGAAATAACTGAGTTTGGTCAACTGGAACAACGGAATTGACCAAAAACAGGGCTCCAAGTCGGCGAAATTGCTGATGCGTATATGTTGCCAAGACCGCCAACTTCGCGGGACCGTAATTCCGTGAGTTTTTAACCAAATTTCATACTTTTGGTATCATTACCATTGGGAAAAGATTCTCTATCATTTCGCAAGATTTTTTTTCCCCAAAATTTTGCAACATAAAATGGCAGTTTTAGAAAGGGGCTTGCGACAGTCAAAGGGTTAAGATTAATTTGCTGATTGTTTTATGCCCCCCTGTTACAAGAAATGCGATTTCTAATAATGATAGAGATCTCCAGTGAATACTAAAAAGGACTGCCCCTCTAGCATTTAGCCTGTTACTGGGTTTTTGTAACAAGTAGTCAGTATCCTGGTCTAGTTATCCATTAGAATTTAGTAAAATTCAATAGTGCTTCAGAATTACAATTGGTAGGGTACTAACTAAAGAAATTAAAATTTAATAAGTTTATCAATAACAAAATTGTCTAGGCATATAAGATCAAAGTAATCAATATAATCAAAATAATCTCTTCTCTCGTGTACAGTAGTATTGTGCTGAAGGCACATATCACATCTTTATGGCTTTTAAGTACCGTCTGGTACATTGTTAGCATATTTATTTATTTATTTATTTATTTATTTATTAACAATTTGAGCACACATACAGAGGTACAAAAAAAATACAGATAAAGAGATGCCAAAAACCACTTTTTATAGCATAGCATTAGGGCGGCTTAAAAATTTAATTAAGTTAACTAAGCAATGG
>NC_069423.1:50020465-50060576 GCF_026875155.1 Cherax quadricarinatus | reverse complement strand
TCAAAAACGTGACTTTGGAAATTTGCTAGTTCCCCAAAGCTAATCAGTTTTAAAGTGAGCCGAAAAATTTTTGGAGTAAGTTTTCCGACAACTTTTAGGGGAAAAGACAGGCCCCTAACTACCAGTTCGTACTTTCACTGATGAAGTGTGGGTTTTAAACTAGGCAAACCACAGGACCGGGCAAATTTTTGAGGGGATGTAGGGGGGAAAATTTCTCTCCCACAATAACGTCTCGATTTAACAAAAATCACTATCATTTGGGTAAATAATGGAAGATGAAAACTTAGATGATCTAAAACCCATCCCTTTCCCTCAATACATCAACTTTGAAGGCCCACCCATTTACTACTTGAATAAGTCAGGTTATTGGAAAGAAAAAATAGAGCCTGGTTTCTCTCTGGAATAACAATGAAACAATAAAGTTCCTACCCAGAAATTGTAAACAGTCTTTGGTTAATATCTTTAATACCATCTTGGCCTCAGGACATTTTCCAGTTGATTTTAAGACTGCAAAGATGATCTTTCTTGCTAAGCCCAATAAAGACATCCACCAACCACGGAACTATAGACCTATATCTTTACTTAAAGTCACTGGAAAAGTTCTTGAAAAGATCATTTCCAACAGACTGAATTACTATATGGAGTTTAATCACCTTTTTATGAAAAAACGTTTGGCTTTAAACACATAGAGGTACCCATCATGCAATAAATATTATTTTCGTTACTGTTGTGAGTCTAAAACATCAGGGCAATCTTGCCCTAATTGCCACCAGAGATGTTCATAAAGTATTTTATAGCTTATGGCATGATGGTCTTATATACAAACTTATTGACCTACCAGACCATAACTGGACCTTTCTCAGGTTAATATATAACGTCTTTAACTCAAAGAAAAATCATTCCCACCTTTCACGGCAGATCGACAGAGCCTTTTATACCGACAGTGGTGTCCCCCAAGGTTCTTGTCATAGTCCCAAATTTATTCAACATTTATGTTGAATGATCTCCTCACCGGTTTAATGGTACAATTATAACGCAATTGCAGATGATGTTATCCAGTCGTCTCATCAACTCCGGTAACAGGAAATCAAGTATGGAGTCATAGAAAATGAATATGAACTTCGTCGAACATTAATGGGGGGAAGAAATGGGAATTTGGACTAACCTGACAAAGTCCTTGTTAGCCGATAGGTTGTTTTTGATCAACCATCGAAGATAAGGGGGGTATCTCCATCAGAGGAACACCTGTAGCCATTAGAAATCCTAACAGAATCTTGGGATATGAAATAGACAGGCTGCTCCACTCAACATCTCATGTAAATAAAAAGATCAACATAGCCAAGCTGGTCTTTGCAGTCTCTTTAGATTTAGTCAAACCCCTCAATGTCAAAAACATCTGTTTAATGGTGATAAGACCAATACTCAATACCATGTGTCCCAATGTTGTTGCAACAAAGACCAACATGCTTAAGTTGCAACCGGTCCAGAATAAGCTCTCGTTTATTACGGGCACCAGGGGAGAGACAGAGTTAAATGGCAGATTTTACACGTACAACAGGATATTTTGCCTTAAATGTACGCCTTGACACCTGGGAAAAAGAAACAAATCTATGCAATGCAAGAACTCTACATGCCAGATAGAGAACATCCTCTCCTAGTTGAAAATACCTCTCATTATATCATCAATACTCCTCCTCACAGGACCCAAAGAATGACTCTCCACAGAGGGTGCATCGCTTCATCCCTAAAGACGATTACCATCGACCAAATTTGATCTTGAGCAACCTCCCTGCAGATAAAGTTTGGGTAACACCAGAACCATTCTATGTTACAGTGGCCCCCCGCAAAAACGATATTTAATCCGTTGCTGAGAGCTCATTGTTATGCGAAATTATCGTTATGCGAATGAATTTTCCCCATAAGAAATAATGGAAATCAATTAATCCGTGCAAGGACACCCAAAGTATGAAAAAAAAAATTTTTACCACATGAAATATTATTTTAATACCACAAACTGAAAAGGCATGCACAGTTACATGACACTTACCTTTATTGAAGATTGGTGATGATTGATTTGGGGTGGGAGGAGGAGAGAGTCTTAGTGTTTAGAATGGGAATACCCTTCCATTAAGACTTGAGGTGTCAAGTCCTTTCTGGGGTTACTTCCCTTCTTCTTTAATGCCCTGGACCAGCTTCAGAGTCACTGGACTTCTGTCTCACAACATATCTATTTCCCTAGTGCCTGTACCTCTCGTTCCTTTATGACTTCCCCAAAGGTTTTCACAACAGTGTCAGTGTAATAGTCACCAGCCACGGCTTGCAATGCTGTGTTAGGGTGATTGTCATCAAAAAAGGTTTGCCTTTAAGCCACATTTCCAACATTTCCTTAATCTTTGAAGTAGGCAACTTCTTCAGTTTCTCTCCCCCCCTCCTCCCAACCAGTTTCCTCAGGTCTGGCCTCTTGCTGTTTAAGTTGATCTAGCAGCTCATCAGTGGTTAGTTCTTCATTGTCCTCCTCCATCAACTCTTCCACATATCCCCACTAACCTCCAACCCAAGGACTTTCCCAATGCCACATGGATTCCTCAACTGGCATTACTCCTCTCAGGGTTAGCCTGAAATCCTTCAAAATCCCTTTGGTCTACACATTTGGCTACAGTTTCTTCCAAGCAGGTTCAAGGTCCTCTTAGTCACTCCCTCCCAAGCCTTACCTATAAGGTTTACACAATTGAGGATATAAAGTGATCTCTCCAAACTCTCTTAGAGTCAGTTGAGTTTCTGAGGTCACTTACAAAGCACCTTTCAAACAGAGCTTTTGTGTACAGTTTTTTTGAAGTTTGCAATAACCTGCGGTCCATGGGCTGCAGGAGAGGAGTGGTATTAGGAGGCAAAAACTTTCCTTAATGAAGCTCTTTGCCCCCATAAAGTCGCTCTGCCACGTTGTAGGATGACCAGGGGCATTGTCTAACACCAGGAGGCACTTAAGGTCTAATTTCTTTTCAGTTAGGTAATCTTTCACATTGGGGCAAATGCAGGGTGTAACCAGTCATAGAAAAAGTCCCTAGTGACCCATGCCTTACTGTTTGCCCTCCACAGCACACACAAATTAGCCTTGAGGATATTCTTTTGCCTGAACGCTCGGGGAGTTTCTGAGTGATACCTAATAAAGGCTTCACTTTGCAATCACCACTAGCATTGGAACACATCAACAGAGTAAGCCTGTCTTTTCATAGGCTTATGTCCTGGGTGCCTTTTCCTCCTGAGTAAGTAGGTCCTGCTTGGCATTTTCTTCCAAAACAGGCCTGTTTCACACAATTAAACACTTGTTCAGGTTTCAGTCCTTCATGTTATGTACTCCTTAAATTTCCCTGCACAAAATTTTTAGCTGCTTTGTGGTCCGAACTGGCAGCCTCACCATGCTTATCACATATGTATGCCACTACGCTTCTAAAATCTCTCAAACCAACCTTTGCTGGGCCTTAAAATTCACTCCATCATCACTAGTTGTAGGCATTTTTTTAATTAAATCCTCGTGCAACTTCCTAGCCTTTTCACTTTTGATCACTTGAGAGATGCTATCTCCTGCTATCTGTTTTTCATTTATCCATACCAATAAGAGTCTCTCAACATCTTCCATCACTTGCGATCTCTGTTTTCGAAAACACAGTTGAACCTTTGGCAAGAACAGCTTCCTTGATTGCTGTTTTGTTGCCCACAATAGTAGCAATGGTTGATTGGGGTTTATTATACAACTGGCCAGCTCGGAGACATGCACTCCACTTTCATACTTAGCAATGTATTTGTAATTCTCACCCTTATTGCTGTAGGGTTGGCACTAGAAGCTTTCTTGGGGCCCTTTGGGCACTTATTTTGCAGATAAAATCACCAAAACACTGTATAATACGAAATTTTCCGATTGTATGCTTGGATGTTACCGCGGAGGCTGGCTGGTAAACAATGCCACCCGGGGGAAAAATGTGAGGTGGCTCAGGCCGCACATTAGACAAAGTCTGGATGAACAGCGTTGAGCGGGTTTTTTAGCAGTATGCGAGGCAAAATCTTAGCGATTAAAATGTATCGGTATGCGGATTTAACGTTATGTAATGCCAACGGTATGCGAGGGTCCCCTGTACTGTACTAAGAAAATCATCGCCCCCAATTAGGGAGATATCTTGTATAACATTCTACTGTAGAAATTATGCTACATTTACTATGGCAGGAACCCCCTTGTAAGAAGCAAAAGTGTAAAGTAATCCTTTATGAAGTGTCCAGAAAATTGCCTTCATTGTCGTTTAAATATTCGTTGTGCAAAGCAGAAAAAAAAAAAGCAATGCAACTTGTATATTTACTACCAATTCAGAGTCATGTACTTATATTTTCTGTTTATTTATGTGACTGATGGGTTAGTTTATACCCCTTCATGAATTTTTTATTATTCCACATACACTTTTTAAATTGCACCAAAGTGGTTGGGCCACTTACCTTTAATATCCTGCCTCACTCCCCCTCCCACCATTTTCCAATATTTCTATCCTTTCCCATCCTTCTTCCTTACCCATCTTACCAAAGGACTCTGGTCATAAGAATTGAGAATTAATGTACTATTATCTTAAACTAGTTTTAATTAGTTACTATGTATTTGCCTGAAATGCCTCGACATGATAGTGGTTATCTTTGTACAGTGGACCCCCCGCATAACGATTACCTCCCGAATGTGACCCAAATTATGTAAGGTGTACTTATGTAAGTGCGTTTGTACGTGTATGTTTGGGGGTCTGAAATGGACTAATCTACTTCACATATTTTTTTATGGGAACAAATTCGGTCAGTACTGGCACCTGAACATACTTCTGGAGTGAAAAAATATCGTTAACAGGGGGTCCACTGTACTTAGCAAACCTTTTTGGCTTAGCGCTTCTTTTTTATTACAATATAATAATGTTTCTTAGCAAATCAAAATTGTAATTACACATTGTAACTTTTACAAAGAGATAGAATTATTATTATTATATGTTCACTTTCAACTTTCTACTTTACCAACACATTATTTACCATAAAATATTTGTAGTCTTAATGTAGGGTGAAGGTGAAAAGTATTTAGGTATTTGTAGAAAGTGGTGTAGAGGTAGGGGTGTAGGGAACCCGTTGGCCACCCCCCCCATATGTAAACAAACAGTTGGCATCTGGTTAGGTTCATAAACTTCAACAAAACCTTACTTGTTAAAGTTGTCCCACAGTGGTACAGTAGAATAAAAAGACCAACACTTCCATTTCAGTTTTTTTTTAGAAGGAATGAGCACTGACAATTATTATTATTACGTTTTTTATTGTAATTTTATTACAAATTATTATTGAAAATTTTTTTATAATCAAAAAAAAACACTAACCCACAAGGGTCGTAAATTGCTATAATAATAAAGGGCATATGAAAGGAATATTTATTACGTTTTTCCCCAGTGTTTACTGAGAAAACATAATTCTTCCGACATCCTACGGCCCTCTTTTTAAACAAATCTCTATTTGTCAATTTTTATTCTGGGGTTTTTAATATAATGTTTATCTGCTTATGAAAAGTGTTTTTAATAATTTTTAAAAAAATATCTAATGGATTAATGAAATGTTTATTAACGTAAAAAAGACATTTAAGTCCTAAGAGATTATTATTAATAGTATTTGGGGATCATGAGTAGGAGACATTGTGATTTTTTATGTTCTTCGCCACACAGTGTTAATTTAATTTGGGGTTCAGGTAATTAACATAATTACCAGAGTACATATAAAATCCAAAAATTTTTAAAAACCCTTTCAGGGGTAAAGGGGCCCAAAATTTTTCAAAGTGTGTCCGGGCCAAGAATTTTAAAAAAATAATTTTTCTATTTTTTTTTATAAATGGTAGAGAATTTTTTTTTGAAGGTAAAAAAAAAAAAGTGAAATTTGATGGAAAATCGATAAAATTTGCTCTTGCAAATTTTTAGGGGCAATATTACCTTTGGGCCTTTTTGGACTTTGACTCCCATTTTGGGCCCAATTACATATTAAAATAAATTCTTAGCTTTTTTACAGTTTACTTTTTTCCTTAAATTGGCACAAGAAATCACCAAACCCAAACTGTTTCAAAAAACAAAAAGTGCCCAGAAATTTGGAAATTTGGCCTTTTTTGTGCAAAGTTAAAAAATTTTCCAATTTTAAAAATAGGTTTCAGAAAAAACAATGCAGGTTTTCATTTGGCACTAAACAAACATTTCCCCTTTTCATATTACGTTTTCGGGCTTTACAAATAAATTTCCTTTTTGGTTTTTTTTTTGTAATAAATTTTTTTTTAAAAACCCCAAAAAAAAGAAGATTTATGTTATGCAATACTGTAAAAATTGTTAAATAATATCACCACATTTGTGAATGTATTTTAGCCCCACCAGCTGTCATGTTTTAGATTTTGTGGTCATTTTTTTTATCTTTAAAACATCAAAAAAATTTTTAACTTTTCTGCTATTTTGAGTTCAGTTTCAACCCTTTTCCATACTAAAATCAATCAAAATCATCTCTATTTCTTAATTACTTCCATTCTATCAAATGAGACCAAAAGAAATTGAAAATACAACTATAAAAAACATAAGAAAAAATGAAAATTCACTTTTTTAATGAAAATTTCGGTTGTTTTTTTTTCCCTTATGCACTGTGTGCTGCAGGATCTGTTTTTGTGGTGCCATCCCACAAGGTATTCTTCATATCTGGGCCCAAATTTACTGCTCACAAACTTATCAGAGTGAGCTAAGCTCATGGCATAGTCAAGTTTTGGACCCTGAACGTAAAGCCGTAGATCTACGGCACGGCCCCTAAAAATTTTTAAAACACTTAAAATTTTGGGAAAATTTCCAGACCTAATCGAGTCCTCACAAAAATGTCAACAACGGGGTTGGGCATGCTGTATTTGAAAGACCAATTCCGTTTAAAGCAAATTTTGGTCAAAATTTTGAAATTTCCCCGTTTAGGAATGCTAAGGGAAAAATTTCTGTAAAGGGGGGCTCTACTATCTACATTATATGGTCCAAAACCAAAAAAGTTAAACAGAAAAATTATGTAAATGCTTTTGTTTTTGTTTTTTTGGGGGGTCTGAAATGATTAAATCTTTTAACTTTTTCCCTTATGGGAACAAATTTTTTTGGGTATAGGCCTCAAAAAGCCTTCGGGAAAAAAAAAAATTTAAAGTTCATATCCCGAGGTATAATGATTGAAAAGAAAAAAAAAAAAGTAAAAAAAAAGAAAAATAAAAAAGTTGACTTTACTGAAGTCGCGATTTTGCGCGGGTCATTGGGATTAACTTCATCCTCTGTATTTTTGTAAGTACAGATTAGAATATTTTTTTTTTATTTTGTTTTATTATCTATAGAAAAATATCTTTAATTCTGAAATTTTTTTTTTTTTTTTTTTGTTAAAAAAATTCTTGGTTCCTGGCTGTCACTTAGAGATTTGCCTCTCGCCCCTGAAAGGTTTATACTTTTAAGAGAATTATAACATTGTAAAAACGGCCCCAAAATTCCAACATAAAATCATTGTTTTACCAAAAATGTAAATGTTTGAACAGTAAAATTTTAATACATAATGTTTTAAAAAGAATTTCACTTTCAGCAAACCCTCTCATAACTGTGTTACATTCCTAAAAAACAAATGATTGCAATGTACCATCATGGAATGAAGAACATTTTTTTTGTTCTTTTTAATAGATCATGTCTTTTAGTTGGAGAAATTTTTGGGTAAAAAATAAATCTGCTGGTTTTTTTAACATTCGTAATATGTAGTTCTTCAGAATTTCTCTCTCCCCTAACTGTAATTTTTGTTTAAATTAATTTAGCATTTTTTTTTAGAGATTTAGAGGTACAGTTGTAATATTACGTGGGGCGTTTCTTTTTACAGATATAGAGGTAATTTTTTGAGAGGGCTGTCGAAGACCATTAATTTTTAAAAAAAAAAAGGTTGTTTCGAATGTTCCCCATCACAGATGGTAAATTAGCTCCAGTGTCCAGCGCAAGCTCCTCGATCAAGAAAACAGAAAGAGCACGGGGAAGTTTGTCTGAATTCTAGTTTTTTGCATTAAAGTAGTAAATTATCTGAGATCTTTTATAATAGTACAAATGAAAAATGGGTTGGACTAAGACAAAAAAAATTGAAAGCGGTGGGGATAGTTAATAGGAAGGGGTTCAAAAAAATTGGGTAGCCGATTTAAATTTAGGGGGATTGGGAAACACAGTGTTTACACTTTTGAGGGGTGGGGGTTGTTTGAGTTTGGTGTTTGGAAAAAGGTTTTTTTTTGTTTTGTTGGTGGGAAAGATAGAAAAAAAAAATGTATTGGGAATTGTTTTTTTAATTAAAGGGTTAAAAAGAGGGGGGGAAAAAATTTTTTTTTTTTTTAAAAGGATTTAACTGAGAGGGTGAAAAAAGAAGAAAATAAAAGAAAATAGTATTTCATTCATTAAATTTTAATTTTAAATAAAAATGGTTTTTTAGGGTGAAAAACAAAACAGTTAGAAAAAGAAATTGTTTTGCAAAAAAAATTTTTTCTTTTTATTTTAATTTATATTTTTTTAGTTTGATAATTAAATTTTTTTAAATTTATTTTTCCAGGCCGTTCCCACCCGGGGGTGGCCCGAAAAAAAAAACTTTCAACATTATATAAAGGGGCTTCCAAAGGGGGTTTACCGAGTTTTTTCCTTTTTCACCCCTCCTTTTATGAGGCCCGTACCCCCCAAAAGAAAGTCCGGATGCTTTTCCTAAAAACCCCTCATAAATTTACTTTTTCAAAATCCAACACCAAATTTAAAAAATTGTTCCATTACTTTCCCCGTAATTTTTTTTGCTGGGGAAACCCTAAAAAAATTTTTCCCCCTCCCTCCAACCCCTTTTCCGGACCCCGTTTCCTTCCCTTCAAATATCACTCTTGAAAAATTTGTTTCTCCCTTTTTCCCCCCACATTAAACCCCCAACAACCCTTCCTCCCCTCTAGACCAGTTTGGTTCCCGAAACCCCTCTAACTTCCAAACTCAACCTCAATATTAAACCTTGCTCTCAACCAAATCCCACGCCTCCGCCCTTTCCCGCCCCGCAAAAATACCCTCTTACCCCTTAAAATTTTAAAAAAAACCCCTACTCCCCTCTTCCCCCCAAGAAAAAAAGTTCTTTTTTCTCCACAGTCCAACACCCCACCCCCCCCCCCCCCCCCCCCCCCCCCCCCCCCCCCCCCCCCCCACCCCCCAAATTCTATTACATTTCCCTCCTTTTTTACCCTCCCCCCCAAAATTTTGTTTAAAAACTTTTTCATCACCTAACTTCTTTTTTTATCCTATAACCTTACCTTTCCCTTATCATTTAATTTTTTCTTTTGCCACCCTACCTTTCACCCCAATTCTAAACTTCTCTTCAAATCTCCCAGAACATTCACACAAAACAATGTGCCATCCCACTTTTTGTATCTTTATCTTTTTAACCCACCTCTTTCCCCCCCTGCAACTTCTTAAACCCCCAACTATAAAAATTAAAACCCCCCGGTGACATCAACATCTTGCAAGGCCTACTTTTACTAAAAAAATTTCCCCTCTTTTCCACATCTCTAACTTTACTTATCCCCTCTAAAAAAACTTACTCTTTCGTAACCTACCTCCTACACCCTTTCACCTTTAACATCTGCCACATTGCCCCCCCTCCCCCCCTGCAAAACCTTTTTTCCCAAAACCCCTAAAAGCCCAAAGACCTCTTTAGCCTTTTAAATTTCTGTTCACTTATATGTTTCACTGTAAACCCGGTCCACACACCCCCACCTTTCCTAAACCCCTTGTTATTGCTATCCCTTTTCTCCGTCTTTCTCTTAAATTTTTTCAGTAATAACTCTACCATTCACTTTGCCGGTATACTCAACGACTTATCCCCCCATATTTTTGCCTCTCTTTTTTCCCCTTTGCCTTTATCAAAGGAACTAGCATGCTTCCCCCCCCCCCCCTCCCTAGGTACCCCCCCTCTTCCTACATTTATTTAAAAAATTGCACCAACCCTCCAAAAATATATCCCCCCACCTGCTTTTTTAACATTTCTATAAAACTTTTGTAATACTTCTTGTAATTTTTAAAACCAATCTTTGTTCTGACATAATATTAGGTATGAAAATAGTGCTCAAAAATCACAATCACATGACAGGTGAACTTTACCCTGCCCGGGGTTTTTTACTATTGTCTAGAAATAAACAAAAATTTAAGGTCTCAGCAATTTTTTTTTAGGGACCCTGGCATATACCTTGAATCATGTTGTTATGAAAGGCATCCTTATACTGTTGACACCCCAGTGACATTTGATAAATGCACACTGCTCCAGCTAACCCTCACTGTATTTGTTATCACTGTTACACACAACAGGGTCTTGCCCTTCTCTTGAAGAATCGTGTTATAACATCTGTTATCAGCTCAGTGACATTTGATAAATGGGTGCTCGGGGAGCCCTGGCTTGTTTTCACTGATACACAAAAAACCATGTTTCTGTCTATCTATCTGTCTGTCTATCTTTGCCTGGAATTTTTGATTATCCTTGTAATTTACACTAAGCTAATAACTGAAACTATGTGTAATGTGAGACAGAGATATAGATAAGATATAGATAACAGAGATACAGATGGGACAGAGATACAGATAGATAGAGATATAGATACAGTTTATATGGATAGACAGAGATATAGACAGATAGAGATATAGACAGATATATAGACAGAGATATAACAGAGAGAGTTTATAGACAGAGAGACAGCCAGAGACATCCAAACCCAAGCCAGCCGTCCAGCCTCCCGAATGCATAAGAGCAAAAAAGATGGAACACTGCAGCAGGCCTACTGACCCATGCATGGCAAGGTACATGTCACACTCCCCCCACCCCTTTGATAGCACAAGCAAAGTAACGTCCAACTCACAACCCACCCACACTCACTCAAGTGTTTATCTACCTATTTTTACTTTCCTTTTAAAATGGAAGTGTTAATGCAACATGGCATCAGTGAATCCCTGGTGTTTGCCACACTATTTGCTCTAGCAGGTGCTCAATTGAACGGGTTGCTCCCACAGGTAGTAAGTGCTTCCAATTTTTTAATAGTGCGCACACTGGGGTGCACAGACCCATTTTTTCATGTCTAGGCGACTCAAGCCTATTGTGCTAAATTTGAAGGAATGAAAAATAAAATGTTGATCTACGTTTGGAGCGCTATGCGTGCAAATGTAGATATTCGTTTGGACATTTTTAAGGGGTTTAAACCCACTTTCGGGGTTGGGGGCTGTACTAGTACGGCTTGCACGCCAGGGTTGGGCCGTACTAGTACGCATAAATTCAAAACGCCTTCAAATCTAGTGAGAGAAAGCTGGTAGGTCTGCACATGAAGAATGGTCTATGTGGTCAGTGTGTGCAGTATAAAAAAAAATTCTGCAGCAAACAGTGCATAATAAGAAAAAAAAACGTGTTTTTGGTTTTAAACAGCGACTTTGCAGTGCTTTTTTGTATGCTATATTATGGTTGTATTCTAGTTTTCCTGGTCTCTTTTTTATAGAATGGAAGACATATTACAAAAAATTGAGATGATTTTGATTGGCTTCATAAAGAAAAGAACCTTGAAATGATCTCAAAGTTCATAAGTAAACAAATCATGCCATACATCCAATACACATCAACTGGTGAGTCTAATATTGTTTTCAAAGTGCGCTGATATTATTTATACCGTTTATACTGCATAACAGTAAATCTATTTTTTGTGAGAATAAAAATTCAAAGTGGAAAGCAAAAGAAATGTAACAAAGGCCTGGGGACATGACTAATGAACAGAGGAAATGTTATTTTAGTGCCAGGTGTCTGTCTTGTTTATTCTGGACCCTATTTGGAAATTGGCATCTTTTGAAATTTGTTTGAAATTGGCAAATTCTGACCACTTTATTGGGTAGTTGAAATTGGTAAATGGGTGGTTTCTTGTACTCATTTGATAGAAAAAAAGGAGTTCTAGCGAAATAGTTATGATTTTTGTCGACTGGTACATTAGAATTGGCTGAAAATAGGGCTCAAAGTGGGCGAAATCGCTGATGCGTAAACATTCGAGACCGTTAGCTTTGTGAGAGAATAATACGGTAAGTTTTCCACAAATTTCTTACTTTTGGTGTCATTATGATCGGAAAAGATTCTCTATCATTTGATAATTTTTTTTTTTTTTGGGGGGGGGGATTTCCGACCCTGAGAACAAGTTTAGGAGAGGGCCTGCTGACCCTGAAAGGGTTAAAAGAAAGGTCCACTGACATAATTATTCCCAGGTCTTTTACATTTTCCTTACATTCTATTTGGTGGCCCTCTTGAGTTTTGTATATAGTTTTCCTTTTGAGTTCTTCATTCTTTCCATACCTAAGCAGCTGGAACTTATCACCATTGAATGTCATGTTGTTCTCTACTGCCCACTGGAAAACCCTGTTTATGTCTTCCTGTACTTTTTCAGTGTCCTCTACCGTACTGACTTTCATGCTTATTTTAGTGTCATTTGCAAATAATGATACAAAAGTGTGCCGGGTGTTTTTGTCTGTCTGCTATGAGGATGAGAAACAGTAGAGGTGCCAGGACAGTACCATGGGGCACTGAGATTTTGACCTCGCTGATGCTGGATCTTGCCCTGTTCACTATTACTTTTTGTGTTCTGTGTGTTAGGAACCAGAAAATCCACCTGCCTACCTTCCCTGTAATGCCCAAGGCCTTCATTTTATGTGCTATCACTCCATGATTGCATTTGGGCAAACGCCTTTGCAAATCTGTTTTAAATCACATGTTTTTGGTCATCTTCCAGTGCCACCGTAATTCTGTCATAATGGTTCAACAGCTGTGACAGGCATGATTGTCCTGCTCTAAAACCATGCTGGTTCTGGTTATGTTGGTTGTGCTGGTCCATGAAATTTGTAATCTGTCATCTCATCTCACTTTCGAATATTTTTATGATGTGAGAGGTTTTAAGGCAACTGTCTGTAATTTTTAGCTAGTGCTTTACTACCTCCCTTATGCAAAGGTTATGTTGCACTCTCTAAGGCCTCCGGTAATTTTCACCTAGATCTAAGCTCTTTCTCCCAAAGAATACTGAGGACTCGTGCTAGTGGTACTTTGCACTTTTTTATAAATGAGCAAATTTCCCTGAATCTGGTCCAGGTGCGAGTGAGTGGACATGTTTTCCATTTCTTTTTGGAAAATATGGGATTTGTACTAATGTCAGTTAGTTGGTCTGTGTGGCCTTCTTCTGGAATGAAAAATATTTCTACATTTTCTACCTTGCTGTCATTTAGTGGGTTGCTGAACACTGACTCATACTGATCTTTTAGGATTTCACTCATTTCCTGTTCATCTCCTCTCAGTAGTAGTCCAATTCTACAGATAGTGCTTAGCCTGGGTTTTGCATAGGAATAGAAATATTTTGGGTTTCTTGCAATATGCTGTATGGCCCTCTGTTCCCTTTGTGCTTCTTCTGTGAGGTATGACATCCTAAGTTTTTGCTCTAATTCAGTGATCTCTCGGCTAAGGCTATCTTTCCTCTGTTGCAACATATTTATGTTTTTGAGCAATTCAAATAACCTGTTTTTCTTTTTGTACCATCTCCTACACTTCTGTCTGATCTTCTGGGTTTCCTCAGTGGTACGTGCATCATACAACCTTGTATGCTTCTGGCATTCAGCTTCTCTAGGCATGGTGGAGATTTAGGTCGCTTTATGTCTGATTCCCAGGGTATTCTGATAGCTCTTGTTTTATTTTTTCCCAGTCAGTTCTATGGTTGTTAAAATTAAAATTGCTGAACATCCCGTCTGAAACATTAGTGACGCAGTTTTCCCAACCCTGAGTTAACCCCTTTGAGGGTCGACAGGCCCCTCTCGAAACTCGTTCTCAGGGTCGCCAAATTTAAAAAAAAAAAAAAAATTATTTTCTCTTATGAAAAATAGAGAATCGTTTCCGATCATAACGACACCAAAAGTTTGAAATTTGATAGAAAACTTACGGAATTTTGCTCTCGCAAAGTTAGCGGTCTCGGCGATGTTTTACGGATCGGCGATTTTGCCCACTTTGAGCCCCATTTTCGGCCAATTTCACTGTACTAGTCGACAAAAACATGAATATTTCGCTAGAACTCCATTTTTTTTTATCGAATGGGTGCAAGAAACCACCCATTTATAAATTCAAAATATCCAGTACAGTGGTCAGAATTTAGCAATTTTTGCCAATTTTACACAAATTTCAAAGATGCCAATTTCGGAATAGGGTCCAGAATAAACAAAAAAGACATTCCCGGCACTAAAATGACATTTCCTCTAGTCATTAGTCACGCTCAAGGCCCCTCTATATTCTTTTGCTTTTCCCCTTTGAAAATTTTTATTCTCACAAAAAATATAAGATTTACTGTTATGCAGACTACTGCATTGTGTAAAAAAAAGGTTATAAATTAAATTTTGGTGCACTTGTGAAAGAATATTAGACTCAACCAGTTGACGTGTTTGCACGCTTGGCACAATTTGTTTACTTTTGAAGTTTGGTAAAAATCGAACATTTCTGCTACTTTGAGCTCAATTTCAAGGCACCTTTCTTTGTAAAACCAGTCAAAATCATCTCAATTTCAGTAATATGTCTTAAATTCTATAAAATAAACCCAAAGAAAACTAGAATACAACAATAAATACTATACAAAAAATACACTGCAAAGTCGCTGATTTATTAAAAAAAAATG
The DNA here is from genome assembly GCF_026875155.1 of Cherax quadricarinatus. NCBI lineage: Eukaryota > Metazoa > Arthropoda > Malacostraca > Decapoda > Parastacidae > Cherax > Cherax quadricarinatus. The sequence continues at coordinate 50,045,824 of NC_069423.1, read as the reverse complement.
AAAAGTTTTTTTTTCTCATTATGCACCGTGTGCTGCGGATTTTTTTAGACTGTGCACACTGACCACATAGACCCATTCTTTTCATATGAAGGCCTACCAGCTTTCTCCCACTAGATATGAGGCGCTAGAATTTATGAGTACTAGTACGTTCCCAAAAACCCCTACGCGTAAGACGTACTAGTACGACGAAAACCCTCAAAGGGTTAATACTCGTTTGAACTTCTATGATGTTATGATCAGAGTATATTGTCTTTGTAACTGTTTTTGTCTCTGATCAGTTTCCTCGTTGTTTGTGAATATCAAATATGGGTATTTTCATTTCTAGTGGGATTAATCACCTGTTGGTTTAATGACTGCTTTTCCCAAAGCCTCATTAGTTCCCTGGTATGTGCCTGTTGAGCTGGGGTACTTCTCGGAGATATTTCTGGTATAACATTACATTGCGCCATCTTCCATTTTGCATGAGGGAGATTAAAATCTCCAAGGAGTAAAATATTTGGTGTGGGATTTTCTAGCCTATCAAGTTAGCTATCTATTTTCCTTGGCTGATCTGTGAATTTCTCAGCAGTTGCTGATGGTTTTACCTGGAGAGGGTTTCGGGGGTCAATGCCCCTACAGCCTGGTCTGAGACCGGGCCTCGTGGTGGATCAGGGTCTGATCAACCAGGCTGTTACTGCTGGTGGTTTGTATACTAGGATAATTACAAAATTCCTATTTTCAACTTTAGCCCTTTCAGAGTCGAGAGGCCCTCTCCTAAACTTGTTCTCAGGGTCGAAAATTTTTCAGAAAAAAAAATTATTTTTTCTTATGAAAAATAGAGAATCTTTTCCCGATCATAATGACACCAAAAGTATGAAATTTGATGAAAAACTTACGAAATTAGGCTCTTGCGAAGTTAGCGGTCTCGACGATGTTTACGTATCGGCGATTTTGCCCACTTTGAGCCCTATTTTCAGCCAATTTTAATATACTAGTCTAAAAAAATCATAGCTATTTCGTTAGAACTCCATTTTTTCTATTGAATGAGTACAAGAAACCACCCATTTACCAATTTCAACTACCCAATAAAGTGGTCAGAATTTAGCAATTTTGCCAATTTCACACAAATTTCAAAAGATGCCAATTTCCAAATAGGGTCCAGAATAAACAAGACAGACATTCCTGGGAACTAAAATAACATTCCTCTGTTCTTTAGTCACATCCCCAAAGCCCCTCTTAATTTCTTTACTTTCCACTTTGAATTTTTATTTCACAAAAAAAGTAGAAGATTTATGTTATGCAGACTACTGCATTAGTGTAGAAATGGTATAAATAATATCAGTGCACTTGTGAAAGAATATTAGACTCATCAGTTGATGTGTATTGGACGCATTTGCATAAATTGCAAAATCTAACATTTTTGCTACTTTGAGCTCATTTTCAAAGGGACTTTTCATTGTGAAAACCAATCAAAATCTTTTCAATTTTTTGTAATATGTCTTCCATTCTATAAATGAGACCAGGAAACTAGAATACAACAATAAATGCCATACGAAAATACAGTGCAAAGTGCTGTTAACCCAAAAGCACATCAAAGTTTTTTTTTTTCAATTACGCACTGTGTGCAGTAGGATTTTTTTATACTGCACACACTGACCACATAGACCCATTCCTTCATTATGTAGTCCACCAGCTTTCTCTTGCTAGATTGAAGGTGCTTAGAATTTAAGCGTGCTAGTACGTCAATAACCCTGGTGCATAAGCCATAGTAGTACTTCTGAAACCCTGAAAGGGTTAAGGGTTTGAATTTCTACTATATCATTCGTAGAATTCAGCACTTCTGTGCAACAGAAAGTATCCTTTACATAGATTCCTACTCCTCCCTGTGACCATAACAGACACTGTAAAAACTCTATACACATAAAGGGCCCCAAAATATGGAATTCATTACCAGAAGATATTAAAGTAACCCAGTCTGAAAATCAATTTAAGACTCTTCTCAAAAGCCACTTAATCACCCTAGACTAAATGCTAAATACTCAGTACACATTTACTCACCTATGTACTCCCACATCATAATTTCAACAATTATTTTGAACCTTTTATCCATTGTTGACAGGAATATAATTGAATCATTGTTTTCACAAAAAGCATTTTTGAATATATGAATATATCTTTTGTCTTATACAAATTAGATTCGCTTAAAATTAATAATCTACTGTACAACTATGAAGTAATTACTATTCTACTGTACATGTATAACTATGATATAATTCTTAGTGTTAAGTAGTCTGTAAGCCAATAATGTTAAGTCGGCCCATAATGCCTAGGCATAATAGAGGTTCTCTTTTGCATTGCAACCCATTATTGTCAATACAAAATCTCAATGTACTATTTGCAAAGACATAAATAAATAAATGGATATTAATTCTATCACTTCTATAAATGTTGTAGTTTTCTATCTTTGGGGACTTCTAAACTGTGGTATCTGAGCGCTCTGCAAAGACAGTGATGATGTTATAAGTGATGGTGGAAGTGTTGAATGATGAAAGTTTTTTTTTTGGGGGGGTTTTTCTTTATTGTTGGGTCACCCTGCCTCAGGAAATGGCCGACATGTTAAAAAAAAAAATTATGTATACAGTGGTACCTTGACTTACTAGTGTCCCAACTTACCTGTTTTCTGAGTTACGAGCCATCACTCGGTCGATTTTTTGCTTTGAGTTACTAGCCAAAATCCGAGTTACGAGCGAGTTTCAGATACGCTGCCACTCACAGGAGATACCGAGAAAATATGAAAAATCAACGTTGTAACATCCTTTCAATTTGATACCACTGGTTGTGTCATCCTTCCAGAATATTCTGTAACGTATGCCCTAAGTAAAGAGAAACAATTCTGGAACGTGTGTAATACATGTTTTGGCAGGCCGGCTGTTGGGTGGCCAGCTGCTGACTGATATGCTTTGACTGTCTCTATCTCCTGTCTGTCTGTATTGATCTCTGTCTGTGTGTCTATCTATCTCTGTCTCTATCTCACAGGTGCACATAAATACAGTTTATACATGTTGTTTAATTACCTAGGATAACCCAAAAAATCTAGGCAGTGCTATAATATGCTTGTAGATATAAGGCATAATAAGCATGACTGGCAAGTAATACACATTTTTCACTTGTTCAGGAATCAAACTTGATGACTTTGCATCATGTGTAATACCTGTTGGTTCATAAGTGGCTGTCTCTGAGACAGAGAGACAGGTAGAGAGACAGGAAGACAGAAACACAGGCAGACAAAAAGACATAAGCAGAGACAGAGATAGACAGAAACAGAGAGAGACACAGACACACAGACAGAGCGCGCACGCAGCACGGGAGTGAAAATCATTTTACACCTGCTTAAAGGGGTTTCATATATGTAAAAAGGGTTTTTAAAACCCGCAAGTTGAAGATTGAGACCTTCACAAATATGGGAATTTTTAAATGAAGAAACTTTTCGCCACAGTGGTTTCTCAGTCCAAACAAAGCAGAAAGGGTAAGGAGGGAGAGTTTGAGGTAATCATCCCTCACCGGGGTCTTGTGCTCAGCTATCAAATCTTGTAAAAAGTATAGAAAAGGGCCATAGAAGGCTTATATATACTGCGTCTGAGGAAAAACCAGGGGGAGAGGGGGGGGGGTAATAGGGGAAAACCCCCATTTAAAAATTTTTATTTTTTTTTTTAATTTTTTTCAATTGTGCACACATACAGATACAAAAAAAATACGAAAGAGCAGTTCCCAAAACCCACTTATACTTGCATAGCATTAGGGGGCTGGCTTAAAATTAATTAAGAAAAACTAAGCAAGATTATTATTATTTTTTAAATAAAAAAAAGCCTAACCACAAGGCTTTCAGCCTGCTACTAAGCAATGATAAAAATCATGATAAAAATTAAGAAAACAGAAACTATAAGCACAATGAGTTTTTTAAAAGAGGGGTCATATGCATTCTTGGTAGTGTTTCTTTAGGAGTGTTTTAAAAAAAATAATAAAGTTAGTTTGGGGTTTTTTGGGTTAACTTTAGTGATAAATTTGTGAAAAAATTTTTAAGAATCAATTTATAATGTTCTTTTTCAGTATTTAATTGGTTTTGGGTGAGAAAGTAACTTTGGAAAGTTTTTAATTTATAAACGGTAGTGTTTTTTTTATATTTACGGGAAAAAGAATTCCGATTTTGGGGCCTTTTTATGTGCATTATTTTTTTGCTAGTGTGAATGGACACGGGAACAAAAAAGGGAGTGTCTTGCCTTGTGTTATGGTCATGTGTTTTTTTGGGGTTTGGGCAAGGAGAGTTTGGGGGGGAGGGTTAATATCAGAGTTAAGTGTTCTATTATGTAATAGGTGCAAAATAATATGGATTTTTTTGTAGGGTGAGTGGGTTTTTGTGTATTTGAAAAATTGGGGGAGTGTGCGCCGGGTTTGAGAATTTTGTTATCTTTCTAACGCAGCCTTTTGTTGGGTAATTATGGTTGAGAGGGTTTAATTGTTGTTGACCCCACAAAAATTTCCTGGGTGAGATAGGGGAAATAGAGATGTATAGGGCCAGGGGGCTGACGTGGAAAACATAGTACCTACTTCATAGATCCACAGTCGGGAAATTTTTTCTTAAAAATTTGAGTATTGTGTATAAAAATTTGAGTCATTTTAAAGGTGGATTCCTAAAAATTTTTCCCCTTGTTAGTTTTGTGATAGGTGATCCTTTATCATTTTTAGAGGGACATCTGTGCTCGTAAACCAAACGAAGAATGGGTTTTTTTTCAAGTTTAGTGTAATTTTTATCCTCACCAGGAGATATTTCTGAAAATTCGGTATTTACAGTATTGGCTAGCGTGACGGGGCTGGGGTGAGAAACGTATGAGTGTCATCGCAAATAGTGGGTTTGAAAATTGCAACTTTTGGGAAAGGGTCTTTTATGTATGGAAAAGAGAAGGGGGCCAAGGCCCTTTCCCCCGGGGGCACCAAAATGAAATTGGTTTGCAAAAGAGTTTCCCCCCTTTTGCGTACACATTTTGCTTCGTCTGAGGTAAACTTGAGTAGTTGGGGAGGCCCTTTTATACCTGGGGGACAATTTTCGTGGAGCAAGTATGGTCAACTGATCAAAAGCTTTACTATCAATAAAGCCCCCATGGGACTTTTTTTTTTCTTATTGCAGTGTTTTATATGTTTAGCTGTGTTAATAGCATCATAGTTTTTTATTAGGCCTAAATCCAAATTGGCGGGGTTGAGTATTTTTTTGGGAGATAATGGGAGTAATTTGTTTTATAATTTTTTTTTTCGAAGATTTTTGAGAGAGGGGTAAGTTGGATTTTGGCCTTAGTTATCAACTCTTTTTGGGTTTTCCCCCTTTGGGGAGGGGGTACCCTTGCTATTTTGAGACTGTAGGAAGGGGAGGATTCAATGGATTTTTAAAGAGTGTTCAATGATTGGTGATAGACTTGTGACACTTTTTTTGTATAAAGGGGTGGTAAGGTATTAAATCCCTCCCTTGTTTTTTAGTGCGTTGATAAAAAAGGGAGACCGTAGGGGTTAGTCAGCTAGGAACATGTGTTCGGGTAGTTGCGGGGGTTTTGTCTTTGGTGGGGTACTGACTTGGGATTTTATTGGCAAGGTTTTGCCCTTGTGGAGAAAAAATCATTGAGTCTTTTTGCTGTTTTTTTTGGGGGGGGATTGGGGGTTTTCTCTTTTTTTGCAATTTATTTCCTATTTTGATATTTTTTTTTGTTCCCAAATTTTGATGGGGTTTTCCAGGTCTTTTTTATTCACCTCGTAATTTGGATAATTGTTCCATAATAAAATTTTTTTTGCCCTTCTTATCAGGCTGGTTAGGATTGACGAGTAAGTTTTGTTTTGTCTTGGTTTGTGACCCATTCTGTACTGTTTTAAATTTTGGGTGTTTTGTATTTTGGTTTGAATGCGGGGTTTAGCCAGGGACTTTTCATCCTTTGCTGTATCTGTTTTTTTTTTTTTAGGGCATGCTTGTTATGAGGTATTGGGTTTTTTTTTAGAAAATATTAAATCTTTCGTCAATATTGTTGGGTTTTTTTGCTCAGGGCCAATAAAGTTTGCTATTGCTGTTGTAAGTTTTTAAATGGCTCCCTCATTGTAAAGCTGAAGGTGCTTTAGTAGTGTCTTGGGGTATTTACAAAGTTGTTTGAGGAAAGTGGGGTTGGTCTGTGGATTACTGTAATTATCCCCATTTAAAGGGATATGGGTTGGCCAATGTGGTCAAAGTAGGGAAAACACAGTCTCGTACTCTTGTAGGTTTTTGTTACTTTTGGGTATAACATCCCCATTTATCATTGTGTTTGTGATTCAAAAGGTGGGTCCTGGTTTTGCGGAATTTAATGAAGTCACCTGAGAGTAAAGTGATTTTTGTTCATGCGTCATCTTTTCAACTTCCTAGTTTTTGCAAATTGGCAAATTTTTGATTGGAACCTGTAGATGTTTATCAAGTGAGAGGTTTTTGTAGGTACTTTGATTTAAATTTTAGCTATTAATATTCCCCATGTTCATCCCTTTGTGAAAGTATTAGTGATACTTTTCTATTTGGTCTGATAGTATATGGCTTGCCCCCCCCCTTTTGGGTTCCTAAGTTGGTTGGTGTGAAACCGGGAAGGGCAAGACATCGACTATCAGGCTTTAGCCGGGTTTTATTTGTGTAATGAGGACATATTGGCTTAAGGAATTTAGTAATGCTATAGGTATCGTAATGCTTGCTTAAAGACTGATTTGTATTAAATTATTATTTTTGTTGGCACGAAAGGGCCCTTTTGATTGTTCGCAGTGTAGAAATTTTACAGTTACTTTTTTTGTTTCTTAAATCATTAAAAAAGGGGTTTGGTATCGGGCATGTTTGAAATCATAAGTTTGTATAAATCTATAGTTTAAATTAAAAAAAAACAAAGAAAAATAGTCTTAACTAAAAAATAGCCCCGGATTTTTTAACAAATTAAAAAAATGAGCAAAGGGACTAAAAAAAAATAAAGGAGACAAATAGTGGGTTTGGGGAATATGATGAGGAGTATATAAGGAAATTTTTTTAAATTAAAATTATAGTAAAAATTAAATATAAAAGGGACAATTGGGTTGTGGTGCCCAATAAAGGGTAATCAAAAAAATCAGCTTTGGGAAATATAATGAAAAATTGTGAACTTATTCTACTTTAGCCCTAAGAAAGCCCTTTATTTTTTTAACAATTGTGAATATAAATAGGATAGTTATTAAAGCTAAAATAAAGGAGAAAAAATATAAGGGGCTAAAAATTTAAATAATGGGAAGCAAAATTAAATGGGGGATGGTAGAAATTTTATTATAAACTTATAATTTAAAAAAAACAATTTGAAATTGGTACTTGCAATTGCCTAGAGTTTGGGATAGGTTTTTGACAAGATCAAGATTAACCTAGATTTAAATTGACAAAATAAAAAATTTACAATTTAAAATACCAAAAGAATAATGTAAAAAAAAAATGGTAATGTCTTTATTAAAAATGATGTAAAGGGTAGACAGGGACACGGGGCAAGGTAATATAAAAATGGGGTTGAATAAAAAACTTTAAAAATTTTGGGTACAAAATGTTAGAGAATATAAAATAAAGTTTAATGTACAAAATTAAAATTTACTGGTAGTAAAAATGGTTTTTAAAAAAATTTTAGTAAGTAATAATGATTACAAAAAAGTGAAAAAGTAATGTTTATTTCATTCAAATTCACTGGTAGTTATACTTGAGGTTAAGGAGTCAAGGTAATTAAGAGTAAACTAGGATAGTAAATGTGGGATTAAAAAAGGGAAAAGGGAATTAGACAAGTAATGGTTTTTTAAATGTCAAAAATGTTAAAGTAAATTGAAAATTTTAGTAAAAAAATTTTTTATTTAAATTTTTTTAAAATAAATCAATTGAAGTATTTAAAAAAAAAAGAGGGAGTAATATGGACAGAGAAAATACAATTCGCTAATGTTTTTAAACGAAAAAATAGAAATAACAAAATCACATAAGGTGACTTATGCTTACAGTAAAACACAAAATGAGGTAGTTGATTATTTAATTCTAAGAGTTGTTCAATGAAAAATTTTAACAATAATGGACAAAACGTACACTACACTACGTGGCTTTTAGTTGGACATTGTTTAGTTTTTTCTCTGTAAAATTTTGGGATCCCTGAGAAAAACGGTTTGATCTTCTCGTTTTATTTTTTGGGACGTTTTTACCCACATTTGGTTTTTTCCTAACTAGAATTTTTCCCATCCGAGTGAAGCATTGGTGTATTTTGGTTTATTTTTTCGCTTAGTTTTCTGACCTAACAGGAGGTTTTTACATTTTTTGGTAAGACACTCGTTTATATTACCTCTTTTTTTACTTTAAAGATGCAATAATTAAGTCTTTTTTTTTGCATGTATGGGAAACTAAGCATAACACTTTTCACCGGACCTAAAAACCTGGCTTCTTTTTTTTTGACTCGGGGCAATAACACTTGTTTGGTCCCTTTTTGACTGCAGGTAATGTCTTTTCTGTTTGTTTTGGGTTTATATCATGGAAAAGTGACGTTAACTATTACTGCGTCCGATATTTATTTGTTTTTTTATCTTCTTGGAGAGCAAAGTAGTCACTAACTGGTTAACAGTTTTTCTCTTTCCCTTTTTTTACTGCTTCTTTAAACCCTTTTTATTAAGAGTTTTTTGTTGGGTAGGGTATCTATGACTGTCTGGATGGGCTTTTCCCCAGTTGTCGTTCCTGGTTTGAAAACTTTTGTTTAAGACTGAGGATTTGTTTTCGAGTTGTTCATCCTGGTGTTTGTTTTGCTAGCGTCTCTCGAAGATTATATTTTTAATAACTAAGTTGGGGAGCAGACTTTTTTGGGATCTGGATCGTTGGGATACCCGAGGACTACTTGGAGGGTTGAATCCGGGGAAGGGGGGGAGGGGGGCTGGTGGCAGCCATGTTTGTTGTTATTTTGTGGTGTCGCCTGAGTGGTGGTGATGGGGGGGTTGCTGGGCCGGCGTCCTCCTACAACTTGTTGAAAAGTTGATTTTTTTGGTGTTTTTTTGTGGGCCCTTTGGGGCTGTTTCCTCTTAATTGCGCCTCATAATATACAGGAATTGTTGTAGTTAAGAAGAAGTTGTAGTATACAAAGCTTAGGGTTCGTTGTTCGGGTGGGAGCGGGGGGGTTGCTTACGGTTAGTTTTTTCAGCTTCCCCTTTATCCTATTTTTTGTTTTTTTTGGTTTTCCCGTTGGTAACTTTGGTCATTGGTGCCGTTTGGGTAGTGCAGTTTTTTCTTTTAACTAGGTCATCAAGGAGCATTGGTAGCTCTGGGATTGGGAAAAGTACGGAGCTTGGGAAATCGCGCTGCCGGAACAACACGGGGCTTTTTCCCAAGATTGGACAAATTTTGAAAAAGATTGGAACTGAACACATCGAGTCCCGGGGTGAGGGGCGTTACCTCAAACTCCTTCTGTCCTTTCACCTTCTGCTTGTATTGGAGTGGGGGCCACGTGTGGAAACTTTCTTCAGTAAAGATTCCCAATTTTCATAAGTGTTCAAACTTCCCATTTCATAATAAAACCCGAATTGTGGGACCTGGCAAAAAAGGCAAAAAATTTATTTCTATATATAAATCTGAAGTGAAAGCACCTTCTGGCAAACGGGGGAGTGAATGATGGGAAAGTTTTCTTTTTCGGGCCACCCTCCTTGGGGGGAACGGGCCGTGTGATAAAAAAAAAAAAAAATACTTTTTTTTATTGGACCCCTTTCTGTCGTGATCCCAAGTGCAAAAGTGTCTCGTGTCGCAAAAAATTCAAAAAAAAAAAAAATTTTTACCAGAATGTTAACCTTTTGAATGTTTTGGGCTTTTAATACTCTTACGAGCCATGTTTCAGAATATATATACTCAATAATTTTTAACGGCTTCAAATCGTAGGCCCCCAGCAGAGAATGGGGCTGGTGGCATGTGACCCTATAAAGAGATCCTGGCACGCATGCATAATGAAAAAAAAAAAAAACCATTTTTTGCAATAAAACACCCAGTTTGAGGGTTTTTTTTTCGAAGTATTTTTTATTTTATTTTTCCCTTTTCATGGGGTCATGTGATAAAAAAGGGGAAAACATTACAGAAATAGAGATGATTTTGATTACTTTTACAATGAAAACGACTATGAAATTTCTCAAAAATGCAGAAAAAGTTCGATTTTTTCCAAGTTTCAGGGGTAAGCAAAACACACCAAATTCCAATACACATCAACTGGGGGGGTCAATATTCTTCACTAGTGCACTGATATATTTATACCCTTTTTACAACAAGCAGTAGTCTGCATAACAGTAAATTTTTTTTTTTTTTGTATGAAAAAAAATCAAAAAAAGAAAGCAAAAGTAATACAAGAGGGCCTAGAGATTTATATGAACAGAGGATTGTTATTTTAGTGCCAAGAATGCTACTTGTTTATTCGGGGGCCCATTTTGAAATTGGCACTTTTTTAAATTTTGAAAATGAAAGGCCAAACCCAATTCTGCCCACTTTATTTGGTAGTTGAAATTTGGGGTAAATGGGGGTTTCTTGTATAAATTGATAAAAAAAGGGGAGTTTAAAGAAATAACTGATTTTGGTCAACAACAAGGAATTGCCCCAAAAACAGGGCTCCAAGTCGCAAAATTTGCGTGCGTATATGTTCCAAACCGCCAACTTCGGGGGGGGGACCGAAATTCCGGATTTTTTTTTAAAAAATTTCATACTTTTGGTATAAATTACCATTGGGAAAAGTTCCTATCATTTCGCAAGATTTTTTTTCCCCCCAAAAATTTTCAAAATAAAATGGCAGTTTTAGAAAGGGGTTGCGACATCAAAAGGGTTTAAAATTAATTTGCTGATTGTTTTATCCCCCCTTTACAAGAAATGCGTTTCTAATAATGGGAAACCCGTGAAAACAAAAAGGACTGCCCCTCTAGCATTTAGCCTGTTACTGGGGTTTTTGAACAGTAGTCAGTATCCGGTCTAGTTACCATTAAATTTGTAAAATTTTAATAGTGCTTCAGAATTACAATTGGTAGGGGACTAACTAAAGAAATTAAAATTTAATAAGTTTTTATCAATAACAAAATGACTAGCATATAAGATCAACGTAATCAATAATAATCAAAATATTCTCTTCTCTCGTGTACAGTAGTATTGAGCTGAGGCACATATCACACCCTTATTGCGTTTAAGTACCTCTGGGTTAATTGTTACATATTTATTTATTTATTTATTATTTATTTATTAACAATTTGAGCACACATTACAGAAGGTACAAAAAATACCGATAGGAGCAGCATGCAAGCCACTTATACAATGCATAGCATTATGGGCCCTGCTTAAAATAACTTAAGATTAACGAAGGCAATGAATGAAATCAGTGATAAAACATTAATGTAAACAGATTGCTATAAAGCACAAGTGATTATTACAAAGACAGTCATATGGTTCATGCATTGTTGTACATTCAGTCATATGAAGTATTCTGTTAGGTAGTGTATTTAAAAAAATATAAAGTTAGATTGGTTTTAGGTTTGAACATTTATGTGATATAAGCGTGAGAAACTTTTAAGATATACAATTTATAAGGTTCATTTTATTCATATTTATTTGGTTTTTGGGTGAGTAAGTGACTTTGAAGAAAGACCCCTTGAATTATAAACAGGTAGTGTTTTCGTTTATATTTACAGTAAATGAAATCCAGATTTTAGGCCTTCTATGTGCATTGAGTTTTTGCATAGTGTGAGATGGACACGAGGAACTCAAAGAGTGATCTGTCCCTGTGTTGTGGTCATGTGTTCTGTTTGATGTTGGCAAGGAGAAGTTTGAGGGGAGGGTTTAAATCAGTGTTAAGTGGTCTATGTATGAATAGTGCAGTAAAAAAGTATGGATGTTTGTATGGAGAGTAGGTTTTTAGTGCATTGAATATGGTGGAGTGTGCTGCCTGTCGTGAGAATTTGTTATCATTCACCTGCATCCCTTTTTTGGGTAATTAGTGGTCCTGAGATGGTTAATTGTTGTGAGCCCCATGCACAAATTCCTTAGGTGAGTATAGGGGTAAATAAGAGAGTGATATAGGGCCAGAGGGCTGACTGTGAGGCATAGTACCGTATCTTCGATATATGCCTACAGTCTTGGAAATTTTCATTAGAAAATTGTTGTATATGGTATGAAAATTTGAGTCTATTATCAAGGTGGATTCCTAAGAATTTTCCCTCTGTTAGCTTTGTGATAGGTGATCCGTTTATCATTATGTTAAGAGGGACATCTGTAGCTCTGTTACCAAACTGAATGAAGTAGGTTTTGTCAATGTTTAGTGTAAGTTTGTTAGTCCTCATCCAGGTAGATATTTTCTGTAATTCGTATTTACAGTATTGGCTAGCGTGACTGGGCCGAGTGGGAAAGACGTATGTAGTGTCATCTGCAAATAGTGGGTTTGAGTAATTGCGAAGCATTTGGTAGGTCATTTATGTATAGGAGAAAGAGAAGAGGGCCAAGGACACTTCCCTGTGGGACACCAACTGTAATTGGTTGTGCAGAAGAGTTTGCCCCATTTGCGTACACATATTGGCTTCTGTTGCTGAGGTATGACTTGAGGTAGTTGAGGGAGTGCCCTCTTATACCATAGTGTGACAATTTTACGTGGAGCAAGTCATGGTCAACTGTATCAATGAAGATCCCCAGTGGGACTTCTTTTTTCTCTATTGCAGTGTATATATGTTCTAGCATGTGTATAATAGCATCATAGTATTTTATTAGGCCTGAATCCAAATGGCAGGGGTTGAGTATGTTTTGGGAGATAAGGTAGGAGTAATTCGTTTATGAATTAATTTTTCGAAGATTTTTGAGAGAGGGTGTAAGTTGGATATTGGCCTATAGTTTATTCAACTCTGTTTGGTCTCCTCCTTTGTGGATCGGGTGACCCTTGCTATTTTGAGAACTGTAGGGAAGGTGGAGGATTCAATGGATTTGTTAAAGAGTGTTGCAATGATTGGTGATAGCACTTGTGACACTTTTTTGTATATAAAAGGGTGGTAAGGTATTTAAAATCTCCTGCCTTGTTTTTTAGTGCGTTGATAATAAGGGAGACTTCGTATGGTTAGTCGGAGCTAGGACAGTGTGTTCGGGTAGTTGCCGGTGAGGTAGTCATTGTGTGGGGTATCTGACTTGGGATTTTATTGGCAAGGTTTTGTCCTATAGTGGAGAAGAAATCATTGAGTCTGTTTGCTGTTTCTGTTGGTGGGAGTTGGGGTTCATCTGATTTTGCTAATTTTATTTCGCTATTTCGTGATATCTTTTTGTTCCCAGAATTTCTGATAGGTTTTTCCAGGTCTTTTTTATATCACCTCGTAAGTTGGATAATCTGTTCTCATAATACAATTTTTTTTGCCCTTCTTATCAGGCTGTTAGGATTGATGAGTAACGTTTGTTTGGTCTCTGGTTATGTGACCCATTCTGTACTGTTTTTCATATTGTGTTTTGTATTTATGGATTGAGAATGCTGGGTGTTAGCCAGGGACTGTTCAGTCTCTTAGCTGTCATCTGTTTAGTTTTTTTTAGGGCAGTGCTTGTTATAGAGGTATTGGGTCTTTTTATAAAATTATTAATACATTCGTCAATATCTGTATAGATTTCTAGCTCATGTGCCAGTCAATGTTTGCTACTGCTTGTTGTGAAGTTATTAATGGCTGCCTCATTGTGAAGTCTGAAGGTGACTTTAGTAGTGTCTTGGGGTAGTTTACCAAAGTTGTTATGAGGAAAGTAGGGTAGTGGTCTGTGGTATTATCTGTAATTATGCCTGATTTTAAAGGGATATGGTGTTGGTCCAGATGTGGTCAAGTAGGGAAACACTAGTCTCTGTAACTCTTGTAGGTTTTGTTACTGTTGGTAGCAACATACAGTTACTCATTGTGTTTGTGAATTCAGTAACGTGTGGGTCCTGGTCTTGCAGGAGATTTATATTGAAGTCACCTGAGAGTAGTAAGTGATCTTTGTTCATGCGTGCATCAGTTATCATACTTCCTAGGTTTTGAACTAAATTGGCTAATGTTTGACTGTGGAACTCTGTAGATGTTTATCAATGTGAGAGGTTTTTGTAGGTATTTGGATGTGAATTTAGTTATTATATATCCCCATGTTCATCCCTTGTGCAAGTATTATGATACATTCTAGTTGGTCTGAGTAGTATATGGCTGTGCCACCCCCTTGTTGGTCTGGCCTACAGTTGTGTATGGCTGTGTAACCAGGAATGGCATAGACATCTGTACTATCAGCTTTAGCCAGGTTTCAGTTAGTGTAATGATGGACATATTGGCATGTAAGGAATTTAGTAATGCTATGAGGTCATCGTAATGCTTGCTTAAAGATCTGATATTGTAGTTAAAGATAGTTATGTTGTTGTTGCACTGAGAAGTGCCTTTGATTGTTCTGCAGTGTAGTAATTACAGTAACTGTTTGATTCATTTAAATCATTAAATAAGAGGTTGGTATCAGGATCAATGCTTGTAATCATAAGATTTGTAGTGAATCTATAGTTAGAATTAAGTATAAAACAAAGTAAATAGTCTTAAGCTAAAAAATAGCACCTGAATTATTTAACAAATGTAAAATAATGAGCTAAGGTAGTTTTTTTTTTTTTTTTTTTTTTTTTTTTAAGCTAAAATAAAGGAGACAATATAAAAGGGACTAATACAGATAAAGTGATGATCAAATAATGAGCTTGGAATATAGATAGTAGGTATACTATAAAGGTAATTCTTTAAAGTTAGAATTATAGTATAAAATTATAATATAAAAGGGAAATATAAACACAAATGCAGTATAATGTGATCCTTTATTGACTACGTTTCGCCCACACAGTGGGCTTTTTCAAGTCACAAACAGAACTTGAAAAAGCCCACTGTTGGGCGAAACGTAGTCAATAAAGGATCACATTATACTGCATTTGTGTTTATATTTCCATTGTGTCGGTATTTTATACCATTTATTTCCAATATAAAAGGGACTAATATAAGTTGTGGTGAACAATAAAGTGGTAATCAAATAAATGAGCTTTGGAATATAATGGCAAAATTGTGAACTTATTCTACTTTAGCACCTGAGAATAGCACCTTGATTATTTTAACAATTGTGAATATATAAACTAGGGTAGTTATATAAAGCTAAAATAAAGGAGAAAATATATAAGGGACTAAAATTAAGTAATGGTAAACAAAGTTAAATGGACAGATGGTCACTATGAAATAATATTGGTTTAGGAGTAAGATCTGATTTGTAATATTAAATAAATTGAGCAGTTTATTGCACAATAAAAAGTAAAAAAAAATGAGGTAGTTGGTACTAGCTAGCAAAAGATAGTTTTGGTACTTGCAAAAAAGTAATTGGAATATACACTAATTGCACACACAATAAAAAGTGACTAAAAAAACAAGTAGTGGTAAACAAAATTAAATGGACAGGTAAGAATAATGAATATTATTAATTTGGAGTAAGATTTGACTTGTAATTTAAAATTATGAGCAATTAATAGCAGTAAGAAAGAAGTATAGAGTATTGGAGGTAGTTGGTATTAGCTAGTGATGAAAAATAATAAGAATAATAATGCACAATGTAATAGTAACGTACACTATATGCACCACACGTATATATGTATTAAGGGCACTTATCTAATCTGTTACAGAAATGTCAGCTTTTCTAAGGAAGGTAGAGAAATCGTGTTCGTTTGAGATAGTATATTGTTGTCCTGTTGATGTTTTCCTTACTAGTATTTTCCCATCTCGCGTGAAACACTGATGTATTTTGTTTTCCTGTTTAAGTTTTCTCAGCCTGAACAGAAGGTTTTGACGCTTTTTGTTAGACTCTCATTTATGTACACTCCATTTTTCATTGTAATTGTAATTTAATTAGGTCCTTTCTTTTATCGTATGAATGAAGTCGGATCATTATACTGAGTTTACTTCCTGGTTTTCCTAACAAACGTGTTTCTTTGATTTCATTGTTTTGCACGATGACTTGTACGTGGTTCTGTATTATCCTGACAGCAGTTTCTTTGCACTGTGCTTGTGTTATGTCACTAGGAATGTGTGGACTGTTTATTATAACTGCATCAGACAACTTATCTTGTTCAGTTTTGTCATCTTGGAAATCAAGGTATTCATTTAGTCGAGTGTGCATGTTCTGATTTCAGTCCTTGATTGCTTCTTCAACCTTCATATTTATTGTTGTTATTTGCTCAGTGTGACTGGCTATAGCTGCTTTCAGAGTATTTTCTGTGTCAACACTTCCCGATGTAATCTTCTCTTCAAGGTTTTGGATCTTGTTCTCGAGGTTGGTTATCTTGGATTCTCGTCGCTCGAGTGTTGCTTTGATATCTTTTATTTCATTTTCTAGAGCAGTGATGTAGTCCTTGATATTGTCAGGAATAATCATACCTGAGTTATCATGGGTGAATCCTTTGAAGGGAGTGGAGTTGGAGAGGGAGTCAGCCATGTTTGTTGTTGTTGTTCCCTGGGTGGCGGCGGTGAGGGGGGTTGATGATACACTGGCGTCCTGCTGGGTAGACAAGTTGAGTTCTAGGGTCCTTGCTGTTATTCTATTATTACTGGTGTTGTTTCTTCTGCGATATCCTTTCATAGTATCACTGGAGTAGATACTGTGTAGCAATGGAGGAGAAGGCTTGTTTTCTCGGAGCTTGGGTTAAGTGGTTGTCTGGCAGCGGAGGCAGTGTTTGGGTTAGCAGGGCTGTCTTCCTTAGATCTTCTAATTTTGTCAAGATTTGGGTTACATTCTTAGTATTCTTGGGTCATGTTGTGGTCTACGTGGGTTCATGTAGTTGAACTTTCACTTAGGCCATCACAAGTTTTGATGAGCAATGTTTTTTTGAGAAAGAAGAGCTGGTAGGATACCGTTGCTGCTGCTGCCGCCGCCGCTGCCACACACATAAACAAAATATATACAAGTAAGTTTGTGTGTATGTGTGTAAGTGCTCTAAGAACTTCGCTATGTCTCAAGACTCGACTAGACTTAACCAGTGACTGACTAAAATCCTCACATAAACTAACTTCTTGACTAACCTGGCAATCAGAACAGCTTGCTTGAACAATAAAACGATGATAAGCAAACAGCAATATAACAAGCAACAGCGACACAGAATGAGGAACAAGAGATAATATAACGACACAAGTAGGGACCATCTGCAGATCCTCCACAAAAGTCACAAAACTCATTCTACTGAATCTAAGTTCAGCATTGGAAAATCCTCGACTGTGACAGTGCACAGATACCAGTACAAATTAGGTCAGAAGCTACAGCTCAGGACCTGAGCTTCTCAGAGTGTCTATGCAACACACAACCTCAGTACAATGTCCAAAATCACTAAGTCTAGGCCATGTTCTGTGAACAGAGTTACACAGAACCAACAACAAGAAAGTGACAGAGATGATCTTCCAACAGGGGCCAACAAGGGAGAGCAGTAGAGGGAACTCTTGTTAGAAGCAACGTCCAACCAACAATAAGAAGCGCAGGCCAGGCTGACTACTCCAGGTGAGGTGTGATTCCCCCCCACCTATCACGTGACTCCGTGGATTGCTGCTGCCCAGCAACACAGAAGCCGGCAGCGTAGCGAGCGGAGAGAAAACACAGTAGTTAGACAAGGCCGACAGCTACTCAACACTCAAACTATGATCACTGAATAATATATAAATGTTACATCCTACCTAATAATATAAACTAGGTCAAATAATAGACATTTACTAAAAAAGAGAAGAAGAAATAATATAAAGCAATATAGTATTTACGATGTTTGTTTAATATATTTATAATGGGGTTGTGAAAGAAGTAAATACTAGGGTGTTCGGGAGAGGGGGTGGGATTAAATTATGGGGAATCAAATACAAATGGGAATTGACACAGTTACTTTTTGCTGATGAACTGTGCTTATTGGAGATTCTAAAGAAAAAATTGCAAAGGTTAGTGGAGATTTTGGGAGTGTGTGTAAAGGTAGAAAGTTGAAAGTGAACATAGAAAAGAGTAAAGTGATGAGGGTTATCAAATGATTTGATAAAGAAAATTGGATATCAAATTGGGAGGAGGAGTAAGGAAGAAGTGAATGTTTTCAGATACAGGAGGGCCCCACTTATACGGCTGGTTAGGTTCCAGGCAAACCGCCGTAAAGCGGAAACCGCCATAAAGTGGAACACCTTTTTTTTACACTTACAAATGCATACAAACACTAGATAACAAGTTTTACACTAACATATATTAAGTTAGCAATAGAACCAGGCATCAAAAAACAAAAAAAAGTACAATACACACCTAGTGCACTCATTACTTACCTTAAAATATTTATAGTCTTAATCTAGGGTGAGACAAGTAGTATTTATCCCCGTCAACTAACTACACGAATACCACCTGGTGGTTCACACTTACACTCACTCACTCATTTGACCATAAACAGAAATATTAATCTCAATCTTAAAATAATGAATCCTGTGATACTCCAATACTGAAACTATGTACTGTACCAAAACAAAAGCATTCACATTGCTAAACTCACAAACTAGTATTTAGTCACTTAGCCATAATACCAACTTACCTCATAATTTGTAATATTTTACAATTAAGAATAAAACTAAGTCTGCCCGAAATGCCTAGCCATGCTAAGCGTTCTAGTGGTACACTCTGTAATCACTATTTTACTACATGTAAACCACACAATAACCAAATTTCTGTAAACTCAGCATTGTAATCCTTATAGAGAATAAACTTTGAATTTGAATTTGAATTTATTGTAAGAAATCAAGTGTGGTATGTATGGTAGTCAGCCAGGCTACCATACCAGGCCACCCCACCCACACACACAATTCTATGATATTAAGCATCCCAGAGCGATAAAATGTATATACAGTTCACTCAATTACTTACCTTAAAATATAGGGTGAGATGAGTAGTATTTATTGTAAAAAATCAAGTGTGGTATGTATGGTAGTCAGCCGGGCTACCATACCAGGCCAACCCACCTACACATAATATTCTATTACATTTAAGCATCCCAGAGCGATAAAATGTATATACAGTTCACTCATTACTTACCTTAAAATATAGGGTGAGATGAGTAGTATTTATTGTAAAAAATCAAGTGTGGTATGTATGGTAGTCAGCCGGGCTACCATACCAGGCCAACCCACCTACACATAATATCTATTACATTTAAGCATCCCAGAGCGATAAAATGTTATACAGTTCACTCATTACTTACCTTAAAATATTTGTAGTCTTAATGTAGGGTCAGGAGTAAGTAAATGAGATAAAACGAATAAATGAGAGAGAGAAAGAATGGTGCATGGAGAGAGTCAGGCGCAGAGTATGTAAACAAACAGGCGAAGGTAATTTTGTAAACAAAGTGTAACACGTCTGGTTTGTGTACAAGTTACATTGTGTACAGGTTGTCTCCTACATTGATACGGTAGAATAAATGAAGAACAACACTCCCATTCTCATGTACTTCATTTGAGAATAATATGATGCTCTGAGAAGGCAATGAAATAAGTCACGCGACATTTGGGTAATCCTAGTCTCTATACATTGTTGTTATGTAGGGATAATCTATGTAAACTGTATTGGGGTATACCTGAAGAAACCCTACATACATACGAAAGGAATAATTTTTCTACGTTACACCCCAGTAACACATTTTTCTCTTATGTTAGATTAGTGAAAAGGTTATTCTTGGCATCATCACTTGTACAAGTTATCTGGCTACAACATCTCAATTATGTTTAATTTTATTCGATTGTGGGGTGTAATTTTAATCATCTTTTTATGTTATTATCGTGTTTATTATATAAATTTGAAAAAAATATTATGGATGGATTAATGAAATGGTGTATATGAACGGAATATACAACTTTTAATGAGACTCGTGTATTATTATTTATTATTATTATTATCATTTCTAATATGGAGTCACGTGTGCAAGTCGTCTGCTAACCACACTCATATTTTTTGTTTATTTCTGTGTGGGGTGTATTTATTAATCTTTTTTAGGTTATGTATCGTGTTTATTATATAATTTTGAAAAAATATCATAGATGGATTAAATGAAAAGTTGTTTAACGTAATATACGACATTTAAATGAG
Organism: Cherax quadricarinatus; assembly: GCF_026875155.1. NCBI lineage: Eukaryota > Metazoa > Arthropoda > Malacostraca > Decapoda > Parastacidae > Cherax > Cherax quadricarinatus. The sequence goes on along the minus strand of NC_069423.1, from coordinate 50,025,675 downwards.
ACTCGACGATTATTATAATATTACTAATATGACTTCTGGAAGACATAAGACACTCGTACTGATTTTAATGTGTACCTGCTGGCCAGCACGTATGTAAGTTTATTTAAGTACATGTATACCTAAGTTAGTTATCAGAGTTATATAAATATGAAATAACTTTTAAAAACAATTGAAATTTGGAGTTTCCAGGACAAAAGGGAGTAGACTTAGTGCTTACCCCTGAGCTCACGAAGAATGTAAACAAAACAGGGTGGGGCGCGGTGACCGTATTAAAAAGTCAGGTGGGGGGAGCGATAGCGAGTTTGGTCAGATTGGAAATGACCGTATTAGCGTAACGCCGTAGAAGTGAAACGCCATAATGCCGGGGCCCTCCTGTACTGGGAGTTGACATGTTCGGCGGATGGAATTTATGAAGGATGAGGTTAAACATAGAATTGATGAGGGGAAAAAAAGGTGAAGTGGTGCGTTAGGGTATATGTTGAGTCAAAAAACGTTATCCTATGAGGCAGAGAAGGGAGTATGAAAGTATAGGAGTACCAACACTCTTATATGAGTGTGAAGCTTGGGTTGGTGATGCTGCAGCGTGGAGGCGGTGGAGCAGTGGAGATGCCTGTCTAAGCAATGTGGTGGTGTAAATATTTATGCCAGAAAATTCGGAGTGTGGAAATTAGGAGAAGTGTGGAAGTTAATAAAACATTAGTCCCAGAGGGCAGAAGAGGGGTGTTGAGGTGGTTTTGGCATTTAGAGAGAATGGATCATAGTAGAATGGCATGGGGAGCATTTAATCTGTTTGGAGAAAGAAGGCGGGGTGGGGGTTCAATCCTCGAAAAGGTTGGAAGGAAGGGGTAAAGGGAGGTTTTATGGGCGAGGGCGTTGGACTTCCTGCAGCGTGCATGAGCGTGTTCCGATAGGAGTGAATGGAGAACGAATGGTATTTGGGACTGACAATCTGTTGAGTGTGGAGCAAGGTAATATTTAAGTGAAGGGATTCAGAGGGAAACCGGGTTATTTTTATATAGCCGGACTTGAGGTCCTGGAAATGGGAAGGACAATCCTGCACTCTAAAGGAGGGAGTTTCGGATATTAGCAGTTTGGAGGATTATGTTTGTGTACTTTAGATGTATATGCTTCTGAGCGGTTGTGTTCTGGGCACCTCTGCTAAAAACAGTGAGTGTGTGGATGAGGTGAAAGGGTTGAATGATGATGAAAAGTATTTTCTATTTTGGGGATTTTCTTTCTTTTTGGGTCTCCCTGGCTCGGTGGGAGAACGGCCGACTTATTGAAAAAAAAAATTACGATTTAGCTAATATCTCAAATCTAAGCATATAAAATTATTATTGTTAAATGTTGATAAGATAGGGATGCTGTGATTTCGTGTATAGGGCAAGAGGAATAACATCGTGTAGGATGAGGAAGAGCCAGTGTGAGATGTGGGGAAGTTCGTGAGCAGTAGGTAAAATGAAAAGGGGGTAAGGCAGCCGGGATTGGATGGGATAAAGATAGATATGTTAAAAAGCAGTGTGGGGATATAGTTTGGAGTGGTTGGTGCAATTATTAATAAATGTATGGAAGAGGGTAAGGTACCTAGGATTGGCAGAGAGCAATGCATTGTTCCTTTGTATAATGCAAAGGGGATAAAAGAGAGTGCAAAAATGTGATAGGGGGGATAAGTCTGCTGAGTATACCGTGGTAAAGGTAATGGTAGAGTTATTATTGAAAGAATTAAGAGTAAACGGAGAATAGGAAGCAGATGAACAAGGAGGCTTTAGGAAAGGTAGGGGGTGTGGGACCAGGGTGTTTACAGTGAAACATATAAGTGAACCAGTAGTTAGATAAGGCTAAAGAGGTCTTTGTTGGCATTTATGGATTGGGAAAAGGCGTATGACAGAGGTGGATAGGGGCATGTGCAGATTTGCCAAGTGTATGGTGTAGGAGGTAGGTTACGGAAAGCAGTGAAGAGTTTTTACGAGAAAGTGAGCTCAGTTAAGATGTAGGAAAGGGGAAAATTATTTCCCGGTAAAGTAGGCCCTTAGACCAAGGATGTGTGATGTCACCGTGGTTTGTTTTAAATATATTTATAGATGTGGGGTTTGTAAGAAGTAGTAAATGGCGAGGGCTTGGACAAGAGGCTGGAGTTTAAAAGATAAAGAATCACACACATAGTTGGAGTTGTCACAGCTGCTCTTGCCTGATGACACTGTGCTCTGGGAGATTCTAGAAGTGAAGTTGCAGAGATTGTGGATGACTTTGGTAGGTGTGCAAAAGAAGAAAATTAAAAGGTGAATACAGAAAGAGTAAGTTTATGAGGATAACAAAAAAGTTAGGTGATGAAGATTGAATATCAGATTGGAGGAGAGAGTATGGAGGAGGTGAATGTATTCAGATATTGGAGTGGATGGGCCAGGCGGAAGGTCTATGAAAGATGAGTGAATCAAAATGATGAGGGAAAAAGAGTGAGTGGTGCACTTAGGAGTTCGTGGAGACAAAGAACTTTGTCCTTGGAGCAAGAGGGTAATGTATTGAGAGTTTAGTTTTACCAAGCTCTATATGGGTGTGTGAAGCATGGGTGATGATGTTGCCCAAGCAGGAGAAGGCGGAGGCAGTGGAGATGTCAGGTCTGAGGGCAAGTGGGGTGTGAATATAATGCAGAGAATTCGTAGTTTTGAAGTTAGGAGGAGGGCGGGATACCAAAACTGTTTGTCGCAGAGGGCTGGGAAGGGTTTTGGTGGTTCGGACATGTAGAGAGAATGGAGCGAAACAGAATGAACTTCAAGAGTGGATCAGCGTGTAGTGGAAGGAAGCGGGGTAGGGTCGCCTAGGGAAAGGTTGGAGAGAGGGGGTAAAGGAGGTTTTTGTGTACGCAGGGGCTTGGACTTCCAGCAGGTATGCATGAGCGTGTTTGATAGGATGTGAATGGAGACAAATGTTTTTAATACTTGACGTGCTGTTGGAGTGTGAGCAAAGTAACATTTATGAAGGGTTCAGGGAAACCGGCAGGCCGACTTAGGGCCCGATAGCTGGAAGTACAAGTACCTGCACACTGAAGGAGGGGTGTTTACTGGTGGCAGTATAAAAACGTATGTAAAGCACCCTTCTGGCAAGACAGTGATGGAGTGAATGATGGTGAAAGTTTTTCTTTTTCGGGCCACCCTGCCTTGGTGGGAATCCGGCCAGTTGTGTAATAAAAAAAAAAAAAAAATATCTTGAACAGTAATAGCCATTATAACAAGTGGAACCCCCAGTTAACTAACTTTTTTCATTCCAGTATGTATGTTCAGGTGCCAGTACTGACCAAAATTTTTTTCCCATAAGGAATATTGTGAAGTAGATTAGTCCATTTCAGACCCCCAAACATACACGTACAATCGCACTTACATAAATACACTTCATAATTGGTCGCATTTGGAGGCGATCATTAAGCGCGGGGGTCACTGTATATCAATTGTGACCCATTCAGTGTTGGCAATAACCTCCCCCCCCCAAAATAAAAAAATACGATTATTTCTTACCAGGATATAAAGTGTAAAGTTTTTGGGTATGTAGAGAGCACTCAGGTCCCCATGAGTTTTTCGTAGTTTGTTTTGCCATCTCAGCATACTATTTTCCTGGAGTTTTTGTCAATGGTGTCAGGGTCGTGTTTAAGGACTGCATTCCGGGGCTATACCTGTGGGTGTTTGATGAGTTGTAATCTATGTTTGCCATTTGGGGTGAAGAGATCTTGGGTGTTATCCATATTGAAGAGAAACAACTTGGGGGCGAGCTGTGATGAGGATGAAATGTTTGAGAGAATCCGGAGAAAAAACGTTTTGGAGTCATCCACCATTGTTGTTGTGTTGTCTGGCGTGGTGAGAGGGTGGAAGATGCTTGGCTTCCTTCAGGTAGACATTGTGGGAACAGTTTCCTAGAAGGTTTGGTGTTCTGTCTTGGTGTTTACTTTCTTCTATATTTGTGTCCCATAAGATCACATGGTGGAGTGATATGGATTTTACTGTAGTGGGGTATCTTTTGCTTGGTGGTATTTGGTATTGGTGTGTTTGGTAATGCCAGGCAATCCTCTGTTAGTCGGGTTTGGTCAGCTTCTACATCATTATCAGCCTTATTTTGATTGTTACTGGTTCCGTGGTGGGGTCAGGTGCAGCAAGTACAAGCATTTAGGGCGTTGTTGTTGTCACCTCACTTGCGCTGACGCAGGTCTTGTCTGTGTGGCTTTGTTTCTCTTCAAGTGAACATTACCCTGTGTGCTCATCCAAAAATTTCACAGTTACATGTATTCATTGTATTTTGTACTTGTTGATTGAGTGTGACTGCTACATAATTGACCATGGGACCAAAGAATTTCCTAGTGCCAGCCCTTTGGTAAAGAAAGTGAGAAACATGATAGAATTGAAGAAAGAAATTGTAGTAAAATACTAGGCAGTGCACCACAGTGTTGGAGGCAGTGTTGGAGGCAGTGTTGGAGGCAGTGGTGGAGGCAATGGTGGAGGCAGTGTTGGAGGCAGTGGTGGAGGCAGTGGTTGAGGCAGCAGTGGAGGCAGTAGCACCAGTATGCCCATTGCTACTATTCAGTGAATAACCCATGCTGTAAATCTGTGAATTTTCACACAAGGCTTTGATACCTGAAATCCTTATGGAGGGGGATTCCCCTTCCAAACAATAATAAGTCCTCTCTCTCCTCCCTGTCTTCCAGACGCCAACAAGAGTTTTCAATAAAAGTACGTAAATATGATTTTAAATGTTTATTTGTCTATTTCATTTAAGTACATACTATATGTATTTATGGTTGTTTTATGTATATAAAACTATAGTTATTCTTTAAAAAAAAAAATTTTTTGTGAAAAATTTTTGGGGGTCTGGAACAAATTAATTAGATTTATATTATTTCTTATGGGAAATATTGCTTTGACTTTCGGGCCGTTTTGTTTCGGCCAAGCTTCTGGAATGGATTATGGTGGTAACTTGAGGTACCACTATATATGTATGTAAGTATGTGTGTGTGTGTGGTGTGTTGTGTGTGTGTGTGTGTGTGTGTGTGTGTGTGTGTTTTCCTCTGCAAAGACAAGTGATTATGTATGAGTGAGGTGAAAGTGTTGAATGATGATTTTTTTTTTTTTTTTTTTTTTTTTTTTTTTGGGTCACCCTGCCTTGGTGGGAGCTCACCATCATGTTAAAAAAAAATATGTAACCTACCATCTGACTTCGACCTGCTCGAA
>NC_069423.1:49974004-50019965 GCF_026875155.1 Cherax quadricarinatus | reverse complement strand
ACCAGAGGGAACAAAAAAGCCAAAAGAGTGATATGGGGGCCTTCACACAATACTATGTACACAAAAGAAGAGATTTTTTTGATTATTTTGTTTACTTTGACTTAATCCTAACAATTTTGTTTTTGATAAACTTTTAAATTTTAATTTTTTTATTAGTACCCAACCAAATTGTAATTCTGAAGCACTATTAAATTTTTTACTAAATTCTATGGATAACTAGCCCGGGATACTGACACTTTTAAAAAAAACCCCTAAAGGGCTAAATGCTAGAGGGCAGTCTTTTTAGTTTTCAGGGGAAAATCTCTATCATTATTAAAATCGCATTTCTTGAAACAGGGGCAAAAAAACAATCAGAAATTAATCTTAACCCTTTGACTGTCGCAAGCCCCTTTCTAAAACTCCTTTTTATTTTGCAAAATTTTTTGGGGAAAAAAATCTTGCGAAATGATAGAGAATTTTTTCCCAAGGGAAAATGATCCCAAAAAGAATAAAAATTTGGTTAAAAACTCACGGAATTACGGTCCCGGAAGTTGGCGGTCTTGGAAACTAACGCACAGAAATTTTCGCCGACTTGGAGCCCTTTTTTGGTCAATTCCCGTTTGTTCCCCTTGCCAAAACTCATTATTTCTTAGAACTCCCCCTTTTTTTCTATAAATTGAGTACAAGAAACCACCCATTTACCAATTTCAACTACCAAATAAATGGTCAGAATTGGCAATTTCCCAATTTCATGCAAATTAAAAAAAGCCAATTTCAAAAAGGGCCCAAAATAAACAATGTGACATTCTTGGCACTAAAATACATATCCTCTGTTCACTAGTCCATCTCGGGCCCCCCCTTTGATTACATTGCTTTCTATTTTGGATTTTTTATTCATACAAAAAATAAAAGATTTACTGTTAGCAACTATTTGCTTTGTTGTAAAAAGGTAAAAAATTAAATATCATACATGAAAAAAATATTAGACCCCCATGATGGTATTAAAACATGTGGTGGATTTGCTACTCCTAACATTTAAAAACGAACATTTCTGCTATTTTTGAGCTCAATTCATAGTCGTTTTCATTGTGAAAGTAATCAAAATCACTCTTTTTTCGTAGTAGTTTTCCATTTTATAATGACACCATGAAAAGAAATAAAATGAAAAATACTTACGAAAAAAAACCTCAACTCGGTGTTTTATTTCAAAAAAAAAAAGGGCTTTTTTTTTTTCTCATTTATGCACTGCGTGCTGCGGATTCTCTTTTTTATGTGGGACACTGCCACACAGACCCATTTTCTCGATTGGGCCTACTATTTGAAGCCGTTTGAATTTTTGAGTAATATAGTCTGAAACACTGGGTCGTAAACTATATATAAAACCAAAACAGTCAAAAGGTTTAAAATTCTGTAAGAATTTTTTTTTTTTTTGAATATTTTTGCGACACAGGGGACACGACTTGGGATCAAAGACAGTCAAAGGGGCCAATAAGAAAATGTTTTTTTTTTTTTTTTTTTTCACACTGGCCGATCCCACCAAGGCAGGTGCCCAAAAAGAAAAACTTTACCATCATTTCACCCATCCTGCTTGCCAGAAGGGTGCTTTACACTCATATTTATATATTGAAAAAATTTTTGCCTTTTTTTTCCAGGTCCCCCAATTCTGGTTTAATATGAAACTCAAGGGTTGAGACACTTATCAAAATGTGGAATCTTTATGAAGAAATTTTTGCCCCCAGTGGCTTCATCAGTCCAATACAAAGCAGAAAGGTGTAAGGGGGAGAAGGATTTGAGGTAACCCTCCCCCCAGCCTGGACTCGATGTGTCAGTCATCAATCTTCTCAAGATTTTCCAATCTTCGGGCAAAGACCTGTGTTGTTCCAGGCAGCACGCTTTCCCAAACTCCTACTTTTCTCCAACTACCAAGCTACCAACTCCTATGATGACCTAGTTAAAGCAAAAACTGCACTACCCAACGTAGCACCCAAATGACCAAAGATTTCCCAACAGTAAACCTACAAATCGAAAAAATGAATCAAAGGGAAACTGCAAACTAACCGTAAACAAAACCCCCTGCCACCGAACAACGTAACCCCCAAGCTTTGTATACTACAACTTCTTCTTTTAAATACAACAATTCCCGTAGTATTATAGGCGCAATCTAAAAGGAAACAGCACCAAGGCCGCTAGAAACACCGAAAAAATCAACTAATTCAACAAGTGTAGTCAGGATGACGCCGGCCCAGCAAACCACCCCACTCACTCACCACTCAAGGCGACCACCAACAATAACAACAAACATGGCTGCCACCAGCCCATCCTCCCCTCTCTTCCCCGGATTCACTACCCAAGTAGTCCCTCTCAGTTGACCAACATCCAATACCCTTAAAGTCCATGACATCTCCAACTTAGTTTAATTTTGAAATATGAATCTTCGAGAGACGCTAGGCAAACAACACAGATGACAAGACTCGAAAACAAAATCCTCAGTCCATGAACAAAAGATTTCAACACCAGGAACGACTAACTGTGACAAGACCAATCCAGACAAGTGCTTAGATAGCCATACCCAACAAAATAATATCTCATTAATACTAAGGTTGAAGAAGCAGTAAAAGAATGGAATAGCAACTTAGATAACCAGTTCAGTGACTACTTGCTCTCCAAGAAGATAAAACTGAAAAAACAAATAACTTTCGGATCCAGTAATAGTTAAATCAGTCCCACATTGTCCCAGTGGATATGAACCAAACAAACAGAAAGACATTACTCTGCCAGATCATAAAGGGACCAATAACAAGTGTTATTGATACCAGAGTCAGAAATAAAAGAAGCCAGGTTACTATGATCCCATGGTAGAAAAAGTTTTAAGCTTAGATTCCACTCACATGACAGAAAAAAAGACTTAATTATTGCATCATTAAGTAAAAGAAAGAGGTATATAATAAACCGAGTGTATTACCAAAAAATGTCAAAACCTCCTGTATAGATCAGAAAACTTAAGCGAGAAGAAGAATGAACAACAAACACCAATGCTTCCCTCGGATGTAAAATTCTAGTTAGGAAAACAAATGTAGGTCAACTGTAAACAATCACGAACGAGATGATCTATCACGATTTCTCAGGGATACCAATCTATACAGAGAAAAACTAAACAATGGTCCAACTAAAAACCTACGTAGTGTAGTGGTATACGATTTGCTCCATTATTGTCAAATTCATTGTACACTCTCTTAGTAATTAAATAATCAACTACCTCGTTTTTGTGATTTTACTAGTAAGCATAATCACCTTATGTTAGATTTTGTTATTTACTATTGTTCCTTAAACATTAAGCTGAATTGATACTTTCTCTGTCATATACACCTCATATTTTTTTTTTAAATACTATCAATTGATATTACTTACTAAAATTAATAAATATCATTTTTATAACTAAACTTTCAAATTTACTCTTAACATTTTTGACATTTATAACCAGTACTTTGTCTAATTATTACCTTTACCAGTTTACAATACCACATTTACTATCCTAGATTACTCTTAATTACCTTAGTACTCCATATAACCTCAGTATAACTACCAGTTGCAAAATATGAATGAAATAAACATTACTTTTTCACTTTTTGTAATCAAAATTACTTACTAAAAATTTATAGACACCATAATTTACTATCCCAGTCAATTTTAATTTTGGTACATTAAACATTAGTTTATACTTCTCATAAACATTTTGTAGCCAAATTTTAAGTTTTTATATTCCAACCCCAACCTTTATATTATCCCTTGTACCTCGTGTACCTGTCTACCACTCGTTACTAATCCAATTTAATCAAGACATTACCATTGTTTATTTTTTTACTATTATCTTTTGGATAACTTTAATTGTGAATTTTAATTTGTCAATTTAATCTAGAGTATATTTGATCTGTCAACAACCTATACCCAACTCTAGTGCAATTGCAAGTACCAATTAAATTGTATTTCTTATATTATAAGTTTGATAATATAATTCCTACCTAACTGCCCATTATAACTTTGCTAACCATTACTTAATTTTAGTCCTTATATGTTTTCTCCTTATTTTAGCTTTATAAACATCCTATTTAATATATTCACAATTGTTAAATTAATCAAGGTGCCTATTCTTAGGTGCTAAGTAGAATAATTCACAATTTTTGCCATTTAATATCAAAGCTGATTTATTTATGGATTAGCCACTTTTATGTCACCACAACCTAAATTAGTCCCTTATATTTTATAATATTTTATAACATAATTCTAACTTTAAAAAAATTACCTTTAATAATGTACTACCTACTACATATTCCCAAGCTCCACTATTAGATCATCACTTTATTTTGCTAATTAGTCCCTTTAGCGTCAATATTTTACATTTTGTTTAAATAATCCAGGTGCTATTTTTTAGTCTTAAGACTATTTACTTTGTTAATACTTAATTCAAACTATAGATTCACTACAAAAATCTTATGATTACAAGCATTGATCCTGATACCAACCTCTTATTTAATGACTTTAAATGAATCAAACAGTAACTGTAATTATCTACACTGCAGAACAATCAAAGGCACTACCTGTGCCAACAACAACATAACTATATTTAACTACAATATATCAGATCTTTAAGCAAGCATTACGATGACCTCTATAGCATTACTAAATTCCTTACAAGCCAATATGTTCCACATTACACTAACTGAGAACCTCGGCTTAAAGCCTGATAGTACAGATGTCCTATGCCATTCCTGATACACAGCCATACACAACTGTAGCCAGACCAACAAGGTGGTGGCACAATCCATATACTACTCAACCAACTAGAATGTACACTAATACTTGCACAGATGGATGAACATGGGGAATATCTATGCTAAATTCAAATCAAGAGTACCTACAAAAACCTCCTCACATTGATAAACAACTACAGAGTTCACAGTCAAACATAGCATTTAGTCAAAACTCTAGGAAGTATGATACTGATGCACGCATGAACAAAGATCACTTACTACTCTCAGGTGACTTCTATATAAATCTCCTGCAAGACCAGAACCCACACGTTAACTGAAAACACAAACACAAGAGTAACATGTATGTTACTACAACAGTAACAAACAACCTACAAGAGTTTACAGAGACTAGATGTTTCCCTAATTGACCACATCTGGACCAACACCATATCCCCTTTAAAATCAGGCTAATTACAGATAAACACAGACCACTACCCTACTTATCCTCATAACAACTTCTATGGTAAACTACCGCCAAGACACTACTAAAAGTCACCTTCAGACTTCACAATGAGGCAGCCATTAATAACTTCCAACAGCAATAGCAAACATTGATGGCCCACTGAGCAAAACCAATACAGATATTGTACGAATGTATTAAAAATTTTTCCTAAAAAAAAAACCCAATACCTCTAGAACAAGCACTGCCCTAAAAAAACAAAACAGATAACAGCAAAGAGACTGAACACTCCTGGTTACACCCGCATTCTCAAATCCATAAATACAAAACCCAATATGCAAGACATACAGATGGGACACAAAACCAAGACATACAAAACGTTACTCGTCAATCCTAACCAGCCTATAAGCAGGGCAAAAAAATTGTATTATGAGAACAGATTATCCAACTTACGAGGTGATAAAAAAAAGACCTGGAAAACCCCTATCAGAAATTCTGGAACAAAAAAGATATCACAAATACGAATAAAAATTAGCAAAAAACGAGAATGAAACCCGCAACTCCCACCAACAGAAACCGCAAACGAGACCACAATGATTTCTTCCCACTATAGACAAAACTTGCCATAAAATCCAAGCTCAGATACCCCACCAAATGACTACCTCACCGGCAACTACCCGAACACCCTGTTCCAATGCTCCGACTGAACCCATACTAAGTCCCCCTTATATCAACGCACTAAAAAACAAGGCAGGAGACATTAATACCTACCACCCCTTATATACAAAAAAGTGTCACAAGTGCTTGATCACCAATCATTGCAACACTCTTTAACAAATCCATTAATCCTCCACCTTCCTACAGTACTCAAAATAGCAAGGGTCACCCGATCCAACAAAGGAGGAGACCAAACAAGTTGAATCACTATAGGCCAATATCCAACTTACTCCCTCTCTCAAAATCTTCGAAAATTAATTTCATAAACGAATCTAACTCCTACCATATCTCGACAAAAATACTCAACCCCTGCCAATTTGGATTCAGGCCATAAAAATACTAATGATCTAATTATACACATGCTAAACATATATACACTGTCACTAGAGAAAAAAGAATCCCACTGGGATCTTCATTGATTACGTAAAGCTTTTGATACAGTTGACCATGACTTGCTCCACGTAAAATTGTCACACAATGGTATAAGAGGGCACTCCCTCAACTACCTCCAAGTCTTACCTCAGCAACAGAAGCAATATGTGTACGCAAATGGGGCAAACATCTTCTCACAACCAATTACAGTTGGTGTCCCATAGGGAAGTGGTCCCTTGGCCCTCTTCTCTTTCTCCTATACATAATATGACCCTTCCAAATGCTTCCGCAATTACTCAAACCCACACTATTGACAGATGACTCTACATACGTCTTCTCTCACGGCCGATGCCCCATCACGCAAGCCAATACTGTAAATACCGAATAACAGAAATATCTACCTGGATGAGACTAACAAACTTACACTAAACATTGACAAACCTACTCATTCCCAGTTTGGTAACATGCAGCTTACCGATGTCCCTCTTAACATAATGATAAATGTCTCACTCTATCACAAAACTAACAGAGGGAAAATTCTTAGGAATCCACCATGATAATAGACTCAAATTCATACACATATACATCAAATTTCTAAAGAAAATTTTCCAGACTGTAGGCATACCTAATCCGAAGATACGGTACTATGTTCCACAGTCAGCCCTCCTGGCCCTATATCAATCTCTTATTTACCCCTATCTCACGCTATGGAATTTGTGCATGGGGCTGCAACAACAATTAACCATCCAGCCCACTAATTAACCCAACAAAAGGCTGCAGTTAGATGATAACTAATTCTCACTCAGGCAGCACACTCCACAATATTCAATACGCAAACCTACTCACAATACAAAAATCCATCTTATTACTGCACCAATTACATACATAGAACACGTTTACTCTGAAATTAACCCTCCCCTCAACATCTCCTTGCCAACGCTCAACATAACGACATGACCATAAAACAAGGCACAGATCACTCCTTTGATGTTCCTCGTGTCTCATCTCACACTATGCAAAAACTCAATGCACATGAAAAGGCCCTAAAAACCTGAATTCATTACCTGTAAAATACAAAAGAAACACTACCCCGTTTATAAATTCAAGTCTTCTCTCAAAGATTACATACCTCACCCAAAACCAAAATAAATACATGAATAACTGTAACATTATAAATTGTATAACTTAAATGGTTTCCCACAATTATATCAACATAAATGTTAAACCCTAAAACCCAATCTAACTTTATATTTTTTAAATACACTACCTAAACAGAATCACTACCTAACTGAATGCATATGACCTGTCTATGTAAACTCACTTGTGCTTTATAGTTATCTGATTTACATTAATGTATTATCACTAATTTCATTCATTGCTTAGTAGGCAGCGCTGTATAGTCCTTGGTGGCTTACGGCTTCTTTGATTATAATAAAAATAATAATCATTGCTTAGTTAATCTTAAGTTAATTTTAAGCCAGCCCGTAATGCTATGCATAGTATAAGTGGCTTTGGCATACTGCTCTTATCTGTATTTTTTTTGTACCTCTGTATGTGTGCACAAATTGGAAATAAATGAAATAAATAATAAAGTGGATGGTTCCACTATTACCCCCCCCCCTCTCCTCCTGGTTTGCCTCACCTGACAGCAGTATACTATAAGCCACTTCTATGGCCCTATGCTATACTTTCTACAAGATTGATAGACTGAGCACATAGACTCCAGGCTGAGGGACTGATTACCTCAAACTCCTCCTCCCATACACCTTTCTGCTTGTATTGGAACAGATGAAGCCACTGTGTGGCGAAACGTTTCCTTCAGTAAAGATTCCCATATGTTGTGTAAGTGTCACAATCTTCAACTTGTCGGGTTTTAAACCATTTATCACATATATGAAACTCCTTTAAGCATGGTGTAAAATGAGTGTCACTCCAGTGCTAGACAGTGCAGCAGCTCTGTCCTGTGTGGTCTGTGTCTCTCTCTTTGTTTCTGTCTATCTCTGTCCTCTTGATTAATGTCTTCGTATTGTCTGCCAGTGTTTCTGTCTTCCTTTCTCTCTACCTGACTCTCTGTCCATCAGAGACACCACTTATGAACCAACAGTATTAACACAATGATGCAAAGTCATCAAGTTTGATTCCCTGAACAATGAAAATGTGTTATTACTTGCCAGTCATGCTTATTATGCCCTATAGTCTACAAGCATATTATAGGCACTGCCTAGATTTTGTGGTTCTCCTAGTATTTAACAACATGTATAACGTATTGATGTGGCACCTGAGAGAATAAGACAGAGATAGATAGACCCACAGACAAGATCAATACAGACAGACAGGAGAAGAGACAGTCAAAGGCGAAATCAGTCAGCCAGCTGGCCACCCAACCATCCGGCCTGCCAAACAATTTATTACAACCCGTTCCATAATTGTCAATACTTGCTCTTTACTTTAGGCATACGTTACGAAAAATTCTGAAGGATGACACAACCAGTGTATCAAAATATGAAAGATGTTACACGTTGATTTATCATATTATCACGAATCTTCTCCTGTTAGTGGCACGTCTCTGAAAACTCGCTCAGTAACTCGGATTTTGGCTAAGTAACCTCAAAGCAAAAAATCGACCGAGTGATGGCTCGTAACTCATTAAAAACAGGTAAGTTGGGACACTAGTAAAGTCAAGGTACCACTGTAAACCTAATTTTTTTTTTTTAACATGTCGGTCCCATCCTGAGGCAGGTGACCCAACAATAAAGAAAAACCCCCCCAAAAAAAAACTTTTTCATCATTCACACTTCCACCATCACTTATACAGCATCACTGTCTTTTGCAGAGCCGCTCAATACCACAGTTTAGAAGTCCCCCAAAGATAGAAAACTACAACATATTATAGAAGCGATAGAATTAATATCCATTTATTTATTTATGTCTTTGCAAATAGTACATTGAGATTTTGTATTGAACAATAATGGGTGCAATGCAAAAGAGAACCTCTATTATGCCTAGGCATTAATGGGCCGACTCAACTTATTGGCTTACAGACTACTTAACACTAAGAATTATATATCCCATAAAGTTATAGCATTACAGTAGAATAGTAATTACTTCATAGTTGTACCATTAGATTATTAATTTTAAGAAAGCTGAATCTAATTTGTATAAGACAAAAGATATATTCCATATATTCAAAAATGCTTTTTGTGAAAACAATGATTCAATTATATTCCTGTCAACAATGGATAAAAGGTTTGTCAAAATAATTGTTGAAATATGATGTGGGAGTACAAAGTGATAAATGTGTACTGAGTAATATAGCATTTAGTCTAGGTGATTAAGTGGCATTTGAGAAGATCATAAATTGTTTTCAGACTGGTACATTAATATCTCTGGTAATGAATTCCATATTTTGGGGGGCCCTTAAGTGTATAGAGTTTTTACAGTGTCTGTTATGGTCACAGGGAGGAGTAGGAATCTATGTAAAGGATACTTTTCTGTTGCACGAGAAGTGCTGAATTCAACAATGATATAGTAGAACATCAAAGCATTAAACCCTTTCAGGGTTTCAGAAGTACTACTATGGCCTTTATGCACCAGGGTTATTGACGTACTAGCACGCTTAAATTCTAGCACGCTGTCAATCTAGCAAGAGAAAGCAGGTAGGACTACATATAAAGGAATGGGTCTACGTACAGTGGTGTGCAGAATAAAAAAATAAATCCTACGGCACACAGTGCGAAATGAGAAAAAAAACTTAGGACTGTGCTTTTGGGGGGGCTAACAGCAACTTTGCACTGTATTTTCGTATGGCATTTATAAGTTGTATCTAGATTCCTGGTCTCAATTTTATAGAATGAAGACATATTACAGAAATTGAGATGATTTTGATTGGTTTCACAATGAAAAAGTACCTTGAAAATGAGCCTCAAAGTAGCAAAAAATGTTAGATTTTTGCAATTTATGCAATGCGTCCAAGTACACATCAACTGATGATTCTAATATTCTTTCACAAGTGCACTGATATTATTTATACTCCGAATCTACACTAATGCAGTAATCTGCCATAACAGAAAATCTTCTACTTTTTTGTTGAGAATAAAAATTTCAAAGTGGAAAGTAAAAAGAAATGTAAAGGGGCGTGGGATGTGACAAATGAACAGAGGAAATGTTATTTTAGTGCCATGTAATGACCTGTCTTGTTATTCTGACCCTATTTGGAAATTGCATCTTTTGAAATTTTGTGTGAAATAGGCAAAATTGCTAAATTCTGTACACATTTATTGGGTAGTTGAAATTGGTAAATGGGTGGTTTCTTTGTACACATTCATAGAAAAAAATGGAGTTTCTAACGAAATAGCTAGTGAATTTTTAGACTGTATAATATACAAATTGAAATTGGCTGAAAAATAGCTCAAGTGGGCAAAACTCGCCGATACGTAAACATCGTCGAGACCGATAACTTCGCAAGATGCCTAGTAATTTTCGTAAGTAATTTCATCAAATTTCATACTTTTGGTGTCATTATGATCGGGAAAAGATTCTCTATTTTCATAATAGAAAAATAATTTTTTTCTGAAAAATTTTCGTACCCTGAGAACAAGTTTAGGAGAGGGCCCCCTCTCGACTCTGAAAGGCTAAAGTGAAAAATAAGGAATTTTGTAACATCCTAGAATACAAACCACCAGCAGTAACAGCCTGTTGATACAGACCCTGATCCACCACGAGGCCCTGGTCTCAGACCCGGCTGTAGGGCCATGACCCCCGTTAAACCCTCTCCAGGTAAAACCATCAGCAACTGCTGAGAAATTCACAAGATCAGCCAAGGAAAATAGATAGCATAACTTGATAGGCTAGAAAATCCCACACCAAATTATTTTACTCTTGGAGATTTTAATCTCCCTCATGCAAAATGGAAAGATGGCGCAATGAATGTTATACCAGAAATATTCTCAGAGCAGTACCCACAGCTCAACAGGCACATACCAGGGAACTAATGAGGCTTTGGAAAAGCAGTCAATAAACCAACAGTGATAATACCCACTATAAATGAAAATACCCACCCCCCCATATTTGATATCACACACAACGAGGAACTGATCAAGACATAACTAGTTAACAAAGACAATAACTCTGAACAACCCTCATAGAAGTTATACGAGAATTAACGCCCCTTTGAAGAGGGTTTTTCGTCGTACATACGACTTACGCGTAGGGGTTTTTGACGTACTAGTACTTCATAAATTCTAGCGCCTCAAAACTAGTGGGAGAAAGCAGGTAGGATGCCTTCATATGAAATAGAATGTCTATGTGGTCAGTGTGCACGAGTCTCAAAAAAATCCCTGCAGCAACGGTGCATAATGAAGAAAAAAAAAACTTTTTCCATTTTTTTAATAAATCAGCGACTTTGCAGTGTATTTTCGTTATAGTATTTATTGTTGTATTCTAGTTTTCTTGGGTCCATTTATAGAAATTGAAGACATATTACGAAAGTTGAGATGATTTTGACTGGTTTTTCACAATGAAAGGTGCCTTGAAATTGAGCTCCAAAGTAGCAGAAATGGGTTCGTGATTTTTACCAAACTTCAAAAGTAAATCAAAACGTGCCAAGCGTGCCAATACACGTCAACAGGTGAGCTAATATTCTTTCACAAGTGCACCAATAATATATATTTTACCATTTTTAAACTAATGCAGTAGTCGCATAACAGTAAATCTTATATTTTTTGTGAAATAAAAATTCAAAGTGGAAAGCAAAAGAATATAAGAGGGGCCTTGAGAGACGTGATCTAATGACTAGAGGAAATGTCATTTTAGTGCCAGGAATTCTTTCTTGGTTTATTCTGGACCCTATTCCCGAATTGCATCTTTTTGAAATTTGTGTGAAATTGGCAAAATTGCTAAAGACCTGACACTGTACAGGATAGTTATGAATTATAAATGGTGGTTTCTTCTTGGCAACCCATTCGATAGAACAAATGGAGTTTCTAGCGAAATTATTCATGTTTTTTGTCGAACTAGTAACAGTGAAATTGGCCGAAAATGGGGCCAAAGTGGGCAAAATCGCCGATCCGTAACATCGCCGAGACCGCTAACATTTGCGAGAGCATAATTCCGTAGTTTTCTATCAATTTCAAACTTTTGGTGTCGTTATGATCGGGAAACGATTCTCTAAGCTTTCATAAGAGAAAATAATTTTTTTTTTTTTTTAAATTTGGCCGACCCCTGAGAAACGAGTTTCGGAGAGGTCCTGTCGACAGCCTCCAAAGGGTTAACTCAGGGTTTTAGGAAACTGCGTCACTACTGTTCAGACGGGATGTTCAGCAAGTTTAATTTTACAACCATAGTACAGACTGGGAAAAAGATAAAAACAAGAGCTATCACATACCCAGGGAATCAGACATGAGCGAACCTAATCTCCACCAGTGCCTAGAGAAGCTGAATGCAGAAGCATACAAAGTATGTAATATGCACGTACCACTGAGGAAACCCAGAGATCAGACAAGAGTGTAGAGAATGTACACAAAAGAAGAAAACAGGTTACTGAATGTGCTCAAAAAACCATAAATATGTTGTCAACAGAGGAAGAGATAGCCTTAGCCGAGAGATCACTGAATTAGATGCAAAAACCTAGGATTTCCATACATCACAGAAGAAGCACAACGGGAACAGAGGGCATACAGCATATTGCAAGAAACCCCAAAATATTTCATTCTATGCAAAACCCAGGCTAAGCACTATCTGTAGAATTGACACTACTGAGAGGAGAAGAACAGGAAATGAGTGAAATCCTAAAAGATCAGTATGAGTCAGTGTTCAGCCAACCCACTAAATGACATCAGTTAGAAAATGTAGAAGACATTTTTTCATTCCAGAAGAAGTCCACACAGACCAACTACAATGGACATTTGTACAAAATCCCATATTTTCCAAAAAAAATGAAAACATGTCCACGTCATCAGCACACTGTACCAGATTCATGAATGCTCTATTATAAAAAAGTGCAAGTACCACTAGCACGAGTCCTCAGTATTCTTTGGAGAAAGAGCTTTAGATCAGGGTTGAAATACCGAGGCCTTTAGAGAGTGCAGACATAACTCCTTTGCATAAGGGAAGTTAGTAAGCACTAGCTAAAAATTACAGACCAGTTTTTATGCCTGAAACTCTCACATCAAAAAATATTCGAAAGTGAGATGAGATGACAGATTACAAATTTCATGGACCCACACAACCAACAAAACAGAACCAGCATGGTTTTAGTTAGAGCAGACAATCATGCCTTTCACAGCTTGTTGAACCATTATTGACAGAATTACGGTGGCACTGGAAGATGACCAAAACACATGTGATTTACACAGATTTTGCAAAGGCGTTTGACAAATGCAATCATGGAGTGATAGCACATAAAATGAAGGCCTTGGGCATTACAGGGAAGGTAGGCAGGTGGATTTTCTGGTTCCTAACACACAGAACACAAAAAGTAATAGTGAACAGGGCAAGATCCAGCATCAGCGAGGTCAAAATCTCAGTGCCCCATGGTACTGTCCTGGCACCTCTACTGTTTCTCATCCTCAAAGCAGACAGACAAAAACACCCGGCAAAACTTTTGTATCATTATTTGCAAATGACACTAAAATAAGCATGAAAGTCAGTACGGTAGAGGACACTGAAAAAGTACAGGAAGACATAAACAGGGTTTTTTCCCAGTGGGCAGTAGAGAACAACATACATTCAATGGTGATAATTTCCAGCTGCTTAGGTATGGAAAAGAATGAAAGAACTCAAAAGGAAAACTATAACAAAACTCAAGAGGGCCACCAAATAGAATGTAAGGAAAATGTAAAAGACCTGGAATAATTATGTCAGTGGACCTTTTTTTAAACCCCTTTTTCAGGGTCAGCAGGCCCTCTCCAAAACTTGTTCTCAGGGTCGGAAATCCCCCCCCCCAAAAAAAAAAAAAAATTATCAAATGATAAGAATCTTTTCCAAATCAAATGACACCAAAAGTAAGAAATTTGATGGAAAACTTACCGTATTAAATTCTCTCACAAAGCTAACGGTCTCGAATTTTTTACGCATCAGCGTTTTTCGCCCCACTTTGACCCCTATTTTCAGCCAATTCTAATGTACCAGTCGACAAAAATCATAACTATTTCGCTAGAACTCCTTTTTTTCTATCAAATGAGTACAAGAAACCACCCATTTACCAATTTCAACTACCCAATAAAGTGGTCAAATTGCCAATTTTAAACAAATTTCAAAGATGCCAATTTCCAAATAGGGTCCAGAATAAACAAGACAGACACCTGGGACAAAAATAACATTTCCTCTGTTCATTAGTCATGCCCCAGGCCTTTGTTACATTTTTTTTTGCTTTCCACTTTGAATTTTTATTCTCACAAAAAATAGATTTACTGTTATGCAGTATAAACGGTATAAATAATATCAGCGCACTTGTGAAACAATATTAGACTCACCAGTTGATGTGTATTGGGATTATGGCATGATTTGTTTACTTATGAACTTTGAGATCATTCAAGGTTCTTTTCTTTATGAAGCCAATCAAAATCATCTCAATTTTTTGTAATATGTCTTCCATTCTATAAAATGAGACCAGGAAAACTAGAATACAACCATAAATAGCATACAAAAATGCACTGCAAAGTCGCTGTTTTAAACCAAAAACACGTTTTTTTTTCTTATTATGCACTGTTTGCTGCAGAATTTTTTTTTATACTGCACACACGACCACATAGACCCCCTTCTTTCATGTGCAGACCTACCAGCTTTCTCTCACTAGATTTGAAGGCGTTAGAATTTATGCGTACTAGTACGGCACCAACCCTGGCGTGCAAGCCGTACTAGTACAGCGCCAACCCTGAAAGTGTTAACCCTTAAACTGTCCAAACGTATATCTACATTTGCACGCATAGCGCTCCAAACGTAGATCAACATTTTATTTTTCATTTCCTTCAAATTTAGCACAATAGGCTTGAGTCGCCTAGACATGAAAGAATGGGTCTGTGCACTCATTGTGCGCACTATTAAAAAAATCTGGAAAGCACTTACTCCCTTGTGGGAGCACCAGTTCAATTGAGCACCTGCTAGAGCAAATAGTGTGGCAAACACCAGGGATTCACTGATGCCATGTTGCATTAACACTTCCATTTTAAGAGGAAAGTAAAAATAGGTTAGATAAACACTTGAGTGAGTGTGGGGGGGGTGTGAGTTGGACTTTAAATAGCTTTTTGAAAATTTCAAAGGGGTGGGGGAGTGTGACAGGGTCCCCTTGGGCCATGCAGGGTCAGAAACCCCTGCGGGCAGTTTTCCATCTTTTTTATCCCTCTTATGCATTGGAAGGGGGAAACGGCTGGCTGCTTTGGATGTCCTGGCTGCCCTTTTCTGCCCAAATATCTTTTCTCTGTCTATATCTCTTTTCTATATATCTGCCCTATTTCTTATCTGTCTATATCTCTGTCTATCCTTTATCTGTTTCTATTTTCTCTATCATCTGAAAATTCTCGTCTATCTGAAACTCTGTCTATCTTTTTTCCTTTTCTATATCTTGTCTCACATGTAAAATAGGAAACAGTTTTTAAATGCTTATGTAAATTAAAATGGGATAATAAAAAATTTTCCAGGAAAAAGATGGGACAGACAGTTAGATAGACAGAAACATTTTGTGGGGATCAGTAAAAACAAAGCCAGGGTTTCCCCCGGCCCCCAAATTTAAATCAAATGTCACTGAGCTGATAAAGATGTTAAAAACCCGATTCTTCAAGGAGAGAGAAAAAGACATTTTTTGTTTTTAAACCCAGTGAAAACCCAAATACAGTAAAGGGTTTTGCTGGGGGCACGGGGCTTTTAAATCAAATTTCATTTGGGCTTGTAAACGTTTTGGGAAGCCTTTCAAAAACAACATGATTAAAGGGGTATAGGGCGGGGTTCCCTAAAAAAAAATTGCTGAGCCCTGTAAATTTTTTGAATTATTTTTAAGAAATAGTAAAAAACCCGGGGAAAGGGTGAAAATGTTCACTTTTTCCTTTGTGTTTGGGTGACTATTTGTGAAATTTTTTCATTTCCAAATTTTGTGCCCAAAAACCCAAAGATTGGCTTTAAAAAATTAAAAGGGAAGTATTACAAGAAGTATTAAAAAAATGTTTTAAAAAGCGGGTGGGATATAGTTTTGGAGTGGTTGGTGAAATTTTTTTTAATAAATGTTTGGAAGAGGGTAGGGTACCTAGGGTTTGGGGCAGAGAGCATGCATATTTTCCTTTTGTATAAGGAAAAGGGGGAAAAAAGAGAGTGAAAAAAATTTTAAGGGGGGAATAATTTCGGGGTTTTGAGTATACCTGGAAAAAGGGGAAAGGGTTTGAGTTTAAACTAAAAGAATTAAGATTAAGAGGGGAGAATGGGGATGCGGATGAACAAGGAGGTTTTGGGAAAAGGGTTTAAGGGGGTGGTGGACCAGGTTTTTACATTTGAAACATAAAATAAACGGGTATTTTGATTAAGCTAAAAGAGGTTTTTGGGTGGCTTTTATGGTTTTGGGGGAAAAGGGGGCGTTTTGGACAGGGTGGATGGGGGGGCAAGGGGTAAAAAGGATGTTGGCAGGGTGTATGGTTTTTGGAGGTGGGTTTTACTAAAAAGCGTGAAGAGTTTTTACGAGGTTTATGGGGGCCAAAAGTTAGAGAATGTGGGAAAAAGGGGGGAAATTATTTTCCCAGTAAAAAAGTAGGCCTTAACAAGGATGTGTGATGTCCCCGGGGGGGGGGGGTTGTTTAATATATTTTATAAGGGGGGTTTTTCAGAGAAGAAAATTTGCGAGGTTTTGGCGGGAAAGGCGGGAGTTAAAAGAAAAGCATCACACTAAAGTGGGAGTTTGTCACGGGGTTGCTCTTTTTGATGACCCCCGGGGGGCTTTGGGAAAATTCCCGAAAAAGAAATTTTCAGAGTTTGGGTTTGGAAATGAATTTGGTTGGGGGGTGAAAAAAGAAAAAAATTAAAAAGTGAATAAAAGGAAAAGAGTAAGGGTTAAAGGAGGATAAAAAAAAAAATTTAGGTGGATTGAAAGTTTGTAAATTCGGGATTGGAGGGAGGGGAGTTGGAGGAGGTAAAAGTTTTTTCAGTATTTGGGAGGGACGTGTCCCAGGCATGGGTCTATGAAAGGGGAGGTGAATCAAGAATTGATAGGGGGAAAAAGGGTGATTTGGTGCACGGGGGGAGTATTGGGGGACAAAGAACTTTGTCCTTGGGGGGGGCAAAGGGGGAAATTTGTATGAGAGTCCTTTTTTTCCCAAAAACATTTTAAAAATGGGTGTGAAGCTTGGGTGAGGGAAATGTTGCGGGCCGAGGAAAAGGCTGGGGGCAGTGGAGATGTCATGTCTGAAGAAAGGGTGTGGTGTGAATATAATGCAGAGAATTCGCGGGGTTTGGGGAAGGGGTTAGGGGGAGGTGGGGGATTCCCAAAACTTTTTTTCCTAGGGGGTTGGGGAAAGGGGTTGTTGAGGTGGTTTTCGGGACATGGGGAAAAGGAGAATGGACCCCGAAACAGAATAATTTCCCAAAGGGGTATCAGTCTTTTGTGGAAGGAAGGGCCCAAGGGAGGGGGGGGCCTGGGAAAGGTTGGAGGGAGGGGGAAAAGGGGGTTTTTTTGTGTGCGAGGGGTTTGGGAACTTCCAGCGGGGCATGCCGTGAGCGTTTTTTTATAGGGGGTGAATGGAGAAAAAAGGTTTTTAATATTTGGGACGGGGCTTTTTGGAAAGTGTAGCAAAGTAACATTTATGAAGGGGTTCGGGGAAAACCGGCATCCCGGGGGGCCCTTGATTTCCTGGGAGATGGGAAGAAACGTCCCGGGCATTTAGAAGGAGGGGTGTTAATGTTGCATTTTAAAAAAATTGGCAGTTAAAGCCACCCTTCGGGCCCAAGACAGTAAAGGAGGAATGATGGTGAAAGTTTTTTTTTTTTTGGGGCCCCCCCTGCCTTGGTGGGAATCGGCCAGTGGGGTAATAATATATTATTATAAATTTTTTAATTTTATCAGAACAAAAAAAATATATAAATTAAAAAAAAAACGGGGGAAAAAGGGTATTTTGGAAAACATTTTTCTGCTTCTAAACTTTTGGGTGTTCGGGGCCCACCTCTGAAAAAAACCCAGTGATTATGTTGAGTGAGGTGAAAGGGGTTTAAAGGGAAGATGAAAGTACATATTTTTCTTTTTGGGGTTTTTTCTTTCTTTTTGGGGTCCCCTGCCTCAGGGGGGAGAGGGCCCCGGGGTTTTTTAAAAAAGAAAAAAAAAAAAAACTTTTCGGGTCCCCCCTGCCTTTGTGGAAGACGGCGGTGAATTAAAAAATACATAATCCAGTACGAGTTTTTTTTTTTTTTTTGGCTTTTCCCCCCAAGGGCAAGAGGGAAAAAGGGAAATAAACCTCCCCAGCAGAGCACCAACCCCAACCCAATTTTTTTTTTTTCCCACCCCTAAAAGTGAAAACCCCTTGTGTTTTCCCAAAATTCCAAAACCCTTAAATCTGGGGGGGCCAAAATTTTCTTAAAAACCCCTTTTCCTTTTTATACTATTTTCCCCCCACCTGCTTTCAATAATTTTGTTTTTGTCCAAACCCCATTTTTTCTTTTCTGTATTTTTATAAAAGAATCTCAGTTTAATTGTCACTATTTTAGATGCAAAAAACTATAAATTTTCAGACAAATTCCTCCGTGTTTTCTTTTGCTTTCTCTGATCTGGGGGAGCTTGCCCCTGGACACTGGGCTAAAAAAAACCACTCTGGATCGGTTTACACTTCGAAAAAATTTCCCCCTTGGGTTTTTTTTAAAAAATGAAATGGTCTTTTTACAGTCCTCTCAAATAATTACCTCTTTATCTGTCAAAATGAAACGCACATCGTAAATATTACATACTGTACCTCTGAATCTCTCAAAAAAAATGCTAAATTAATTAAACATAAATATACATGTTAGAGGAGAGAGAAATTCTGTAAGAACATTACATATTACATGAATGTTACAATAAACTCAGCAGAGTAATTTTTATCCAAAATTCTCCTAACTAAAAGCATCTATGATCTATTAACTAAGAACATATAAAATGTTCTTCACTTCACATGATGGTACATTGCATATCATGTTGATTTTCAGGAATGTAACTACATGTTATGAGAGGGTTTGCTGTATGTGTAGAATTCTTTAAGAACATTATGTATATAGTTTTACTGTTCAATCATTTACATTTTATGGTAAAACAATGATTGTATGTTGGAATGTTTGGGGACAGTGTTTACAATGTTATAATTCTCTTAAAAGTATAAACCCTTTCAGGGTCGAGAGGCCAAATCTCTAAGTGACAGCCAGGAACCAAGAATTTTGCGAAAAAAAAAAAAAAAAAAATCTAACAGAATTAAAGATATTTTTCTATAGATAATAAAACAAAATAAACAAAAATATTCTAATCTGTACTTACAAAGATACAGAGGCATGAAGTTAATCCTCAATGACCACGCGGCAACATCGGCGACTTCAGTAAAGTCACACTTTTTTATTTTACGTTTTTGTTACTCTTTTCTTTTCTTTTCTAATTCATTAGTACCTCGGGATATGAACTTATTTCGTTCCAGAAGGCTGTTCGAGTGCCTATACCAAAAGAATTTGTTCCCATAAGGAATAATGTTAATTAGATTTAATCCATTTCAGACCCCCAAAAATACAATTACAAAAGCATTTACATAATTGTTCATGTTATGAACTTTTGTGGCTTGTGAGACCAATATAATGTATGTATAGTAGAGCCCCGCTTTACAGTATTTCGCCTTATGGCATTCCGCTAATACGGTAATTTCAAATTATGACCAAAATTTGCTATACGGCAATTGGTCTTTCAAATACAGCATGCCCAACCCAGTTTGTTGACATTCTTTGTGAGGACATCGATTAGGTCTGGAAATTTTCCAAAATTTTAAGTGTTTTAACCTTTTCAGGGTCCGTGCCGTAGATCTACGGCTTTACGTTCAGGGTCCAAATCGTTGATCTATGCCATGAGCTTAGCTCACTCTGATAAGTTGTGAGCAGTAAATTTGGGCCTAGATATGAGAGAATACATCTATGTGGTATGTGTGCACCACATAAAACAGATCCTGCAGCACACAGTGCATAATGAGAGAAAAAAAACAGACCGTAATTTTCGATTAAAACAGTGAATTTGCAGTTTTTTCTTATGTTTTTTATAGTTGTATTTGCAATTTCTTGGTCTCATTTGATAGAATGGAAGATTATATTATAGAAATAGAGATGATTTTGATTGATTTTAGTACTGGAAATGGCTTGAAACTGAACTCAAAGTAGCAGAAATGTTAAATTTTTTACGATGTTCAAGAGTAAACAAATGACCTCACAAGTCTAATACATGACAGCTGGTGGGTCTAATATACATTCACAAATGTGGTGATATTATTTATACATTATTACGTATTGCATAACAGTAAATCTTCTTTTTTTTGGTTTGAATAAAAATTCATTACATGAATAAAAATCCAAATGGAATTCATTTGTAAAGCCTGAAAACGTAACTAATGAACAGAGGAAATGTTAGTTTAGTGCCAGGAATGCCTGCATTGTTTATTCTGAATCCTATTTTGAAATTGGAATATTTTGAACTTTGCACTAAATAGGCCCAAATTACCAATTTCTGGTCACTAATTGTTGTTGAAACAGTTGGTTGGTGATTTCTTGTGCTCAATTGATAGGATAGAAGTAATACTAGTAAAATAGCTAAGAATTTGATTGACTGGAATACTGTAATTGGCCTAAAATGGGAGTCAAAGTCGGCAAAATGGCCAATGCGTAAATATTGCCGACATCAAAATTCGCAAGAGCATAATTTCATCGATTTTCCATCAAATTTCGTACTTTTGTTTTATTACCTTCAAAAAGATTTCTCTACCATTTCATAAGAAAAAATAGAAAAAATTATTTTTTGAAAATTCTTGGGCCCTGGTACACACTTTGAAATTTGGCCTCTGGACCCTGAAAGGGTTAAAGTTATTGCGTATTTTATATGTACTCTGGTAATTATGCTTATATGTACCTGAACCTAAATATACTTACACACTGTGCTGGCATGTAAGTACACATAAAAATCACAAGTGTCTCTCTACTCATGATGCCATAGTAATACTATGTAATAATAATCTCTCTAGGGCACATTAAATGTCTTATTTTACGTTAATAAAGACATTTTCATTAATCCATCTATGATATTTTCTTCAAAATTATATAAGAAACACATTACATAGCAGATAAACATTATATATACACCACAGAATAAAAATTGACAAATATGAGATTTGTTTACAAAGAGGCTCTGTAGGAGTGTCGGAAGAATTATGTTTTCTCTAGTCAAACACTGGGGAATAACTGTAGATAAATATTCCTTTCATATGCCTTCACTCTATATATAGCAATTCACGACCCTTGTGGGTTTAGTGCTTTTTTATGATTATAATAATAATTTGCAATAATAATTTGTAATAATAACTTACAATAATAATACGTAATAATAATAATTTGTCAGTGCATCATTCCTTCTAAAAATTACATGAGAATGGAAGTGTTGGTCTTTATTTATTCTACTGTACCACTGTGGAGACAACTTGTACACAATGTAAGGTGTTTGTATGAATGTTTATGAACCATAACCAGATGCATCATCTGTTTGTTTACATAGTGGGTGGGGTGGCCAGACTGGCTTCCCTACACTACCCTACCTACTACACCACTTTCTACAAATACCTAAATACTTTTCACCTTTCACCCTACATTAAGACTACAAATATTTTATGGTAAATAATGTGTGTGTAAAGGTAGAAAGTTGAAAGTGAACATAATAATAATAATAATTCTATCTCTTTGTAAAAGTTACAATGTGTAATTACAATTTTGATTTGCTAAGTACATTATTATTATTGTAATAAAAAAGAAGCGCTAAGCCACAAGGTTTGCTAAGTACAGTGGACCCCCTGTTAACGATATTTTTTCACTCCAGAAGTATGTTCAGGTGCCAGTACTGACCGAATTTGTTCCCATAAGAAATATTGTGAAGTAGATTAGTCCATTTCAGACCCCCAAACATACACGTACAAACGCACTTACATAAGTACACTTACATAATTGGTCACATTCGGAGGTAATCGTTATGCGGGGGTCCACTGTACAAAGATAACCACTATCATGTCGAGGCATTTCAGGCAAATACATAGTAACTAATTAAAACTAGATAAGATAATAGTACATTTAATTCTCAATTCTTATGACCAGAGTCTTTGGTAAGATGGGTAAGGAAGAAGGATGGGTAAGGATAGAAATATTGGAAAATGGTGGGAGGGGGGAGTGAGGCAGGATATTAAAGGTAAGTGGCCCAACCACTTTGGTGCAATTTAAAAAGTGTATGTGGAATAATAAAAAATTCATGAAGGGGTATAATACTAACCCATCAGTCACATATATATAACAGATATATAAGTACATGACTCTGAATTGGTAGTAAATATACAAGTTGCAATTGCTTTTTTTTTTTCTGCGATTGCACAACGAATATTTAAACGACAATGAAGGCAATTTTCTGGACACTTCATAAAGGATTACTTTACACATTAGCTTCTTACAAGGTGGTGTCCTGCCATAGTAAAATGTAGCATAATTTCTACAGTAGAATGTTATACAAGATATCTCCCTAATTGGGGGCGATGATTTTCTTAGTACAGTACAGTGGACCCTCGCATACCGTTGGCATTACATAACGTTAAATCCGCATACCGATACATTTTATCGCTAAGATTTTGCCTCGCATACTGCTAAAAAACCCGCTCAACGCTGTTCATCCGAGACGTGTCTAATGTGCGGCCTGAGCCAGCCTCACATGTTCCGCCGGTGGCATTGTTTACCAGCCAGCCTCCGCGGTAACATCCAAGCATACAATCGGAACATTTCGTATTATTACAGTGTTTTTGGTGATTTTATCTGCAAAATAAGTGACCATGGGCCCCAAGAAAGCTTCTAGTGCCAACCCTACAGCAATAAGGGTGAGAATTACTATACATTGCTAAGTATGAAAGTGGAGTGCATGTCTCCGAGCTGGCCAGGTTGTATAATAAACCCCAATCAACCATTGCTACTATTGTGGGCAACAAAACAGCAATCAAGGAAGCTGTTCTTGCCAAAGGTTCAACTGTGTTTTCGAAACAGAGATCGCAAGTGATGGAAGATGTTGAGAGACTCTTATTGGTATGGATAAATGAAAAACAGATAGCAGGAGATAGCATCTCTCAAGTGATCATAAGTGAAAAGGCTAGGAAGTTGCACGAGGATTTAATTAAAAAAATGCCTACAACTAGTGATGATGTGAGTGAATTTAAGGCCAGCAAAGGTTGGTTTGAGAGATTTAAGAAGCGTAGTGGCATACATAGTGTGATAAGGCATGGTGAGGCTGCCAGTTCGGACCACAAAGCAGCTGAAAAATATGTGCAGGAATTCAAGGAGTACATAGACAGTGAAGGACTGAAACCTGAACAAGTGTTTAATTGTGATGAAACAGGCCTGTTTTGGAAGAAAATGCCAAGCAGGACCTACATTACTCAGGAGGAAAAGGCACTCCCAGGACATAAGCCTATGAAAGACAGGCTTACTCTGTTGATGTGTTCCAATGCTAGTGGTGATTGCAAAGTGAAGCCTTTATTAGTGTATCACTCAGAAACTCCCAGAGCGTTCAGGCAAAAGAATATCCTCAAGGCTAATTTGTGTGTGCTGTGGAGGGCAAACAGTAAGGCATGGGTCACTAGGGACTTTTTCTATGACTGGTTACACCATGCATTTGCCCCAATGTGAAAGATTACCTAACTGAAAAGAAATTAGACCTTAAGTGCCTCCTGGTGTTAGACAATGCCCCTGGTCATCCTACAGACGTGGCAGAGCGACTTTATGGGGACATGAGCTTCATTAAGGAGAAGTTTTTGCCTCCTAATACCACTCCTCTCCTGCAGCCCATGGACCAGCAGGTTATTGCAAACTTCAAAAAAACTGTACACAAAAGCTCTGTTTGAAAGGTGCTTTGTAGTGACCTCAGAAACTCAACTGACTCTAAGAGAGTTTTGGAGAGATCACTTTAATATCCTCAATTGTGTAAACCTTATAGGTAAGGCTTGGGAGGGAGTGACTAAGAGGACCTTGAACTCTGCTTGGAAGAAACTGTAGCCAGAATGTGTAGACCAAAGGGATTTTGAAGGATTTCAGGCTAACCCTGAGAGGAGTATGCCAGTTGAGGAATCCATTGTGGCATTGGGAAAGTCCTTGGGGTTGGAGGTTAGTGGGGATTATGTGGAAGAGTTGATGGAGGAGGACAATGAAGAACTAACCACTGATGAGCTGCTAGATCAACTTCAACAGCAAGAGGCCAGACCTGAGGAAACTGGTTCGGAGGAGGGGAGAGAGAAACTGAAGAAGTTGCCTACTTCAAAGATTAAGGAAATGTGTGGAATGTGGCTTAAAGTGCAAACCTTTTTTGATGACAATCACCCTAACACAGCTATTGCAAGCCGTGCTGGTGACTATTACACTGACACTGTTGTGAAACACTTTAGGGAAGTCATAAAGGAACGAGAGGTACAGGCCACTATGGATAGATATGTTGTGAGACAGAAGTCCAGTGACTCTGAAGCTGGTCCTAGTGGCATTAAAAGAAGAAGGGAAGTAACCCCAGAAAAGGACTTGACACCTCAAGTCTTAATGGAAGGGGATTCCCATTCTAAACACTAAGACTCTCTCCTCCTCCCATCCCATCAATCATCACCAGATCTTCAATAAAGGTAAGTGTCATGTAACTGTGCATGCCTTTTTCAGTTTGTGTGTATTAAAATTAATATTTCATGTGGTAAAAATTTTTTTTTTCATACTTTGGGGTGTCTTGCACGGATTAATTTGATTTCCATTATTTCTTATGGGGAAAATTCATTCGCATAACGATAATTTCGCATAACAATGAGCTCTCAGCAACGGATTAATATCGTTATGCGGGGGTCCACTGTACACATAGAATGGTTCTGGTGTTACCCAATCATCATCTGCAGGGAGGTTGCTCAAGATCATTGGTCGATGGTAATCGTCTTTATGGATGAAGCGATGCACCCTCTGTGGGAGAGTCATTCTTTGGGTCCTGTGAGGAGGAGTATTGATGATATAATGAGAGGTATTTTCAACTAGGAGAGGATGTTCTCTATCTGGCATGTAGAGTTCTTGCATTGCATAGAGTTGTTTCTTCTTCAGGGTGTCAAGGCGTACATTTAAGGCAATAATATCCTGTTGTACGTGTAAATCTGCCATTTTAACTCTGTCTCTCCTCCTGGTGCCCGTAATAAAGCGGAGAGCTCTATTCTGGACCGGTTGCAACTTTAGCATGTTGGTCTTTGTTGCTAACAACATTGGGACACATGGGTATTCGAGTATTGGTCTTATCACCATTTTATACAGATGTTTTTTGACATGTAGAGGGGCTTGACTAAATCTAAAGAGACTGCAAAGACCAGCTTTGGCTATGTTGATCTTTTTATTTACATGAGATGTTGAGTGGAGCAGCCTGTCTATTTCATATCCCAAGATTCTGTTAGGATTTCTAATGGCTACAGGTGTTCCTCTGATGGAGATACCCCCCTTATCTTCGATGGTTGATGCAAAACATCCTATCGTGCTAACAAGGACTTTGTCAGGGTTAGTCATAATTCTCCATTTCTTTTCCCAATTAGATGTTCGACGAAGTTCAATATTCATTTTTTCTATGACTCTCATACTTGTATTTTCCTGTTACCGGAGTTGATGAGACGACATGGATAACATCATCTGCAAATTGCGTTATAATTGTACCATTAAACTCTGGTTGAGGGAGATCATTCACATAAATGTTGAATAGAATTGGACTATGACAAGAACCTTGTGGGACACCAGCTGTCGGTATAAAAGGCTCTGTCGATCTGCCGTGAAAGGTGGGAATGATTTTTCTTTGAGTTAAGACGTTATATATTAACCTGAGAAAGGTCCAGTTATGGTCTGGTAGGTCAATAAGTTTGTATATAAGACCATCATGCCATAAGCTATCAAATACTTTATGAACATCTCTGGTGGCAATTAGGGCAAGATTGCCCTGATGTTTTAGACTCACAACAGTATCGAAAATAATATTTATTGCATGATGGGTACCTCTATGTGTTCTAAAGCCAAACTGTTTTTCAGTAAAAAGGTGATTAAACTCCATATAGTAATTCAGTCTGTTGGAAATGATCTTTTCAAGAACTTTTCCAGTGACTTCAAGTAAAGATATAGGTCTATAGTTCCGTGGTTGGTGGATGTCTTTATTGGGCTTAGCAAGAAAGATCATCTTAGCAGTCTTAAAATCAACTGGAAAATGTCCTGAGGCCAAGATGGTATTAAAGATATTAACCAAAGACTGTTTACAATTTCTGGGTAGGAACTTTATTTGTTTCATTGTTATTCCAGAGAGACCAGAGGCTCTATTTCTCATTCTTCCAATAACCTGACTTATCTCAAGTAA
The DNA here is from genome assembly GCF_026875155.1 of Cherax quadricarinatus. Classification (NCBI taxonomy): domain Eukaryota; kingdom Metazoa; phylum Arthropoda; class Malacostraca; order Decapoda; family Parastacidae; genus Cherax; species Cherax quadricarinatus. The sequence continues at coordinate 49,993,093 of NC_069423.1, read as the reverse complement.
TGTAAGTGGGTGGGCGTCTTCAAGAGTTGATGTATTGATGGAAGGTAGTGGTTGTAGATCATCTAAGTTCTCATCTCTCCATTCATTTACCAACTGATAGTGATTATTGTTAAATCGACGACTGTTATTGTGGGAGAGAATTTTCTCCCATACATCACCCATCAAATTAGCCTGGTCCTGTGGATCGCCTAGTTTAATCTCCACATCTTCATCAGTGAAAGTACGAACTAGGTAGTTAGGAGCCTTGTGCATTGCCCCTAAAAGTTGTCGGATCTTACTCCAAAATTTTGCTGGCTCACGTTTATACTGATTAGCTTGGAGAACTAGCAATTTCCATAAGTCACGTTTGTGATGACTAATCATGTTAATTAATTCTTGCCTCAATCTATTCAATGTAGCTACTGGTGGTTGCCACGTTTGAAGATGCCTTCGACATTCTGCTTGATAATTTCTTAAAGCATCTCTAATTTCCCTAGTAGGTTTATATTGTTGATAGATCTTTGTGGAAGCTAACTGGCAAGTTGCATTAGTAGCTTCAATTATTCAATTGTGAAGGGACCTGATCACGTCATCAGTTGCAGTGGAAGGTAGATTTTCCAACGACACAATTTCATCTTCACCTAGAAATGCCCTAAAGGGGTCAAATCCTAGGGTGTTCAGATTGGGTTTAGGAGGTATAGGTATTCTAAATGGAGAAGTTTGTAGTTGTATTATAATAGGGATATGGTCAGATCCTACGTTTCCACCAGGAGAGATACGACAACGAAAGAGGTCACAGTCTCTGTTTGTCAGGACTATATCTGGTGTCCCTGGATGAGGTCCAATATACGATTTAAAGAATGGGCCTTGAAATGACAAGTTTCTGGCTGTCATGTTATTAAATAGTTGTTTTCCTTTTAAGTCACCCAGTGGAATACCAGCTCCACAGTTAAAGAGGGTAGGGTGATGAGCATTAAAATCTCCCACTAGAATTGTTGGAATATTTCTGATTAATATCCTATGTAGAGGAATTGACTATATATTGTTGTCTCGGGGGAAAATATCCAGTTCCTATCACTAGTTGGCCATGAGACGTCGTCATTTCTATTGCAAGAATGTTATCTTCATCAACATGATTTTTAAATGTACACGTATAGCCTAATTTAACTAAGATGGCTACACCACTAAAGGGTCCTCTCGATTTCTCCACAGTAGAGTAACCACGTAATTTAATATGTTGATCAACTCTTGCAGCTGTCTCATTCAAGAGGATAACATCGGGATTGTAATTATGTAGTTCAACTTCAAGGAGGTAACAGTTATTAAAGAAATGTTGAATATGAAGTTGTAAAATTGTAATCCCCATTATTTCGTGCACTTCGGACGTGTACTGTGGACTGAACGCCTGCAAGTAATTCCTGCTGGACTCGTCAAGGGGAGGAGGGAAGTTCTGAGTAGTTGCTTGTGTATTGAAAGTGTCATTATCTTCACTAGAATTGGTAATATTAACAGAATCATTAGAGTCATTATTAGAAAACTGAGGTGTGACATTCCCAGTTTCAGGAAGCAGAGGTTCGTGAGAGTTAATGGGAGACTGTGGAGGCTCCAAGGGGAAATTTGGAAGGCCAGGTGAATTACCCTGGGAAAGTTCCTGTTCAACAGGATCAGCTGCAATAGCGGAAGAGTAAGCACCAATCTCTGGGGCATCGTTAGGGTCAGGTATTGACTTATCGGGTCGAGGGAAGTTGACAACTTGGTTATGCGAGGCGGGTGATCCCTGGACAAGGGATGAATTAGACTTATTTGTAGAAGTAGAGTAGGGAACATACTTCTTGTTATGAGAAGGCTGGGCCATAATTGCCTTAACATTATCTGGGATAGTAATGGGAGTGATCCCATTAGCCATTAACAGATCATTTAAAACCTTAGGGCAGAGTTGAATGTCACCACTTGCAATGTCTTTGGCCATCATATACATTAGTTGCGCTCTCGTCATATCCCCGGCTGAGGATACCTGAGACATGGGAGGTGAGGTTGAACTTTGTTGTTGCGTTTGTGTATGTTGTAGGTGAGGGTTAGATTGGGGCACTCCAAGAGGGGCAGAATTCCAAACATTGGAACCAGTGGTAGAGACCTGAGGAGTCCCACTAGATCAAGGCAAAGCTGGGAAGGAAGTTTGGGACATTGTTGGAGGTGCCTGGGGAGTGGTCTTCTTAGAAGTGAACAGTTTCTTACCTTCTAGAATTTTCTGCATTTCCTTTTTCCTCTCAGGACAGAAAGCAGAAACAGCATGGTGTTTTCCATTGCAGAGGATACACTTGGGCGTATTTTTATTATTACAATCTCTATAAGAATGTTGGCCAGAGCAAATGCTGCAAATCTGTGCTTGAGTACTGCATTTGTTGGTGGTATGACCAAATGCGTAACATTTAAAACATTGTGTAACACTGACAAATCGTTCAAGAGAGATTTGGTCAGGTGTACATCTGGTGCCAAAACATTTGAAGCCATTTTGACACACAAGTTTGGCCTCTTCTGGTGTCACAAGTGTTAACTTGAATGTTACCTGGTTGTTGCCAGATTTGGAGAATTTATGTGCTTGGACAGCATGAAATTCAGAATTCTCAGTATTAAAGTCCTCAACAATTTCCTGCACTGTGCTATCTCTCATGATGCTGTTGATTCTGGCAACAAACACAGTTCACTGAGCTTGATAGCTTTCAGGTGCAATTAGGTGGATTCCAAAAGTCGTCAATTTGTCCAGGACGTCCTGCTTAAGTAGTTGAAGTAACTCTTCTTCAGAAGAGAGGAGAAGTACTACCCCAGCGTGGGTTGTAAAAACTTCCACTGGAGCAACAGTTGAATTGGAGCAGATACATGCTAGAATTTCTTTCTTCTTCTTTAGGTTACCATCTACATGTAATCTTACTCTTATTCGCGCCATGATGTCCAGGAAGGTACATCTGGCACATAAGTTGCTTTGACAAAAAGGGTTTTTCCTTAGTGTTTGTCTAACATCCTATTTCAGCTGACTTATGAAGGTCAGCCCCTAAGATAGCCTACCCTCGAGTGGTGAGGGGGAAAGGGCCCAAGGCAAAGATAAGCCGGATTTTAAAAAACCACACGGGCTACCAGATGGTCAAAATGCCTTGTGTTAACTCGCCAAAGGCGAAGTTGTCGAAAAAGAAGAAGATAGGAAAGTCAGAAGGATAGCAATGTAAGTAGTATGTTAGTGTGTGGGCCAGTGTAGATGTTTGGGTGAGGGGAGGATGGGGAAGGATGGGGGGATGGGGAAGAGAGGGGTGAACAAGCAAGTCACCACCTTACCCTCTTGATGGGATGGGGCTCGAAGTGACTGCAAACAAGTTTCCTCTCAGCTCTGGTCAAGAACAACTCAGGATAACCCAAGAAAAATCTCGAGTAACAGTGTTCAGAGTTGCTCTGCTCGAGAATTACTCAGGATAACTGAAGAGCAGGAATGGCAACGTCTTCTCTTCACGGCGGCTGGACGGCTTCTCTCTGTATATACAGTGGTCCCTCGCTTTTCGTAGTTCTCGGCAATCGTAAATTTCGCCAATCATAGGGGTATTTTCGTATAAACATGGACTCGCTTTTCATAGGTTGACTCGCGAATAGTAGTTCGTCCGGGATGCGTACACACGGTGTGAGCCAAGGCGGCCTCCCTACCCAGCCAGTCTGGCATTGTTTACCAGTGAGTGAAGGTCCCCTCAAGTGCTCCTACGAATTATTTCATAATATTCCACTCATTTTAGTGCTTGCAAGTACTAAATAAGCTACCATGGCTCCAAAGAAAGCTCCTAGTGCCAAGCCTGTGGTAAAGAAGGTGAGAAATATGTACAGTGACAAAGTCTTGGGCCATTTTAGGGAAGCGTTAAAGAGACGCCAGAAACAGAGCTCTCTCCACAGTTACTTTGCGAGACAGGACTAGAGTGACTCTCAAGGTGGTCCTAGTGGCATTAAGAAACAGAGAAGAGAAGCAACCCCAGAGAAGCAATTGGTACCTGAGGTGTTGCTGGAAGGGGATTCCCCTTCCAAACTGTAAACAATCCAATCTCTCTCCTCCTCCAGTCTCCCATACACTAAGAAGAATCTCCAATAAAGGTAAGTGTTATGCTGTTAATGTTTCATTCATCATTTCCCATTGTATTGTTTATGTACTACATGCATATTTCATGTGAAAAAATTTTTTGTTTTAATACTTCTGGGTGTCAGGAACGGATTAATTGTACTTGCATTATTTCTTATGGGGAAAATTGATTCGCAAATCGTAAATTTCGTTTACAGTAGCTCCTCCAGGAACGGATTAATTACGAAAAACGAGGGACCACTGTATCTGTATCTCAGTGTATTTTCTGTATATCTGTATTTGCATATCGAGTGTCTGTATTTTCTGTATTTCTGTCAATAGTACGAAGTAATTATTGCTTAAAACTAAACATAGAATAGTGGTTAGCTGTTTTACAATCTTGTTTGGACTTAATCTTATGTATACTTAATCTTATGTATACTTAATCTTATGTATACTTAATCTTATGTATACTTAATCTTATGTATACTTAATCTTATGTATACTTAATCTTATGTATACTTAATCTTATGTATACTTAATCTTATGTATACTTAGTACAAACTCTAATTTACAAGGAATGGTGCAGGTGGTAATATTTTATGGAATGGCAGAATTAAAAGCCAGGTCACATGATAAAACTAGCCAGTAGATGTTTGGCTGATTTGGTTAATATTTTGTGATAAGATGATTTTTTAGCAGAGTCCTAAATTTATAAGTTGTCTGGGGATCCTTGACTTGTTCCAGTAGTGAGTTCCAGATCTTTGGGCCTTTTATGTGCAAAGCGTTCTTGCATAGTGAGAGTTTTACTCGAAGGATGTTGAAAAGGGTTTTATGCCTTGTATTGTGACTGTACATTCTGTTGTAACTGTCGAGTAGTAGTTTTAAGGGGGGGGGGTTACAATGGAGTTTAAAGTTCTGTATATGTAGTAGGCACAATAATAAGAGTGCATGTTTTGTATATTTAGCAAGTTGAGTCTTTTGAAAAGTGGTGGGGTGTGCTGTCTAGCGCAGGAGCTGGTTATCACCCGCACAGCAGCTTTTTGTTGGATTATTAAGGGTCTAAGGTGGTTGGCTGTGGTAAAGCCCCAGACACATATACCATAGGTGAGGTAAAGATATATTAGAGAGTGGTACAAGGTAAGGAGAGTCGTTTTTGGTACATAATAGCGTATCTTGGAAAGGATTCCTACTGATTTGGAAATTTTCTTGGAAATTTTACTCTCCCCTCCTCCCATCCCATCAATCATCACCAGATCTTCATTAAAGGTAAGTGTCATGTATTCTATTGTTAGTAGAGTACTACAAACTGTGCATGTCTTCTTCAGTTTGTGTGCATTAAACTTAATATTTCATGTGGTAAAATTTTTTTTTTCATACTTTTGGGTGTCTTGTCTGGCCCTCAGCAACAGAAGCCAATATATGTACACAAATGGGGTAAACTCTTCTGCACAGCCAATTAAAGTTGGTGTCCCACAGGGAAGTGTCCTTGGCTCTCTTCTCTTTCTCATATACATAAATGACCTACCAAATGCATCGCAACTACTATTTGCAGATGACACTACATACGTCTTCTCTCACCCGAGCCCAGTCATGCTAGCCAACACTGTGAATACCGAATTACAGAAAATATCTACCTGGATGAGGACTAACAAACTTACTCTAAACATTGACAAAACTTACTTCATTCAGTTTGGTAACAGAGTTACAGATGTCCCTCTTAACATAATGATAAATGGATCATCTATCACAAAGCTCACAGAGGGAAAATTCTTAGGAATCCACCTTGATAATAGACTCAAATTTCAAACACATATACAACAAATTTCCAAGAAAATTTCCAAGACCGTAGGCATACTATCGAAGATACGGTACTATGTTCCACAGTCAGCCCTCCTGGCCCTATATCACTCATTTATTTACCCCTATCTCACCTATGGAATTTGTGCATGGGGATCTACAACATTAAACCATCTCAGACCACTAACTACCCAACAAAAGGCTGCAGTCAGAATAACAAATTCCCACTACAGGCAGCACACTCCACCAATATTCAAAACTCTAAACCTACTCACCATACAAAACATCCATACTTATTACTGCATCTACTACATACATAGAACACTTAACTCGGATATAAACCCTCCCCTCAAACGTCTCCTTACCAACCTCAACAGAACACATGACCATAACACAAGGCAGAGATCACTCTTTGATGTTCCTCATGTTCATCTGATGCTATGCAAAAACTCAATACACATAAAAGGCCCTAAAATCTGGAATTCATTACCTGTGAATATAAAAGAAACACAGTCTGTTTATAAATTCAAGTCTCTTCTCAAAAATCACTTACCCACAACTAAATAAATACAGGTCCTCCATCACAAATCCGGCATCATTGGGACCTGTAGTGTGCCAGATTACTGAGTTTGCCAGATTACAGAGTGGTTAGGTTAGAATACACTTAATAAAATTAACCAACTTGACTTGCACAAAGTTCACTGAACATCGGCAAAAGTCGAACATTTCCGCTAATTTGAGCTCAATTTCAAGGTACTTTTCGTCATGAAAACAATCAAAATCATGTCTATTTCTGTAATATATCTTCCAATCTATCAAATGAGTCCAAAAAAATGAGAATACAACCATAAAAACCATACGAAAATATACTGCAAAGAGGCGGCTAATGGCTGAGAAGTGAACTCCCTTATTTATCGTCCGTCTTTTTTATTTTTGTTGTATGTCAAGAAGCATCTTTCCATCATACAGTGCCCAAGTTTCAATGAGATAGCCCAACAAACAACCGAAAAAAAAGAAATATTTACCAAAAATCATATATGGCAAGCCCAAGCCAGGTACTGGAAATAAGTCACTTTGTCTGACTTTTCTAGGTTATCCCAGGTTCTCTATACATACACTGCGATGTATGATAATCTATGTAACTGTATTTGTGTATACCTGAATAAACTTATTTCCTTCTAGTCTGTCAACTGAGTACAAGAAACCGCCCATTCACTTATTTCAACTACCCAATAAAGTGGTCAGAAATTGGCAATTTGGCCAATTTCACACAAATTTCAACAGATGCCAATTTCAAAATAGGGTCCAGAATAAACAATGCAGACATTCCCGGCACTAAAATAGCATTTTCTCTGTTCATTAGTCACGGCTACAGGCCCCTCTTATATTACTCTTGCTTACCATTTGGAATTTTTATTCACAAAAAAATAGAAGATTTACTGTTATGCAGACTGCTGCATTATTGTAATAATTGTATAAATAAGGTCAACCCATTCTTGACTGCGTATTGGACTGGCAGGCGAACAGATATTGGACGGTGATGTCGCTTGTTTACTCTTGAGTTTCGCTAAAGAATAGAACATTTTCGCTACTGTGAACGCAATTTCAAGATAAGATAAGATTTCGTTCGGATTTTTAACCCCGGAGGGTTAGCCACCCAGGATAACCCAAGAAAGTCAGTGCGTCATCGAGGACTGTCTAACTTATTTCCATTGGGGTCCTTAATCTTGTCCCCCAGGATGCGACCCACACCAGTCGACTAACACCCAGGTACCTATTTGCTGCTAGGTGAACAGGACAACAGGTGTAAGGAAACGTGTCGGAATGTTTCCACCCGCCGGGAATCGAACCCGGGCCCTCCGTGTGTGAAGCGGGAGCTGTAGCCATCAGGCCACCGGGCCACCAATCAATCAAAATCATATCTATTTCTGTAATATATTTTTCATTCTATCAAATGAGACCAAAAAATGAGAATATAACCATAAAAACCATACAAAAATATACCGCTAAGCGGCCACTAATGGCTGAGAAGTGAACTCCTCTATTTATGGTCTGTTTCTTTCATTTTTGGTGTACGTTAAGAAATATTTTTCCATCATACATTGCCCAAGTTTGAATAAGATAACCCAACAAACAAATGAGAAAATAATAATAATAATAATAATAGTATCTTTATTTACTACACGTACATGTACAAGGTATACAGGCCTAGCTGACATCAGTGACATATTACTGTATAGAAAGGCACTTGTTATGCTGAGTATTTCAAGAAAATTAGGTTAGTGTCCCAGGATAACACCCACACCAGTCAACTAACACCCAGGTACCCATTTACTGATGGGTAAACATAGACAACAGGTGTAAAGAAACACTCCCAATGTTTCTTCCCTGGCTGGGAATCGAATATTTACCAAAAATCATATATGGCTAACCCAGGCCAGGTACTAGAAATAAGCCACGTTGACTTTTTTGGGTTATCCTAGGTTCTCTACACACATGCTGCTGTGTGTGATAATCTATATAGAGAAAATAACTTTTCTGTTTCAGGTTTATAGTGCAGTACGAGTGTATATCACAGTTAGCCCTGTTCTATACTCCGTTTTCTCTAATATAAGCCCCAAGACAGGGATAGGAGAATGGTATTTGTATACCATATCCTCTTCATACCTTTGTTGAACTGCTTGGTATTACGCCAAATATTATTTATTCTGGAGTATTTGACATGTTTTATGTTATTTATATTGTTTATTATATCATATTAGATCAATTGTGATAGGCAATAAGCTGTAGTGTTGATATTAGCGTAATAATAGAGCATATTCTCCTGCATCATGAGACTGAGCTCATGACAACCAACAGTGGCTTCAAAGCCACCTTATCTTTAATGGATAATGTGTAGATGAATGGTTCAGAGAACCAACATGTTGTTGAATTAGACACATGTGCAACTCTTGGGTATCTTTATTGAGGAAACGTTTTGCCACACAGTAGCTTCATCAGTCCATACAAAGGATAAACTTGAAGAACAGGAGGAGAATGAGGTAATCAGTCCCTCAGCCTTGAGTCGATGTGGTCAGTCCATCAATCTTGAATATAATACGGCATATGAGCGGTTTATAAGCTGCTTCTCCGCTCATATGCCGTATTCTATTCAAGACAGCGGCAGCAGCAACAGGAACCTTGTCCTCTATTTTTACTTCTACCTGAGGTTCCCAGCAGCCCAGTGATGACCTAATCAAGACCTGCATAACACTAACATGTGTGGATACCCAGAATGATATAAAACAACTGCAGAAATCACCCAAAAGTTCACAAATTTACCAACTAATAAGACTCGTTCTAGCAACTCCTACCCCGCTGCCACTGAAGTGATACTCCACAACATTCACCCAACACCCATCGCCTACTATTCACCCGAAGCCACAGCCAATGGACAAGGGTCAGAACAATAAAAGAAGATCCAGTAACCAGCTAAGGACTCCTAACATCAAAGGTGAGAGCAGTAATAACACGAGGAAAACTTGTAGTACTGCCAGCCAGGACACAACCCTCATCACCCACCGACATCACCACAACACACGAAAGACAACAACAAACATGGCCGCCGCTACATTCCAAGATAACTCCTTCCCAGTATTTGATGTCAAGAAGATCACCGACCCAGAAATAGCTAAACTCCTTATGATTCAGAACCAAACGATCACCAAACTAACTCAAGAAATGCAGGAACTAAAGGCTAGCAATGCAGATTACCTCAACAAGATCACTGCTCTAGAACATAAACTAGACACTCTGGAACAACAAAGCAACACCCACACCCGGTCCCTAGACACCATTAACACTCTAAAAGACCAAGTCACCCTACTTACTACCAACATTACAGAGGAAAGATCAAGAGTGGACCAACAACTTGCCAATGTCATAACCAACTTCCAAGACCATAATGACCAACAGCAGCTATCTGACGCTGTTGTAGTTAACAGCAAACATCTCCCACCCACAGTCACCCAAGAGACCTGCATGGAGACCACCCTACAGCTTATCAAGGACCACCTTCGCCTTAACATACGTAGTGATGACTTAAAGGATTGCAAACTGATGGGCTATCAAGCAGGTAAAAAAACAGTGCTGTTAAAATTCCAAACTAGCTTACAAAGAAACAACCTACTAAAAACATCTATTTCTATGAAAACTGATGTTTACGTCAATGAGTGCCTTACCAAAACGAGACAAAACCTTCTTTATCGGCTAAGAAAATTGCGCTATGCCCCAAAAATCCACCAGTGCTTTGTGAGGGATGGAAAAATAGCAGTTAGGAAACAGCCCACTGGGAAGAGATACTTCATCTCCACAGAACATGACCTTAAAACATTCCTAAGTGAGGCTGGACTAACAGAATCAGAGTAAAGTGCAGATAATACCCATAGTCCACCGTTAGTGTTATATTGTCATAAATTTGTGCCCCCCTAAAATTCTAATACTCCAACTCTTTTAATTTGTCATTGTTGTATTCAACACCATTTACCTCATAGTCTTAATTGTATTTAATATTACAGAATCTATCCCCTTTTTTTCAAATTACCACATCATGTTCCATCTTTTTTTTTTTTATAAATAACAAAACTTGTCTTAAAAATTCTACCTCATTAAAAAAAATATCAATTCCCCCAATTTTTATTTTAAATCCTTTTATTGCCCAATTTTCTTTAAAACTTATGATAAAAACTTACTGTAAATTCTTTTATTGCCCATTTTTTTTCCCATTTTTTTTTAACCTATTATTTTCAACTAAATTTTTATCATCCTGTCTACCTCTTACTAGATATTATAACCAAGTCTTTGCCAATTTTATTTTTTATTTTTTTTTTTTTATTTTGCTACCTTAATTTGTATTTTTTTGCAATTTAAATTAATTTTTCTCTAATTTTGTAAAAAACTTATATAAGACTTAGTGCTTACTTTTGGAGTCTTGTTCCTTTTTATATTTATTAGTTTAAACACAGTTTTCTCTAGTCATTCTACCCCAATACATGAAATACCAAATTCACTAACTAGACCATAGGGCTACTAGTGAGAGACTGGGTTTTTTGAAATTTGTATTTTTATACTATTGGGAAAAAACCGTTGTACTATAGTCTTTCAGCTCAAACATGAAATACCAAATTCATATTTTAGCCCATGTGCAATTACTAGTGGGGGAGGGTGCTTTTTTTAAATTTGTTTTTTTTTATTATTTTTTTTAAATTCAGTTGTACCATAGTCATTCTCCCCTCAAGACATGTAAATACAAATTCACTATATTAGCCCTTGTGCAATTACTATTTGGGGAGACTGTGTATTTTAATTTGTATTTTTTTTATTGATAAAACCTATTTACTTTAGCCATCTAGCTCAAAAACATAGACCCCAAAAAAGTCATTATTAGCCTTTAGTGCAATTAAAGTAGGTTTTGTTTTTTTTTTAATTTTTTTTTTTATATTATAGTTTTACCGTTGCTTTAGTTCATTCCGCACAACACATGGGGAAAACATCAACTTTTTAAAAACCCAAATTTAAACCTAGAAGTGATTGAACGTTACCCTGTCAAACCTCCAAAATCTGACCCCCAATCAAAACTAGGGAAAAGTAACCCCTTTTATTAAAGCTAAACCCCCATACCCTAAAAAATGCAAAAAGTCATCAGTTTTAAACTACCATCAGGTCCTTAAGCAAACACTTGATGACTCCTAGCACTCCTTGAATCACAAAAGCCCCTTCTCCTGCATTATTCTTACTGAGACCTGGTTTAAAGCAGGCAAATAGATATTCCCCTCTACCAGGATACACACCAATTCACAACTGCAGAACAACAAGTTGGGGGTGGTATTGCAATCTATTATCTCCAATTATCTTCTCTTAGCACCACTTGTTTAGTGATGAATAGGGGGGAATACATTTTTTATTTTACTGTAAAAAACCCTTAAGACGCTATAACAATGGGTGCCTTTTCCCGGAACCTCACCAAACCCCCCAAAAATTTCAGTGAAAATTTTTAAAGTCATAAAAAACCAAACGACAAATAAATAAGCACCACCTTCTCTTAGCTGGAGACTTAAACATAACCCTTGGTTACTAGATGATCACCCTGAAAAACTGATTTCATAAAACAATAGAAAAACACCTTCTCATCCAACAATAACTAACCAACCAGGCCCCTGGACAAGTGCAACCTAATAGCCACATATGGCCCAAATTTCTACCCCCCCTTAAATCGGGGATAATACAGATAGCATACGCCCATCCCTACCTTCCTCCTAAAAAACTTTGTAAAACCCCCCTTTTAATCAAAAAAAGTTCATTTAGACTCCTGACGGGCCTCAGAGGAAGTTCCAGCTGACTAGGACTTTTGAGGGCCCTACAGAATTCCCCAAGGCCAATGGTATTGAGATGGACGACATTTTTCTTAACAAATTACTTAGACTATACAAAAAAAATTTTTCCTTAAAACAAAAAGATCACAAACAAACGGCTTGGTTGCCCATGGTAACGCACCATTCTGAAATCCCTTTAAAGAAACACCATATGAAAGCAAAATGACAGGGCTTAATACACAAAGATTCTTAAAAAATATTCATCAGCTCTCACCAAAAATGTAAAAAAAGCCAAAAAAAACTTATACTCCAGTAGATTCACAGGGCATGAGGAGATCAAAAAAAAACCTGGAAAACATTCTCAGTTCTAGGGACCCACAAATGAAAAAACCCCGAAATTGCCTAATAAACCCAATGAAACACCCCTAATCCCATGACACAGTAACAGATAAACGATTCTTTCAAACTAGGATCTAATTCGCCAGTAAAATCCCCCAATACAATGCCGCCGGGGAACCCCTTTATGGAAATTTTTCCCATTTTCTATCTTGCACCAACTGAGCCCACGGAAAATCATTGAGATCATAAGTCACTTAAAAAAAACTGGGGAATCTGTTCAGTCCCACCTTACTGTACAAAGGGGGGCCCCTTCCTTTCGCATGATTTCATTTTTTTTAAAAGTAATAGGTGCACTTCCCCAAAAATCAAGATGGCAAGGGGTTACACCCAAAAATAAAAGGGGGTGACCCCACAGACTTTAAAAAAATATAGGCCAATATCTAACTTACCTTGCTATCCAAAACTTTGAAAAACTGTGCACGGAGATGTATTCATTTATAAGGCTCAAAACATATAACCCCCGCCGTTTGGATTCAGGAAAAATAAAAGCACTAAGTTTTCAATCATAAAAAAGTAGATTCTCTTTCACGCATTGGAAAATAAGGAAAATCCACTAGGAATTTTTATTGACAAAGAAAAACTTTTTACACAGTGACACGCATCCTACTCCACAAATTTGATCCTGGTATAAGGGCCCTGCGCTTGTTTTTTCAAATCTTACATTCTAATGGTTTCGTACGTCACATAAAGACCAAGCTCGAAAAACGGCCACTTGATATGGAGTTCCCCCAGGGAAGTGTCCTTGGTCCCGCTCTTCCTCTTTTACATCAATGCCTTCAAAGTATCCCAACACCTGAAAACCCCTTCTCTTTGCTGTGCATGACTTAGTCATCTCTCACCCCAATTTGCCCCCTAACACCCTTTTGAATGAGGGTGATTAAAATATCGACTTGGATGACAGCCAATAAAAATTACGCTTTTCATGACAAAACCTCTATATTATGTTTTGGTAGCAGAGCGGAGATGCCCAAAAAACTTAAGATTGACAACACTCTATTACCAGAAATTTAAGGGGGAAAATTCCTAGGCAAAAACCCGAATTTCAGCACCATTTCCCGCATATAGCCCAAAAAAGTATCCAAAACGGGTTTGGGGTCCCCTCCCAAATACTATATGTGCCGCAAAATGCCCCCTTTTACACTATACCCTCATTTTTATCCCCTACCTCACCCATGCTATTTGTGCTTGGGGATCACTGCGCAAACCCTAAAGCCAATAATAACCAACAAAAAGGCGTAAAAATATCACAAATCCCATCCCCGGGAACACACCCCCACTCTTAAAAGATCTAAACTTATCCCCTTCATAAACCCCCACTTACTATGTGCAATTAATCTCAGGGCTTAAACTCTTATCAACCTTGACCTAAAAAGCTTTCTTGATGTTGGACAAACCCACGGATAAAAACCGGGCAAAACATCTCTTGAATTTCCCCTTTTCCGCAAACCTTTACAAAAATTTAATGTATGTCAAAAGGCCCCAAATCTGGGAAAACCTATTGAGAACTCTAGAACTGCGACACATTCATCACCTTCAAAACTCCCTTAGAAAAAATCTTATCTCCCGATACACCCCCTCAACTAACTACACGAATACCACCTGGTGGTTCACACTTACACTCACTCACTCATTTGACCATAAACAGAAATATTAATCTCAGTCTTAAAATAATGAATCCTGTGATACTCCAATACTGAAACTATGTACTGTGCCAAAACAAAAGCATTCACATTGCTAAACTCACAAACTAGTATTTAGTCACTTAGCCATAATACCAACTTACCTCATAATTTGTAATATTTTACAATTAAGAATAAAACTAAGTATGCCCGAAATGCCTAGCCATGCTAAGCGTTCTAGTGGTACACTCTGTAATCACAATTTTACTACATGTAAACCAAACAATAACCAAATTTCTGTAAACTCAGCATTGTAATCCTTATAGAGAATAAACTTTGAATTTGAATTTGAATTTGAATTTGAAGATTGATGGACTGACCACATCGACTCAAGGCTGAGGGACTGATTACCTCATTCTCCTCCTGTTCTTCAAGTTTATCCTTTGTATGGACTGATGAAGCTACTGTGTGGCAAAACGTTTCCTCAATAAAGATACCCAAGAGTTGCACATGTGTTTAATTCAACAATGGATAATGTACTGTGTAGGTGCTTTACATAATGAGAAGCATTTCTTTTATTCATTGGAACCATGGCTAGGGCTAAACGTAAGCAGGTTAAAACAATAAATGGAGAAAAAGAAATTGGAATGACTTATGCAGCAAGTAGCACCACCAAACAGTACCAGCAGGTTGGTGTGGCGACCCTGGAAATTTGAAATTATGCTAGCCAAAATTAGTGCCGAATAACTGAAGGAACCAAATAACTGATTGCCGGATTTGTGATGGCGGACCTGTACTGAATAACTGTATCTTATAAATTGTATCTCACAAATGTTTCTCATAATTGTATCTCATAAATGTTTAACCTATGATCCAATCAAACTTTGTAATTTTTTATTACATTACCTAACTGAATACTCCATTCTACTGACTGCACAGCAACACAGTAAATGACCTTATGACCTGTCTTTGTAATGCTCATTTGTGCTTAATTGTAATCTGTTTACAATAATGTATTACCACTGAATATATCATTGTTTAATTAATCTTAAGTTAACTTTAAGCCTGCCCATAATGCTCACATACAAGGGACTTTGGCAAGTTACACTTAATTACTGTATTTCTTTGTACTTCTCTGTATCATGTTCAAATTAATAAATAAATAAATAAAATATAAATGCAGTTCATATCAGGTATTTTACAAGGTAAGAATAACAAATATTAATGAGTACAGTACCATTATTTAGTGAATTGTAATGTTTTGGTTTGCAATTTTCCCAGGTAAACTCCAGGTAATTTTTCAGGAGCTTTTAGATCAGATAGACAAAACTTCAGAAGGTCACCCACGCTAACTGATCAGAACTTAGTGTTCAACTATATATAAAACGGCACTACTAAAAATATCTTAATTAAAATTCTGAATCTAAATTTATTTCAAATAATGAAATTAAAACAATATACAGTTCTCAGAAAAGTCCCTTACTCTTACCTTTCCTCCCTCTTTCTCTACCTTTCCCATTCTCTATTTTTCTCATTCCCTCTTTCCCATTCACTCCCACCTTCTCTCACTTTGTATCTGACACAACACTATATACATGGTCTCAGACCGGGCCGCGGGTAAACTCCAGGTAATCCCCTCGCTATTGTGTTTGATGTAGCATACACGGACTCTGCGAAAGCCTTCAACAAGTGCAACCACGGTGTAATAGCACACAAAATGTGTGATAAAGGAATAATGGGAAAAGTTGGCAGATGAATCTACAACTTCCTAACAACTGGAACACAAAGAGTAATAGTAAACAGAGTAAAATCTGAGGCTACTATGGTGAAAAACTCTGTTCCACAAGGCACAGTACTCACTCCCATTCTGTTCCTCATCCTCATATCTGACATAGAGATGTAAGCCATAGCTCTGTGTCTTCCTTTGCTGATGATGCCCAAATTGCCAGGACAGTGTCCTCCATCGAAGACACTGCAAGCCACCAAGCGGACATCAACCAAATCTTCAAATGTGCCACTCAAAACAATATGAAGTTTAATGAAGGGAAATTTCAACTACTCAGATATGGAAAACTTGAGGAAATTAAAAACTGTATCAGAGTACACAAATTCTAACCATACAATAGAGAGAAAAAATAATGTGAAGGACCTGGGAGTGATATTGGCAGAGACCAGAACAATGTCATGTATGTACCACATCTGCTAGGAAAATGATAGGATGGGTAATGAGAACCTTCAAAACTAGGGATGCCAAGCCCATGATGATTCTCTTCAAATCACTTGTTCTCTCTAGGGTGGAATACTGCTATACACTAACTACCACCTTCAAGGCGGGCAAAATTGCTGACCTGGAGAGTATACAAAAAAAAGAGCTTTCACGGCACACATAAGTGCGATAAGGCACCTAAATTACTGGGAACAGTTAAAGGCCCTTCTGTATTCTCTGGAACGCAGGTGAGAGATACACACGATAATATACACTCAGAAAATCTCAAGAGGGATTAGTACCAAACTTGCACATGAAAATCACTCCCTATGAAAGCAAGACTCAGCAAAAGATGCAACATTCCCCCAATGAAAAAGCAAGGGTGCCACCAGCACGATAAAAGACAACACAACAAGTGTCAAGGGCCCAAGGACTGTTCAACTGCCTCAGCATTTATAAGGGGGATTACCAACAGACCCTAGTTGTCTTCAAGAAGGTGCTGGGACAGGCACATAAAGTCAGTACCTGATCAGCCAGGTTGTAGTTCATACATCAGTTTTCTTGCAGCCAGCAGTAACAGCCTGGTTGATCAGACACTGATCCACCATGTGGCCTGGTCTCAGACCAGGTCGGGGGTGCGCTGACCCCCAAAATCGTCTTCAGGTATAGGCTACAGGTTAAGAAAAGATTTACTAGAGAAATAGTCTTACTCCACATCTCTAGTAACTATTATCAGAAACCTAGTAAAATATTAAGAGAAAAACAGATTTAACAAGAGTTAGGCTAAAATAGACTGGTATAAGGTAGTTATATGGGTCATACATAAACAATTATTTAAAACTTAAATCATCACTATTTATACAATTAACTTTAATCACAATATACAGGTATTATTTGTGTTATAATAATAAAAGGACCCCAATGGAAATAGTTACTCTGTCCGACTTTTTTTGGTTATCCTACGTTTTTATACATATGCTACTATGTATTAGATTTCATTCAGATTTTACCCCGGAGGGTTAGCCACTCAGGATAACCCAACAAAGTCAGTGGGTCATCGAGGACTGTCTGTCTTATTTCTTTTATGGTCCTCAATCATGTCCCCCAGGATGCCACCCACACCACTCCACTAACACCCAGGATGCCACCCACACCACTCCACTAACACCCAGGTACCTACTTGCTGCTAGGTGAACACAACAGGTGTAAGGAAACATGTCAAAATGTTTCTACCCCGCCGGGAATCGAACCCGATACCGGGAATCGAACTTATACCCACATTAACACAGGTTATAAAGTTTGTGTCAACTTATACCTACATTAACACGGGTTATAAAGTTTGTGTCAACTTACACCTACATTAACAGGGTTATAAAGTTTGTGTCACTTATACCTACATTAACACAGGTTATAAAGTTTGTGTCAACTTATCCTACATTAACACGAGTTATAAAGTTTGTGTCAACTTACACCTACATTAACAAGGGTTATAAAGTTTGTGTCAACTTATACTACATTAACACAGGTTATAAGTTTGTGTCAACTTACACCTACATTACACAGGTTATAAAGTTTGTGTCAACTTATACCTACATTAACACGGGTTATAAAGTTTGTGTCAACTTACACCTACATTAACACAGGTTATAAAGTTTGTGTCAACTTACACCTACATTAACACAGGTTATAAAGTTTGTGTCAACTTACACCTACATTAACACGGGTTATAAAGTTTGTTCAACTTATACCTACATTAACACAGGTTATAAAGTTTGTGTCAACTTATACCTACATTAACACAGGTTATAAAGTTTGTGTCAACTTATACCTACATTAACACGGGTTATAAAGTTTGTGTCAACTTACACCTACATTAACACAGGTTATAAAGTTTGTGTCAACTTATACCTACATTAACACAGGTTATAAAGTTTGTGTCAACTTATACCTACATTAACACAGGTTATAAAGTTTGTGTCAACTTATACCTACATTAACACGGGTATAAAGTTTGTGTCAACTTATACTACATTAACACGGGTTATAAAGTTTGTGTCAACTTATGCTACATTAACACAGGTTATAAAGTTTGTGTCAACTTATACCTACATTAACACGGGTTATAAGTTTGTGTCAACTTATACCTACATTAACAGGGTTATAAAGTTTGTGTCAACTTATGCCTACATTAAAACAGGTTATAAAGTTTGTGTCAACTTATACCTCATTAACACAGGTTATAAAGTTTGTGTCAATTATACCTACATTAAAACCCGGTTATAAAGTTTGTGTCAACTTATACCTACATTAACACAGGTTATAAAGTTTGTGTCACTTATACCTACATTAACACGGTTATAAAGTTTGTGTCAACTTATACCTACATTAACACGGGTTATAAAGTTTGTGTCAACTTATACCTACATTAACACGGGTTATAAAGGTTTGTGTCAACTTATACCTACATTTAACACAGGTTATAAAGTTTGTTTACACAAAAATTTACCATCACAGTTTCAATACAACTTCTTCACAAAACCTACAAAAGCGGTTCAACTCGCCTCTATATATCTTATTTCAACTCACAATAATTACTACAATAAATTTCTAATACTAGCAAATAACACACACATAAAAAATTAACTTTAT
>NC_069423.1:49943655-49973504 GCF_026875155.1 Cherax quadricarinatus | reverse complement strand
GCCGGCTTCTGTGTTGCTGGGCAGCAGCAGTCCACGGAGAGTCATGTGATCACGGGGGGGGGGGTGATCACACCTCACAAAGAGTGAGTGTCTGCCTGGCCTGTGCTGGATTGTCTGTTTGATGTCCAAACAAGATGTGCCTTTAGCTCTCCCTTGCTGGCCCTTGTTGGAAGATTGTCTCTGTCGCTTTCTTGTTGTTGGTTTTGTGTAACTCTGTTCACAGAACATGGCCTAGACTTAGTGATTTTCGACGTTGTACTGAGGTTGTGTGTCTCATAGACACTCTGAGAAACTCAGGTCCTGAGCTGTAGCTTCTGACCTAATTTGTACTGGTATCTGTGTACTGTCACAGTTGGGGATTTTCTAATGCTGAACTTAGATTCAGTAGTATGGGAGTTTTGTGACTTTTATGGAGGATCTGCAGATGGTCCCTACTTAGTGTCGTTATATTATCTCCTTTTTCCTGATTCTGTGTGGTTGTTGCTTGTTATATTGCTGTTCGGCTTAACAGTCACTTTATTGTTCAAGTAAGCTGTTCTGATTGCCAGGTTGATCAAGAAGTTAGTTTATGTGAGGACTTTTAGTCAGTCACTGGTTAAGTCTAGACGAGTCTTCAGACATAGCAAGCTACTTAGAGCACTTACCACACATACACAGACTTACTTGTATATATTTGTATTATGTTATTAAATGCTAACAATGTACCAGACGGTACTTAAAAGCTATAAAGATGTGATATGTGCCTTCAGCACAATACTACTGTTATGGAAAATTGCATTTATCTGAATGTAACTAATTATGTGCATAACAGTAAATGATAACAAAGATAATTATTATTTATCAATGTTACATAGACAAGTAGGAATTTGGGACACCTAGTCGCAAAAAATGTCCCCCTTCGATACCTACCACTGTCATAACACAAGTTGCTCTTGACCTATTAATTAAATGAATTATACATACACCAGGAATACTGGTAAATATATAAATTTGTGGACTGTATATTAAAAATAATAAATGGTTATATATATACACAATTACATAACAGAAGGAAAATATATCTTAATATCACTCACCAATTTGACTGGAGATTAATGTGTATTATACCCAGAAAACCTCACTGTCTAAATTTATGAAATTACTGGCCAGAATTAAACATAAACAGACTTATCTGAGGTTCCTGGAGCTGTCTTGTCCAGTCGCCTGATACTCAAATTATGCAGGAATGCATATCCACCAATTTCGCCTCCTATTTGAGAGGTGTCAGCACAATTTTAACCTCTAGAGCACGAAAAATTCTTCCCATTACGCTAACGTTTTATCCAATTCAAAACCAAGATGGCGAGTCTCGTCTGTGCAGATGCAGGCTTTCCGTTTTCTATGACATAAATATTATTAAATACAGTATGGCCATCTATTTACATACAAATACTGAATTTCTGGAAAATATACAGTATTTTCCACACTGCGGCCGGCTGGAGTTCGTTGCTAAACGATTCAAATTGCTCATTTGGCAATGGGGGAGGACCCGGGTACATATAGAATCTAGCATCCACACGGCGACATATTACACAAGATTTAATCACCCTTTTTACACTTTGCCGTCCTTGTGGAATCCAGAAAGTTTCCCCTAATACAATTTAAGGTATCTTGTACCCCACCATGCATTACAATTTTATGGGCATTTAGAACAAGTAAATTTGTTAGATGATGAGTTTTGGGCAGTAAGATAGGGTGTTTAGCATAATAACCCAATTCAGCATTTTGTAACCTACCTCTGCACCTAATTACATTGTTCTCTAAATACAGCCCCAATTTCTCTATTATAGAACCTTTCACAATTTTTCTTTCCATCATCAATTTAATCTCATTTCCATAGATTTTTCTCCTGTACCCTCTTTATCCAACATTCAAGAGGATGTGAAAACTTATATGATATATTCATCTTGTTTAGAAATTTAAACACCATCTTAGTTACATTGATTAGTTTGAGTAAAGAAGAATACCTATTTATATCAATGGCTAAGGAAGGACAAACTGTTGGAGCGGTGGTAACAGTAATTTCAACAGGAGCAATATACGCCTTTTGTACAGGCCAATTAGCTTTATTTACCAACCAGCTCGGTCCTTTAAACCATGATACAGCATTTACAAATTTAGCATAAGGTAAACCTCGAGACAAGAAATCAGCTGGATTCTCCTCACCAGGTATATGATTAAATGTTAACATATGCTGACCAAAGTATTATACTTCTCTTGCATCTGATAAATTTCAGCGACTCTGTTTTGTACGTACACAATTTTACTGTTTCCATTGCAAATCCATTGTAAGGATACCTCATTATCAGACCAAATTACAGTGTCCTGCAACTTATTTCTTATACAATTAGCTAATTTTACACCTACATAAATGGCTGTTAATTCCAACTGAGGTAAGGTACGTGATTTAATTGGAGACACTTTAGCCTTAGACATAACAAGAGAAATAACGCTATTACATTGAAGATAAGCAACTGCTCCATATGCCAATTTTGACGCATCACAAAAAATGTGGAGAACATTTTTCCCATTTGGATTGGCCACCTGGCATGGGAACTCCAACATTGGAATTTTTTCATAATCACCAATTAATTCATCCCACCTGTTAATGAATTCCTCAGGTAGAATTTCATCCCAAGCCACATTAAGTTTCCATGCTTCCTGAATTAATAATTTCCCTCTTATAGTAAGGGGTGACACTAAACCTAGTGGATCAAAACATTTGGAAACTTCAGCAAGCAAAACTCTCTTAGTTAATTTATTGGGCATACTGTAATTATTAGGTTTTAACATTAACAAATCTCTCTCAGTATCCCAATTGAAACACAATACATTACTACATTTTGGCACTTCATCTCCAGGGTAATCTTTACTTATTTTGTCCTTCAATTTGGACGAATTACTATTCCATTCTCTCAGAGGCATATTTGCACTTTGCATTATTTTATTAGCCTCTCCATAAGTCATTAACAGTTCCTCTTCAGTTGACGTCACACCCAGGAAATTGTCCACATAAAATTGTTTGCTCATTACTTTACTCAATGGATTTCCTGTACATTTAAGGTGTGCATTTATCGTCGCTTGAAGTAGGAACGGACTGGATGTAGCACCAAATAATACGCTCCTAAAGTGAAAGGTTTTCAGAGGGCTAAGTGGGTCACTAGGATTCTCAGGTCATAAGAAGCGGGTACAATCCCGGTCAGCCTCTTGTAAACCCACTCTTAGGAAAGCTTTACTTATGTCAGCCGTAAAGGCATAATTCTTTACTCTGAAATTTAATGAGATTTCTCCTAATTTTTCCGTCAACGACGGACCTGTCATCAAACAGTCATTTAAACTAGGTACATTTTGTTACTCTGGGCACTACAATTAAACACAATCCTCAAAGGAGTGGTCTAGAATCTTCACTCCGTGGATGTGGCAAATAGTGACCATAAATTTTGGCTTGCTCAGGAGGTACCTCTTCTATAAATTTATTAATTAACTGCTCAGCAATTATATCATTATAGGTAGTTAACAATTCTGGTGTCTTACTCAGTTCGCGGAGCGAGCTTTTAACTGCCCATAATGCCATTCTGAATTGTGGGCATTCTGGATGGTTCAGTCTCCACGGAAGTCGTACCCAGTATTGTCCAGATTCAAATTTTACATCTTTCAGGTATTGTTCCAGAGTAAAAGAATCGTCTGGACTTTCTTCATTTACATTTATTCCAATGCTGTCTAGTTCTCACAATTTATGCACTGGCTCAACACCA
This sequence comes from Cherax quadricarinatus, assembly GCF_026875155.1. Lineage (NCBI taxonomy): Eukaryota > Metazoa > Arthropoda > Malacostraca > Decapoda > Parastacidae > Cherax > Cherax quadricarinatus. The sequence continues at coordinate 49,969,710 of NC_069423.1, read as the reverse complement.
TCCTCTATGGAAGAATTATACTGGGGTATGATTTCATGAGTAAGACACACAGTTATGGTATTTGTAGTTTCCTCTAGTCATGAATTATTATTACGAGGAATCCTACCATACATTACATGGCCTCCTGCAGTCTTCAAAAGGGTGACACCACATTTCTTTACCATACCCTTTACAAAGGAGGCATAATAGTCACTACCTATCAAAATATTTATTGGGCCTAGAGAATCATCAATTACACCAGAAGGTGCTAAATTTACATTATGTGAGAGTCTTTCTGTAGCTTTACTAAGCCCTACTGTAGATATTTTCTCTGGAAGTCTATCTACAATTACTGAATTAACACGTTTTTTCTCATTGCCCAACCTGACAGTTACATAAACAGTGTCATACAATTGAGACCTTTTATCCGAGAGAAAACCAGATAATTTTAAAGTTGTGGGATCTCCCATCTGTACTTCATACCATCAAGACATTTACGTTTTATGAAAGTACGCTGGGATCCCTGGTCCAATAATGCAGTTACATTTTTTTATTTATGCCTTTTATCATCAATTTTTACCTGTAACACAGGTAAGGCTACTTCAGCAAAACCATCATTATTAACATTAGCAGAAATTTTTACATTAGCCACAGTTGTGTCAGGATTGTCAACATTATCATTATTATCAACATCATATAGACCCTTAGACATGACTATATGGTGTCTTCCTTTGTGACACTGATAACAGTTGTTTAATTTGGCATAGCAATCCTTTACATTGTGATTACCTAAACATTTGATATATCTGTCAAGTTCCTCCAATCTTTCAACTTTATCATTCCATGAATTGTATGCATTGCAATTCTTAGAAAAAAATGAGTACCCTTGCAGAAGAGACAATCTCTCTTTTCTCTGACTGGTTTCTTATTAACTGGGCTACTCTTAGGAGGGTACTTATTCTTCTTACCTTGTGGAGAATCATTATTTCTGATTCTTGCTACTTGATATGCACCTATGCAACTATTTTTAGGAAATGAATTTTGATTATTACCATTGGGATAATTTTTCCCTTTGTGAAACTTGACAGATTACCTCAGAGTTTATTTGTGTTGCAGCTGTTTAAAATGAGTTAGTTGGCTGGCTGCAACTGAACAATTAATCTTGTAGACCTAGTCTTATTTCCTCCAGAACCAAAATACCTTGTGATATTTATTCGAGATCCATTCAAGTGTTTTACAGCTTAATTATTCTGTACCATGGCACTCAATAACCAGTCTGATTCCTTCAGATTATATTTATTACTTAAAGTTTTGAGAGTGCTCTCCAGTTTAACTCTAAGCTGCTGTAAACCTTTGTAAGTGTGATCTGGAGATTTTAAATTAACAATGATATTCCTAGATCCAACCTACTTTGTTCTATATTACCATAAGTGACCTTCAACAAGTCAACTGCTTCCTTGTAAGAGTCATCTACATTGGGAAAGGCTTGTATGAGTATGTGAGCATCTCCTCTTACCTGTCGTTGAGGTAAAATAAGTTAGTTACACACTGCTAGGTCACTCCTGTCATGCACAGCTGCTTTAAAAATTGACCAAAATTTCCTCCCAATTTTCTCCAGGATTAAACACAGGCAAACACAATTCTGGGAGTTTTGGCAGACATATTATTTGTAGGAGGCAGACTGGATTAACTGCCTGGTTTACATATTTTAATTTATTCAAGGCCTGACTTTTACAAGAAAGAATCTTTTCCTCTAATTCATAATACTGATTAATCATGAGATCTATTTCAGTCTCATCTACACAGTTTACTAATAAATCTCTCTTCATATTGTTGTAAATATAATTTGTATGAATCATATCTATTTCCTAAAGCATCTAAATACAATTTTAAATCATCAGTATTCACAGTTTCTTGATTCATTAATTCCAAGCACTTATTATATGCCTTGGTTACATGAACTTTTCTAGCCTGGTTTGATGCTTCTTTACTCTATATTCCATATGTTTTTGTCTTCTATATTAATTTCCTCATTTCAGCCATGATGCAATGTATTCAATTTAATTAATAACACTGATTATGTACTAATTATGCACTTTATAAAGGTAAATAGTACAACTTACCTTTAAATAAATTCTAGCTACTTGAGCTTAGCAATTACATGTAAAAAATTGTAATATAAATTTTAAATACACATTAATAATGTTAGCTACTCTTGAGCTTAGCAATTACACATGTAAGAAATTTATATATAAATTTTAAATGTACATTAATACAAACCTTTAGCCAGCCTTGGCTTATCAAAATTATTATACAAATTAATATAAATCCTTGCCAGAATTTGGCATAGCAAAATTAATATTATACACATTAATATAATTAGCAATACTTGCCTTATCAATTACACATACACTGATATAAATCTTGGCCAGAATTGTCTTATCAAATTAATATTATACAAATTAATATAAACTTAGCCAGACTGACTTATCAAAATTAATATTGTAAATTATAATCCACTACACATTAATAAATTTGAATTTAACACCCACCTGCCTTCTGTCATTTCACATTTAATTAGTAATTAACTATTAAGACCTCACGGATTACTCCGGTTCAAGAAGGACCAACGGCAATTAATATGGAAAATCATTTATGTGAATAAAATTTTGTCATAACAGTAAATGATAACGAAGATAATTATCATTATCATGTTACATGTCAATAGGAATTTGGGACACCAGGTGCGCAAAAAAAAAATTCCCTTCCTCGAGTACCTACCACTGTCATAACCACAGTTCTTGACCTAATTATTATTATCACTACAGCATGGATACTGTTAATTAAAATTTTGTGACTGTATATAAAGAATAATAAATGGTTATAATATATACACAATTATATAACAGAAGAAATATTCTTAATATCACTCACCAATTTGACTGAGATTAATGTGTATTATACCAGAAAACCTCACTTCTAAATTTATGAAATCTACTGGCCAGTAATTAAACATAAACAGACTTATCTGAGGTTCCTGGAGCTGTCTTGTCCAGTCGCCTGATACTCAAATTATGCAGGAATGCATATCCACCAATTTCGCCTCCTATTTGAGAGGTGTCAGCACAATTTTAACCTCTAGAGAACGAAAAATTCTTCCCATTACGCTAACGTTGTATCCAATTCAAAACCAAGATGGCGAGTCTCGTCTGCACAGATGCAGGCTTTCCGTTTTCTGTGACATAAATATTATTAAATACAGTATGACCATCTATTTACATACAAATACTGAATTTCTGGAAAATATATACAGTATTTTCCACAACTGTACACGAGAGAAGTGTTTACCTGGAACTTGTATCCTATATTATATTCAATTGATTAATTTACTTTTATAATATACGCCTAGACAACTTTATTGTTATTAATAAACTTATTAAATTTTAATTTCTTTAATTAGTAGCCTACCAGTTGTAATCCTGAAGCACTATTGAATCTTGCTAAATTCTAATGGATAATTGTTACAAAAACCCAGTAACAGACTGGACGCTAGAAGTGCAGTCCTTTCTAGTATTCACTGGAGATCTCTATTATTATTAGAAATTGCGTTTTTTTTGAACATACAGTTACATAGATTATCATACACAGCAGCATATGTGTAGATAGATGTTGCCACCGAAGTGGCTAGTTTATTGTGCCGCCCATATCCATCCTGTGGACGGTAGCGCAAGAGCATATGGATACACAAAAGGCCTAGGAACTAGGCCCCAAAGGGTTAACAGGAATACATATGGATTTATATCTACATATCTATAGTTCACTTATCTGTTACAAGCAAATTTAGGAAATTTGCTTACTATATCTGGTATCTTATTTTCATTAATAAGATATCTTGACATGTCACATAGGTTATTATACTACAACATCAGTCAGTACTTGTAACCAAGCCTAAGCCTGGTCACTACAACATCAGTCAGTACTTGTAACCAAGCCTAAAGCCTGGCCACTACAACATCAGTCAGTACTTGTAACCAAGCCTAAGCCTGGCCACTACAACATCAGTCAGTACTTGTAACCAAGTCTTAGCCTGGTCACTACAACATCAGTCAGTACTTGTAACCAAGCCTAAGCCTGGCCACTACAACATCAGTCAGTACTTGTAACCAAGCCTAAGCCTGGTCACTACAACATCAGTCAGTACTTGTAACCAAGCCTAAGCCTGGCCACTACAACATCAGTCAGTACTTGTAACCAAGTCTAAGCCTGGCCACTACAACATCAGTCAGTACTTGTAACCAAGCCTAAGCCTGGCCACTACAACATCGTCAGTACTTGTAACCAAGCCTAAGCCTGGCCACTACAACATCAGTCAGTACTTGTAACCAAGCCTAAGCCTGGCCACTACAACATCAGTCAGTATCTTGTAACCAAGCCTAAGCCTGGCCACTACAACATCAGTCAGTACTTGTAACCAAGCCTAAGCCTGGCCATACAACATCAGTCAGTACTGTAACCAAGCCTAAGCCTGCCACTACAACATCAGTCAGTACTTGTAACCAAGCCTAAGCCTGGCCACTACAACATCAGTCAGTACTTGTAACCAAGCCTAAGCCTGGTCACTACAACATCAGTCAGTACTTGTAACCAACCCTAAGCCTGGCCACTACAACATCAGTCAGTCTTGTAACCAAGCCTAAGCCTGGCCACTACAACATCAGTCAGTACTTGTAACCAAGCCTAAGCCTGGCCACTACAACATCAGTCAGTACTTGTAACCAAGCCTAAGCCTGGCCACTACAACATCATCAACTTTGTAACCAAGCCTAAGCCTGGCCACTACAACATCAGTCAGTACTTGTAACAAAGCCTAAGCCTGGCCACTACAACATCAGTCAGTACTTGAAACCAAGCCTAAGCCTGGTCACTACAACATCATCAGTACTTGAAGCAAGCCTAAGCCTGGCCACTACAACATCAGTCAGTACTTGTAACCAAGCCTAAGCCTGGCCACTACAACATCAGTCAGTACTTGTAACCAAGCCTAAGCTGGTCACTACAACATCAGTCAGTACTTGTAACCAAGCCTAAGCCTGCCACTACAACATCAGTCAGTACTTGAAACCAAGCCTAAGCCTGGTCACTACAACATCAGTCAGTACTTGTAACCAAGCCTAAGCCTGGCCACTACAACATCAGTCAGTACTTGTAACCAAGCCTAACCCTGGCCACTACAACATTAGTCAGTACTTGTAACCAAGCCTAAGCCTGGCCACTACAACATCAGTCAGTACTTGTAACCAAGCCTAAGCTGGCCATACAACATCAGTCATACTTGTAACCAAGCTAAGCCTGGCCACTTACAACATCAGTCAGTACTTGTAACCAAGCCTAAGCCTGGTCACTACAACATCAGTCAGTACTTGTAACCAAGCCTAAGCCTGGCCACTACAACATCAGTCAGTACTTGTAACCAAGCCTAAGCCTGGCCACTACAACATTAGTCAGTACTTGTAACCAAGCCTAAGCCTGGTCCACTACAACATCAGTCAGTACTTGTAACCAAGCCTAAGCCTGGCCACTACAACATCAGTCAGTACTTGTAACCAAGCCTAAGCCTGGCCACTACAACATCAGTCAGTACTTGTAACCAAGCCTAAGCCTGGCCACTACAACATCAGTCAGTACTTGTAACCAAGCCTAAGCCTGGTCACTACAACATCAGTCAGTACTTGTAACCAAGCCTAAGCCTGGTCACTACAACATCAGTCAGTACTTGTAACCAAGCCTAAGCCTGGCCACTACAACATTAGTCAGTACTTGTAACCAAGCCTAAGCCTGGCCACTACAACATCAGTCAGTACTTGTAACCAAGCCTAAGCCTGGCCACTACAACATCAGTCAGTACTTGTAACCAAGCCTAAGCCTGGCCACTACAACATCAGTCAGTACTTGTAACCAAGCCTAAGCCTGGCCACTACAACATCAGTCAGTACTTGTAACCAAGCCTAAGCCTGGCCACTACAACATCAGTCAGTCTGTTCACACTGCAAGTTGTTTCATAAACATACTTGTCTACGTTCATGTTATCATAGTGGGTTATATGTGTAGACAACCCAGGATAATATAAAAAATTCAGAGTGACTTATTTCCACTGGGGTTCTCTTATTACTTTATCAATAATATTTCATTATAAAAGTTAAATATGGTAGATAAGAAATTATATAAAAATGACACACAGCAAATGATATAAAATATTGAATAATGGGCGATAAAGATAAGAAAAACAGAATACAAGAATTATGAAAATATAAAAAAAAATGATCAAGAACATAAATTATAATAGATTTTGCTCTGAAAATCAATTATTAATTTGTTGGAACTTGAGGAACACACAGAAGGAATAATTATAGAATGACCAGTAAAATTATGAATAATCACTGAAAAACAATGTAAATAGAAGACAATGAATAATATATCAGAAAGTAATATTCATCGCTAGGGAATACATTTATTGGCCTGATAACAGATGCTGGTAGGGACTTGTTCCTCCTTGGTGGGTCACCCAAACAGGTATTGACAGACAGGTATTGACAGACAGGTATTGACAGACAGTATTGGCAGATAACAGTAGGTTGTGCCAGGACCCGTTGTTTGCAGGAGCGTCACTGACTTTCTTCCAGACGTCAGCGAATTTACTAGTAGCCTGACGGAGAGCTGCTGTGGGGATGTGTCAGCTTCCTGGTGGATGTTAATTTGATTGCAGATTTTAGGTCCTCTGTAGCGGTAACTGTCAGCTCCGTCTGCTGGGAGGGGCTGTTGGTTGTTCCTGCTTGCAGCTCTCTGGGAGCTTAGACATCTATTGTGTTAACGGATGTCAGGTGTGCCACGCTCCCTGTGGCACACCTGACAGTTACCTGGTGGACGAATTCCACGGCGTTGGCTTTGTGGGAACCCGTCACATCTTGTGACATCGATGACATCGTGGGCAAGGGAGGGCGCCAGCGTGGTTGCCTGGTGGGGCTTGAGGGGCTGGGAGAGGAAAACTGCCCTCTACATATGTGGTGTCGCTGGGAGTTGGGTGGGTGAGGCAGGTAAGTTGAATAGTGGAGGAGCAGGTAGTTTGGTGGAGAAAAACCCGGGGTGAGAGGGTTATGAGAGACGCAGGAAGGTCACTGCACACACACCACACACACACACACACACAACACACACACACACACACACACACACACACACACACACACACACACACACACACACACGCGCGCGCACGCACCCCCCCACACACACCCCACACACACACACCCCATACACACACACACCCCAAACACACACCCACATACACACCCCACACACACACACAACACCCCACACACACACACACCCACACACACACACACACACCCCACACCCCACACCCCCACACACACACACCCCCACAACCCCCCCCACACACACACCCCACACCCCCCCACACCACACACACACACACACACACACACACACCAACACACACGCATATACTACAGGCCTAGTGTCTAATCGACATATGCCTAGGACAAAATGGTAACTAACACTACACATGGGGCATGCACGGGGAGAGGGGTGAGGGGCACTGTACACTACACACAGGGCATGCACAGGGAGAGGGGTGAGGGGCACTGTACACTACACACGGGGCATGCACGCCATGGGGAGAGGGGTGAGGGGTACTGTACACTACACACAGGGCATGCATGGGGAGAGGGGTGAGGGGCACTGTACACTACACACGGATTGAACGCTGTTGTTCACACTGTCATGCAAATCATGAAAGATGTGAGTTTGTGCACGGCTTAAAATCAGTGTGTTCCCTCATCTTCACTTACACACCCTGCCTCTTCCCCCTTCCCCGTGGTGTAGGGGAGGAGGCGTAAGAACATAAGAAAGAAGGAACACTACATAACGTTTTAGCTTCTATGATGGTACTCGGGAGTTTGTTCCACTCACCAAGACACTGACTGGCCCCGACCTCGTTACTCTCAGCACTATATGCTTCCCAAAAGAGTTAGGTAACACCACGGTACTAAAAGCAGGCAACGAAATGTGACCTGCAGAAGGTACTGGGGTGTAAGAGATCTGAAGAATGATCTAATAATGAGGCAGGGTCGTTGTGAGACCTTTACCCACTCTGCCTGAGTATCCCAGCAAGTGAGCACATCTCCTGTGTTATTCCAGTGCTTAACAGAATAGGAATAGCATATGAAGGTACAAATAAAAATGGGAAACTATGGCTATAGTTTACTTAATAACTAAAGGGCTAGAATACGACATATCCTGATGGAAATTGACATAATATAACTATTGGCCTATGAGACTTATTACCAGAGGAAAGGGTAGATGTTATCAGTAACACGGACTAGCACCTACTATAATTCACTGACCAAACTGACCCGAGATTCCAAAGCCCTTTGGTCCACTACACACGTGGGTGTCCAAGAGCTCTTGCTCCCCAGACCTGCCTCCAACAACTCATTGCTCAGCTGTTCCCTGGTTTATATTCCTCTAAGCACCCCCTTCCCCCTAAGGCATAGACCACGTGTTTTCGATCTGACGCTGAGATCTGATGCCATGTGACGAACAAAGGAGCTGAGACTTAGCCAAAAAGTCGTGGCTGATACCATTTGCCAAGGCAAGGTGTGACCCATATAATTAGGTCTCCCTAGAGACCTCACAAGCCCAGCTGAACTATATCACATTCCCCTTTCTCCCCAGCTTAAAATATCTGAGAAATAGGACAATTTGCCCCAAGTTATTAGACTATTTTAATCCTATCCCTTAATTCAATTACAGTACAATAGCAAATAAAATGAAATCACACATATCAGTAGAGTAATAAATTATAGCACAAGAAAATAATAACAATGACTCTCTGGTGTGAAGCCTCCTTATCTGTCATGTCTTTTTAAAACTATATATTGGGCTCTAGTGTCTTTCTGTACTTTACTAGAAATAAACTAGATCCTCTAGTCACCCTCGCTAATTAACCATTGAGCCAAACCTCCTAAGGTTTTCCTGGCGTAGAAAACAGCTCCAGCGGGTATTATTCCTTCAAGCACTTGCAACTGAACCATTACACGCCCACAATGTCGCATTTTTCTTGCTCCCTTCTGTGACCATTCGTAACAAGGCAGGAATCACAACCAGGACCCATCATTATCCCATTTCTAAGAACTAAAAGAAAACCTCCTATCCCTCACATAAATGAATCCTCTTCTGACAGCGAGCCGATTGGTGTTTGCAGTTCTCCACCTGAACCCCTCTGTAATTAGTATTTTATAACATGTAAACCACACAATACCCAAAACCTGTAAACCCCACATTGTAACCCTTATAGAGAATAAACTTGAATTGAATTGAATTGAAAAGGAAATACATTCTAACTCTACAGTGATCCCTCCCAGCAAGGAGCTAGCTCACATTATATACAACATATATATGTCTCAACAGCTGACTGTTGCGACTCCTGAATGGGTCACAATGTATATAATGTATATTACCTGTTCATATAATTTTATATTGCTTATATTTGCGATACCTGGAGTTTACCTGGAGAGAGTTCCGGGGGTCAACGCCCCCGCGGCCCGGTCTGTGACCAGGCCTCCTGGTGGAGACCTTAGTTATATTATTAGGTAGGATGTAACTTTTATATATCATTCAGTGCTCATAGATCGAGTGTTAAGTAGCTGTCAGCATTGTCTAACTACTGTACAAGCATTTCGCTCATTACGCTGCCGGCTTCTGTGTTGTTGGGCAGTAGCAGTCCACGGAGAGTCACGTGATCAGGGGGGGTTGTTCACACCTCACCAGAGTGAGTAATCTGCCTGGGCTGCACTGTTTTATTGTCGGTTAGACGTGCTTCTAGCAAGACGACCCTCTAACTCCTCTCCCTTGTGGGCCCTTGTTAGAAGATTCATCTCTGTCGCTTTCTTGTTGTTGGTTCTGTGTAATTCTGTTCACAGAACATGGCCTAGACTTAGTGATTTTCAACGTTGTACTGAGGTTGTGTGTCGCATAGACACTCTGAGAAACTCAGGTCCTGAGCTGTAGTTTCTGACCTAATTTGTACTGGTATCTGTGTACTGTCACAGTCGGGGATTTTCTAATGCTGAACTTAATTCAGTAGTATGGGAGTTTTGTGACTTTTGTGGAGGATCTGCAGATGGTCCCTACTTAGTGTCGCTATATTATCTCCTTGTTCTTGATTCTGTGTGGTTGTTGCTTGTTATATTGCTGTTTGGCTTAACAGCTGTTCTGATTGCCAGGTTGGTCAAGAAGTTAGCTTATGTGAGGACTTTTAGTCAGTCACTGGTTAAGTCTAAGTTGAGCTTGAGACATAGCGAACTACTAAGAGCACTTACACACGTACACACAAAAATTACTTGTATATATTGTTTTTATGTTATTAAATGCTAACAATGTACCAGTCGGACTTAAAAAACCATAATGATGTGATATGTGCCTCAGCACAATACTACTGTACATGAGAGAAGTGTAGGAATTGTATCCAATATTACATTCAGTTGATTACTATAATTTATTTTGATAATATAACGCCTAGGCAATTTTGTTATAAATAATCTTATTTAAATTTTAATTTCTTTAGTTAGTAGGCCTACCAGTTGTAATCTGAAGCACTATGGAATCTTTCTAAATCTAATGGATAATTGGACCAGGATACTGACTTTCTTGTTACAAAAACCCAGTAACAGGCTGGGATGCTAGAAGGGCAGTCCTTTCTAGATTCACTGGAGATCTCTATGCTTATTAGAAATCGCATATTTTGTAACACTGGCAATAAATAGATCATCCCCTAGCAGTTAGAGATTACCATACTAATACCCACTCTAATCACCGTTTCCCAAAGCTTCACTGGCTCTTAGTAAAGGACACGATTGGCTTAACTTGGAGGCAGGCTATTGACCCAGGGAGAAGCTCTCTACAAATCCTTGGCAAGGGGGGCAGAAATATGAAGGGGTCGATGGGGGAGGACATATGACCATTGTGCTATACTGCAGTATTCTTGTCTCTCACCTCCAGATCTGTCTACGCTTCTACTAGAAGAGGGGTTAGCCAGGGCTTCTGGCCGACCCTAGCACTTCCTAAATTGGCCATGTCTCATTGTGTGGACTTCTTGGCATTTAGCAATGCTCTGCGGGTCCCTCTCGTTTAAAGCTCAGCATCTGGGGAAATTCAGGGGCTCAGCAAGCAGCTTATCTTCCCATGACAATACTCCTCAGGTACCAAGGCCCCCTTCATCCACTCAGCCTCACCAGTCAACTTCCACCTCTTGCATGGTGGTGGCACGAGAGCTGGCTAAACCCCTTTTCCTTAAGTCTCCCAGGTCTATTAATAAACCCATTGCCGGACCCTTAAATGACTCCCTTTGGGACTTCTGCGTCTCCATCACTCCAGGCCAAATAGATTCCCGAAGTCTCCTTGGCAGGTCCTGGCTACATCTCCTGTGAATAATAGTAGGCGGCAGTATTGTTCTACAGGTGACTGGGGCTTATTGTTGGTGGGCAGGTCTCTAGAGTATTGAGCCGACCTGAGGGCGAGGCGAGTGGTCAGCTCCCTCCCTCAGGGTCCCATTTACTCACAACACTCCCTCCAGCAATAATTCCCTTACAAAATTTTGTTTATACATTCTTGACCTTGTATTCATACCAATATTTTCCTCTATCAGCTGATGTAACCTATCTTCCTCATATACCTCATCATTTACAGTCCTTTCATCCACCACATAACATTAGGCATTACTATTTCCTCCTCAGACTAGAATGGCTTTAGTTAAATTTTTACAATGAACAATCTTCTCACTCTGGTCCTCAAACAACCCTTTAACCTTTACATTTACGGGTCCCATTTTCTCTAAGTGCGGTAAGGACCTTTCCACCTTGGACTGAGGCACCTACTCTGTTGAGAGGTTGTTTTCATCTTTATATACCTTACTAGGTTACCTTCCTTAAGTTTAAGAGGCTTCACTTCCCTGTCATAGTAGTTGAGCATATTTTTCCTGCGCTCTACCAGATGCCTGGGCGGCAGTTCGCCAAGCAGTTCTCAAGTTTGTTAGGACTTCTGAAGGATAGCCCCTCACCGTATCTGACAACTGCTTGGTTCACCAACCCTGCTGAAAAATGACAGTCTTTCCCTGTAAATGGGAAATTTAATGGTTGTGTCCCTATTGATTTGTGAATAGCGGTGTTTAAAGCAAATTTAACATATGGTACATATTTATCTCATTGTAGTGGTTCTTTTTTCTGAGAGAATGGCCAGTGTATTTTTGACTACTTGGTTCGTTCTCCTCCAACATACCATTCGCCTGTGGATGATAAGCTGTCGTAAAGTCTGTCATTATTTCTAGGGTGTTACAAACCTCTGCAAATACCTTGCTTTTAAACTCTGACCCTTGATCTGTTACTAATTCTTTAGGGGGTCCAAATATTGCTACGAATCTATCAAGGAGCGCCTCTGCAACAGTCTGTAGGTCTTTCTTAGGGATGGGTACAAGTGTTGTATTCCGTGACAGATGGTCCACCAGCACAAGAACATACATATTGCCTGAATAACTATTATGTAAGTCGATAAGATCTGCACCAACCCGGTCCAACGGTTCCTTAAGCTCGGGAAAAGCTTGCAATTCCTCATTAACCTGGGGGTTACCTTTCCTCTTTTATTATTCTCTTAGCCTCTTCTGGGAGCCTCCATAGACGGGTCTGAACAGGTAAACTGTCACCTGTAGGTATAGTATGCTCAGTCTGGGGCAGGAAACCTATATTTCCTTCATCAATTGAAAACAACTTTGTAAAGTTCCTCAAAGAATTCTGTATTATTTCCTTCTCAGAGCAATTTAAATTATTTAGATTTACATCATTAAATATCTTTTTCCTTTTACTTTCGTTCTGGGTGGGAGCGGCAGGTGTCGTTAACCTTTCTGGGACTCTTGTATTAAGTGCTCCACATTGTTGACCTCGGGCAGGTAGCTTAACGGAGGTCAGGTTTCAAAAATTAAGTTTTTGTGGATAACCTCAACTGATGTTAACCTTCTATCATTCTTGAATCATAACGCTTGACATGTCAGATTTATCACTGGTATTAAGATATTTGTTTTCTGAGAAACCTGGGCTAGATGATGAGGCACCAGGAAGGATTCTAGCTTCCCAGCTAATTGTAAGATACTTCCTTGCTCTACCTTCCTTCCCACTGAACCTTTAATAAATTTGAATGTATTAGGTGGACATACCTGGTTATATAATACATGAACTGCACAATCTGCATCTGAAGAGTTCACATTAGGTAACTGCATTTCAAAAAGTGATTTAGATGGGGCTTTGAATAATTTATTACTTCTACTCATAGAAGCTAATATTGAGGGATTGTTCTATGAATTTTATTGGAAGGAAACTCATCCAGTATCAGCCGACTGGTTCCCCTTCCTTTGCCATATGGCAAGAGGAAGTCAAACTTGAGAAAATCCATACCTAAGAGTAAGTCCCCTGGAAACCTTACTCCAGACACTACTAAACAAGCGTGAACTTTATAACCACTCAGTCAAAGTACAGGTCCGTTTGTCCCTCAACATTAATATCATTACCATTTACAGCATAATATCTTTCTTAGCTTTGCGTATTTACAACCACTCCAGTTATTACAAACATCTTGCTAATTATTGACACCTGAAAACTACCAATTTTTTTCCCATTTACTCTTATTTTAATCATAGGTCTTTCATCATTGGTGACAAGGTTAGACCTATCTTTCTTAACCTTGTACCTTTCTTCTTTCGTTAGGAACGAAAATCATTTGTCTTTCATCATTGGGGACAAGGTTAGACCTATCTTTCTTAACCTTGTACCTTCTTCTTTCGTTAGGAACGAAAATTAGGGCAGTTGGCCCTAATATGGCCAATCCCGCCACACTCCCAGCATTGAGTCGTTCGCCGAGCATTATGTTTATTACGCCCACCACCGCCTGTCCTGCAGTGCGGCGGTATATATTTCTTCTCATTATTGGTTGTCGCCACATATGGCGACTCAGTGTTGCTCTCTCTGAGGCAACAATTCTGTCTCCTTTTCTGTCTCTTCCATACTCGGACTCGAGAGACATTGGATACTGAACTAGTTCTTCGAAGGTTTTAATGGCTAGTACCATAGCAACTCTAGTTCTCATCCAGACTGGCAACCCTTCACAAAATACCTACTTTTTGGTAAAGCTCCAGCTGTTCTGTATTATAATTTAAAATTCCGTTCACATCTTCCAGCCTGGAAACCCTACCAGACAACTGAAGTCCCTTAGTGTGTGTCCCTCATTTAGTTGCAATTGTTCCAGGTAAACGATGGATATTTTCAAAATGATTTCTGCCGTCTGGAACCTATATCTTATAGCATCCTTGAAACTACTTCCAGTCCTTACGTTAATAAATTGTGGAAGACTAAATATGGATGCTGTATTATCCACAATTACCCTGAATCCAAGTGAAAATTTCATTTTTTTAATCCAAGCTTCTACTTTGATATTTCTTTCAATGGAATTCCTCGACAAATCTTCTACATGAAATTTAGGCAAATTTTCCAAGTATGGCCTATCAACAATTACTGTCCCACACATAGAGGTTCCAACTCTACTCTCTGGAGCTGATGCCTAGATAAAATCTGTTGCTGAGTCATAGGGTTCGTTGGGACCCTGGGAAGGGTTGACCTGGGAAGGCTGGAGGCTCAGAAGTTAGGGTTGGGTCGGGGATCCCGGTATATTAGATAAGGACCCATTCGAGGAAATATTAAATGTTTCCCCAGCTGTAGTTACATGTGTGGGTGTTTGGTTAGTATTAACAGGAACAACATTGGACAGGTGAACACCTGACACAGCAGGGGAAGCTATGGTTACTGAGGGGTTAGGTATACTAGTAAATGTAGTACCAGACGCAGAAGTGGGAACCATAGAGGAAACTACTCCAGGGACTTGGGGAGTGGGCACAACAATAGGGGATTGAGGATTACTCATAACTTGAGCAATAACACTGTGAAGCACCGAGTTAATTAAGGATACATACTATAGTCAGCATTAACTGGGTTATTAAAATACGAAAGTATTGGGTTAGTAACATCCCGGGTTGGTAAAGTTGATACTCCCGGGCTAACAGCAGTGGTAGATGTATTAGATACCACTGGGACCATAGTATTCGTGGTACTACTGAGGGTCACCGTGGATCCTATATTCATTCCTGAGCCTGGGGCTTGGCGATGATTTGTCCCTGACATATGTACTCCTGAGGTGGTATTTATCCCTGAAATCTCCTTTTCTTGATTATTTATACCCAAGGCTTCTCACTATCATTAATCTCTGAATCTTCTGGAACCATATTGCTAGACCCTTCACTTGATCCTGGTGAGAGACCACTACCATTGATGTTAGCCTCTGCCATCCTGTTCACTAGGAACTTCACATGTATCCTACTTGATCGTCTGATTGCACTATTTAACGTCTTGCTACGTAAATTATATTTTGTCATCACCCACTGAGTAAAGCATCACTCAAGCATCACTCAACCTGACAAACCTAAGGGTAGGGTTGTCCTGGTCTATTCTCAAGGTTACGGTCACAGTTAACGGTAAAACAAATAACAGGCGACACCAAGAAATTAATATTTGGTAGTTTGGTTTTGATAGCCACGACCGACCAGTCGTAAAGCACGTGAGCCGTGTTTAAACGCTAAACCGCTGCCACCATGTGAGGCCTTTACCCACTCTGCCTGAGGTATCCCAGCAAGTGAGCACGTCTCCTGTGTTATCCCAGTGCTTAACAGAATAGGGAATAGCATATGAAGGTACAAATAAAAATGGGAACTATGGTTATAGTTTACTTAATAACATAAAAGGGCTAGAATACGACATATTCTGATGGAAGTTCATGATTGTAGCCAAAGTATAAACGTAAGTAACCATTCTACAGAATTCATTACCTTTGTAACTTGTGAGCTCATTACCTTTGTACCTAGTTCAGCTATCAAAACTTTGGGGGCCCAGTCCCTGGACCCATTACGTACCTCTGTAATCTGTAAATACCTTTGTAACTTGTCATGATTGTGACCAGACTTACCTGGAGTTCATTACCTTTGTAAATTGTGAGTTCATTACCTTTGTAAATTGTGAGTTCATTACCTTTGTAAATTGTGAGTTCATTACCTCTGTAACTTGCTCAGCTATCAAAACTTTGGAGTCCAGTCCCTGGACCAATTATGTACCTCTGTAATCTTTTGACTACCGCCCACAGGATGGGTATGGGGTGCATAATAAACATATTAAACTAACTAACTAACTGTCCAGAGCTCTCGCTCCCCGGACCTGTCTCCAGCAACCCCTTGCTCAGCTGTTCCCTGGTTTATAATCCTCTAAGCACCCCTATAACAATCGGTGCCATATACCGGATACCCCACACAAACATCCCAAACTTCAGTGAGAATCTAAAGTCACTAATAACAAACAGACAAATGAACAAGCACCACCTTCTCTTAGCTGGAGACTTCAATATCAACCTTGGCCTACCAGATGATCAGACTGTAACTGATTTCATCAACAATATGAACAACACACTTCTCATACTAACAATAACTAAACCAACCAGGCTGACTGAGACAAGTGCAACCATAATAGACCACATACGGACCAATATACTAGAACCCCTTAAATCAGGGATAATCACAGACAGCACTACTGACCACTACCCAACCTTCCTCTTAACAAACATTAGTAAGCCACCACTCGAATACAACAAAGTTTCATTTAGACTCCATGACTAAGGCCTCAATAAGGAAGTTCACAGCTGACCTAGAGACTGTTGACTGGCCTACAGAATGCTCCAATGCCAATGGTATTGACGATTGGACAGACATTTTTCTTAACAAAATACTTAGACTATACAACAAACATTGTCCTATAAAAACGAAACAGATCACGAATAAACGGCTTGGTTGCCAATGGTTAACCAGCAGCATTCTGAAATCCAATGATAAGAAACACCAATATGAAAAGCAATATAGACAGGGCTTAATACACACAGATATTCTTAAACAATATTCAACAGTTCTCACCAAATTAATAAAGAAAGCCAAACAACTATACTACTCCAGCAGATTCACTGACATAAGAGGAGATATAAAAAAGACCTGGAAAACACTTTCCCAGATTCTGGAGACTCACAAACTGAAAAAAAACAAGAATATTGTTCTAACTAAACCTCATGAAACACCACTGCATCCCACTGACACAGCTAACAAGATAAACGACTTCTTCTCAAACATAGGATCTAATCTCGCCAGTAAAATCCCACTTACCAATGCCTGTGCCGGCGACTATCTAGATGGGAATTTCCCAAATTCCTTCTATCTTATACCAACTGAGCCCACGGAAGTCACCGCGATCATAAAGTCACTTAAAAATAACTCGGGAATCTGTCTCACGTCCCACCATTATTGTACAAGCAAGCGGCCCATGTCCTTTCGCATGCTATTACATTACTTTTTTACATGCCACTAGAAACTAGCACCTTCCCGACACTACTCAAGACAGCAAGAGTTACACCAATACATAAAGGTGGTGACCCTACAGATGTAAACAACTATAGGCCAATGTCAAACTTACCATTGCTATCCAAAATCTTCGAGAAACTCGTGCACAGGAGACTATATTCATTTATAACGTAACAAAACATACTCAACCCCTGCCAATTTGGATTCAGGAAAAATAAAAGCACTAATGATGCAATTATAAAAATGCTAGACCTGCTTTACACAGCATTGGAAAATAAGGAATATCTGCTAGGAATTTTTATTGACCTAAGAAAAGCGTTTGACACAGTAGACCACGACATCCTACTCCACAAACTTGACCACTATGGTATAAGAGGCCATGCACTTGCATATTTTAAATTCTACCTTTCTAATAGGTATCAGTATGTCACCATTAAGACACAGCCTCATCAACACGGCCACTTGATACTGGAGTTCCGCAGGGAAGTGTCCTTGGTCCTCTGCTCTTCCTCATTTACATCAATGATCTTCCAAACGTATCCCAACACCTGAAACCCATTCTCTTTGCTGACGACACGACTTATGTCATCTCCCACCCTAATCTTGCTACTCTCAACACCATTGTTAATGAGGAGCTGCTCAAAATATCGACTTGGATGACAGCCAATAAACTTACACTTAACAATGGCAAAACCTACTATATTATGTTTTGTAGCAGAGCAGGAGATGCGCAAATTAACATTAAGATTGACAACATTCTAATTGCCAGACATAATGAGGGCAAATTCTTTGGCCTATACCTCGACAACAACCTAAATTTCAGCACCCATATCCAACACATAACAAAAAATGTATCCAAAACGGTTGGGATCCTCTCCAAGATACGATACTACGTGCCGCAAAATGCCCTTCTCACACTATACCAATCACTTATATATCCATACCTCACCTATGCTATCTGTGCTTGGGGTTCAACTGCAGCAACACACCTAAAGCCAATAATAACCCAACAAAAAGCCGCAGTAAGAATAATCACTAAATCCCATCTCTGGCAACACCCCCCCCCACTCTTCATAGATCTAAACTTACGTCGTGTTCAGAACATCCTCACTTACTACTGTGCAATCTATATCTACAGGACCTTAAATTCCAATATAAACCTTGACCTAAAATGCTTTTTTGATAGTTGTGATAGGATCCACAGGCATAACACCAGACACAAACATCTCTACGACATTCCCCATGTTCGACTAAACTTTTACAAAAATTCAATGTATTTCAAAGGACCTAAAATCTGGAACACCCTACCTGAGAACTCTAGAACTGCAGACACATTCATCACTTTCAAAACTACAGTTAGAAACATCTTATCTCCCTGATCCACCCCAACAACTAACACATGATAACCACCTGGTGGTTCACAATTACACTCACTCTCCCACTGACTATAAACCCAGAAATACTAATCTTAATCTTAAAATAATAAATCCTAACTAGTCATAAGTTTGCCTATGATACTCCAATATAGACACCTTGTATTGTGCCCAAAACAAAAGCCTTCACATTGCTAAAATCACAAATTATGATGTAGTCACTTAGCCTTAATACCATAATCTGTAAGGATTTAATGTTAAGAATTAATCTAAGTCTGCTCAAAATGCCTAGCCATGCTAGGTGTCCTAGTGGCCTCCTCTGTAATTAGTATTTTATAACATGTAAACCACACAATACCCAAAACCTGTAAACCCCACATTGTAACCCTTATAGAGAATAAACTTGAATTGAATTGAATTGAATTATTTTAAGATCAAGATACGTATTTCTGTGCTTATAGTCAAATGGGTGAGTAAGTGTAAGTGTGAACCACCAGGTGGTTTACATGTAGTTAGTTGGCAGGGGTTGAGTATGTTTTGTGCCGTTATAAATGAATACAGTCTCCTGTGCACGAGTTCCTCGAAGATTTTGGATAGCAATGGTAAGTTTGATATTGGCCTACAGTTGTTTACATCTGTAGGGTCACCACCTTTATGTATTGGTGTAACTCTTGCTGTCTTGAGTAGTGTCAGGAAAGTGCTAGTTTCTAGTGACATGTAATAAAAGTAATGTAATAGCATGCGAAAGGACATGGGCTGCTCGCTTGTACAATAATGGTGGGACGTGAGACAGATTCAACTAGGATGTTATCACCATCTGGAACACGAACAACAACAGACACCTTACAAGCCTGAAGTTGCTGGTGGAACACAGACAGGAGTGACAGGTTCACCAGTGCCTGACCGCTTGGGTACGCTACTGGAAAATGCACTGGCTTGTAAGAACTTAATCCGAACATCGTATTCTGTGGCAGTATGGCAGATCTCGGATCCAAGCTGGTATCCCCAAAATGGTACGATCAAGTCATCAATTTGGGCATGCCATCGATAAGGGTCGAGCACAATGCGTAAGTCATGCATGGAAGCAAATCCCAGTAGAAGATCACCAGGGAAAGTAATCTGGTCGACAACAAGGAAGGAAGCAGTAAAGTCTCTACCTTGGATAGAAAAGGTGAGGGAAGTCCGACCTCGGACACGCAGGTGAGAACCAGCTACTCCACTAAGGAAGGACACATGAGTCGGTTCTACGAGAAGGACATGTCGTAACTGCTTATCCCTAAACAAAACTAGACTGATAATATTGACTTGCAACCAGAGTCCATGAACAAATGAACGGGCACATTATGAACAGATGCTTGCACTATAGGGCCTATTGTTGCATTGGAAGTTATGTGCAAATAAAAGGGTGGATTGTCATCAGAAAAAGATTTGTTCCACTTCATCCCCAAAATCATCTACGTCAGAGACATGTGAAGCAACATCATCAGCAGGATTGTCATTCTCGAGACTGCTAAAAGCTTCAAAGGAATTGTGAACGGGATGGTGTACTCACTATCCACCTACTGTCACCATGGGATGGTTTGACTGGGGCGCTCGGATTCCCCCGAATTGGAAGAATGAGCCTGGTTCTGGTTAGACTGAGAACCACGACGTGTGTTTCCTCTCCTGGTTCTGTGGTTGGAACGGCCACGGAAAGATCTAGAGTACTGAAGGTTGTAGAGAGGCATTGCACCAGAGTGTTCATGTCCATGTACTATAATAATAAGTACGGAAATCTGACGGGTACTCTCATCAGTACGACGCCTCTTAGGGTGACAATATGAAAATTTTATTGCAAATGGCCACGGAAACCACAGTTGAACAAGTCCGCTGACTATGGTACTGAATGTACTATGATATACGAGGTTTAATGACCTTACACTGGTCCTTGGTAAATCGCTGAGATGGTTTGACGACCCATTTGTCACTGACGCAAACAAGAGGTGTGCAACTGGGGCATAAGGGGTGAAATTACTTTTTGATCAGGGGAAAGTACCCTGGGGCACAAGGAAAGTACATGTTTGGGGCGTAATGTTCCTCGTCACATTGGAGAATTAGCCCATAAGCACACAAGGAAGCAGGGGGCATATTCTTGTTTCCCATAAGCTCCCTATTTTAGCAACGACCTGTGGATCGTTTATCCTCATCAGGAACAAAAGCTGAGACTGGACAGCATTGACAAGTGATGATAAAAGTTTATCTAATCTAACAGCAAATGTACTCAACGATTCATTAGTCAGGGGTTTTGTAGCATTCACGAGTTCCCGAAGAACGACATATGGATCAGCTGTTTTTACTGGTACAAGGAAAGATCGAATCAGTTCCTCATATTGTGACCATTTAGTAAGATTCCTGAAATCTCGCATTTCAAGGAGATCAACAACGTGAAACAGCAGCAGGGGCCCGATGAAGAGCTTCTTTCGTAAATCTGATAAGACTTTTCCTCTGAAGGAGGCCCGTCAACTAGAGCATTAACACGGAAACGAATGGCAGTAAACCATGCTTCAAGACTATGTACATGGCCATTGAATAAAGGTAACGCATCAAAGAAATCACGAGGAAAACTATAGTGTCTCATTGTCTGGGTCGGTCTGCCAGTCGATAAGGAACTTGAGTCTACACTCAAAACACAAGGCTTAGAGTACACAAGAAATTCACTGTAAATGTCTCACACACGCAAATGTCTTTAAATGCAGAAAATGTATCTAAACAAAAAAATTATCACTGAAGTCTGGAGTGGTAGGACGGGCGGTGACGGTGTGAGGTGAAGACGTGGTCCTGTGCGGGTGTTTGATTCCCTTTTACACTCACACTGTTGTCGTGAAAAAATTGCAGTGCTAGGACCCGGTACAAGGGTGGAAAAACCCACAGGTAGATGAGGTGGGGAGTGGGGTGTGGGTGGGTGTAGCAACCTGGCCCACTGGCATGCACTGCCACTCACTACTCACAAGAAACACCCAGGTGGCTTAACTAAGCCACAACATGCCACAGTGGTTGGTGAAGATCACTCTTAGCATCCAAGTGGGGCACAAAGCGATATATGAGACAATACTTCAGAGGAACTTCCGTGGCTTACTTCTCTCTCTCAGCTGGGTTGTCATGCTGGCTTAACCCACGACAATAGCTGACTGGAAGATGTGTAACGATGCACACAGCATGAAGGAGCAGGTGGATGACAGGAGACAGGTTTGGATGATAGGCTGAGGCAGGCTGACTGGCGCTCAACTCCCACACTCGGGCTTACTGGTTGGCTTAATTGTAAAATCCGGGTCAACCCCTCGGAGATTGAAGCAATTAGCACACGAACTAAGCCAGGAAGCTTGAAAGAACGGCTGCACTGGTTTTAAGCTGGAGGGGCCCCGGTTGAGGTGGCAGTTTGAAACATCTGCCCCTGCCGGCCCCCCACAAACAATTTTTCTAACATCTGAAATACCCGTAAATCCATGCATCCCACAGCTGTCACCATTGTCATGTGGGGGTTCGATAACGTGGATGGGGTAAGAACACTCACGTAGGCTGGTTAGTACGTATAATTATTACGGAAAGTATGGGAAGAAAGCCGTTTCCGCCCTGCCTCTCTGCTCACCATCTCAGACTGACCCACCAGTGAAGCCTGGGGGTGGAGCTGCGTTCAAAACATGCTATGGTCAGCAGCAACGTGAATAAGAGTCAGTGATTCACGCAGACGGTTGGTAGTGAGTCATACTACTGGTAAAATAGTTACTGGTAACTGGTACTACTGAGACGTGTTGTGTGAGGATGACACTTGTGTTGTGTGAGGATGACACTCATGTTGTGTGAGGGTGACACTCATGTTGTGAGGATGACACTCATGTGTGAGGATGACACTCGTGTTGTGTGAGGATGACACTCGTGTTGTGTGAGGATGACACGCGTGTTGTGTGAGGATGACACTCGTGTTGTGTGGGATGACACTCATGTTTTAGTGAGAATGACACTCGTGTTTTGTGAGGGACACTCGTGTTTTGTGAGGATGACACTCGTGTTGTGTGAAAGGGTGACACTCGTGTTGTGAGAATGACACTCGTGTTGTGTGAGGATGACACTCGTGTTTGAGGATGGCACTCGTGTTGTGAAAAATGACACTCGTGTTGTGTGAGATGACACTCGTGTTGTGAGGATGGCACTCGCGTTTGTGAGGATGACACTCGTGTTTGTGAGGAGACACTCGTGTTTTGTGAGGGTGACACTCGTGTTGTGTGAGGATGACACTCGTGTTGTGTTGAGGATGACACTCGTGTTGTGAGGATGGCACTCGCGTTGTGTGAGGAAAGACACTCGTGTTGTGAGGATGACACTCGTGTTTTGTTAGGGTGACACTCGTGTTGTGTGAGGATGACACTCGTGTTGTGTGAGGATGACACTCGTGTTGTGTGAGGATGACACTCGTGTTGTGTGAGGATGACACTCGTGTTGTGTGAGGATGACACTCGTGTTGTGAGGATGACACTCGTGTTGTGTGAGGATGACACTCGTGTTGTGAGGATGGCACTCGTGTTGTGAGGATGACACTCGTGTTGGTGAAGATGACACTCGTGTTGTGAGGATGGCACTCGTGTTGTGTGAGGATGACACTCGTGTTGTGAGGATGACACTCGTGTTTTGTGAGGATGACACTCGTGTTGTGTGAGGATGACACTCGTGTTGTGTGAGGATGACACTCGTGTTGTGAGGATGGCACTCGCGTTGTGGGAGGATGACACTCGTGTTGTGAGGATGACACTCGTGTTTTGTGAGGGGACACTCGTGTTGTGTGAGGATGACACTCGTGTTTGTGTTAGGATGACACTCGTGTTGTGTTAGGATGACACTCGTGTTGTGTTTGGGGGTGACACTCGTGTTGTGTGAGGATGACCCCTCGTGTTGTGAGGATGACACTCGTGTTGTGTGAGGATGACACTCGTGTTTTGTGAGGATGACACTCGTGTTGTGAGGATGACACTCGTGTTGTGAGGATGACACTCGTGTTGTGTGAGGATGACACTCGTGTTGTGTGAGGATGACACTCGTGTTGTGAGGATGACACTCGTGTTGTGTGAGGATGACACTCGTGTTGTGTGAGGATGACACTCGTGTTGTGAGGATGGCACTCTTTTTATGTGAGGATCACACTCGTGTTGTGAGGATGACACTCGTGTTGTGTGAAGATGACACTCGTTTTGGATGTGGATGACACTCTTGTTTTGTGAGGATGACACTCGTGTTGTGAGGATGACACTCGTTTTGTGAGGATGACACTCGTGTCGTGTGAGGATGACACTCCCTTTTTGCGTGAGGATCACACTCGTGTTGTGAGGATGACACTCGTGTTGTGTGAGGATTGGATCACTCGTGTTTTTGAGGATGGCACTCGTGTTGTGTGAGGATGACACTTTTGTTTTGTGAGGATGACACTCGTGTTGTGAGGATGACACTCGTGTTGTGAAGATGACACTCGTGTCGTGTGAGGATTACACTCTTTTTGTGTGAGGATCACACCCCGTGTTGTGAGAATGACACTCGTGTTGTGTGAGGATGACACTCGTGTTGTGAGGATGACACTCGTGTTGTGAGGATGGCACTCTTGTTGTGTGAGGATGACACTCGTGTTGTTGAATGACACTCGTGTTGTGAGGATGACACTCGTGTTGTGAGGAGACACTCGTGTTGTGTGAAGATGACACTCGTTTTGGATGAGGATGACACTCTTGTCGTGTGAGGATGACACTCGTGTTGTGTGGGGGATGACACTGTGTTGTGAGGATGACAACTCGTGTTGTGAGGATGACAAATCGTGTCGTGTGAGGATGACACTCTTGTTGTGTGAGGATCACACTGTGTTGTGAGGATGACACTCGTGTTGTGTGAGGATGACACTCGTGTTGTGTGAGGATGACACTCGTGGGTTTTGAGGATGGCACTCTTGTTATTGAGGATCACACTCGTGTTGTGAGGATGACACTCCTGTTGGGTGAGGATGACGCTCGTGTTGTGTGAGGATGACACTCGTGTTTTGTGAGGATGATACTCGTGTTGTGAGGATGACACTCGGGGGTTGTGAGGATGACACTCGTGTTGTGAGGATGGCACTCGTTTTGTGTGGATGACACTGTGTTTTGTGAGGATGACACTCGTGTTGTGAGGATGGCACTCGTGTTGTGTGGGGGATGACACTCGTGTTGTGAGGATGGCACCGTGTTGTGTGAGGATGACACTCGTGTTTTTGTGAGGATTGACACTCGTGTTGTGAGGATGGCACTCGTGTTTGTGAGGGTGGCACTCTTGTTGTGTGAGGATCACACTCGTGTTGTGAGGATGGCACATTGTTATGTGAGGATCACACTCGTGTTGTGAGGATGACACTCGTGTTGTGTGAGGATGGCACTCGTTTTGGATGGGGATGACACTCTTGTTGTGTGAGGAATGACACTCGTGTTGTGGGGGATGGCACTCGTGTTGTGAGGATGGCACTTGTTATGTGAGGATCACACTCGTGTTGTGAGGATGACACTCGTGTTGTGTGAGGATGGCACTCGTTTTGGATGGGGATACACTCTTGTTGTGTGAGGATGACCCCTGTTGTTGTGTGAGATGACACTCGTAATTGTGAGGGATGAAAACTTGTGTTGTGAGGATCACACTTGTGTTGTGAGGATGATACTTGTGTTGTGAGGATCACACTTGTGTTGTGAGATGATACTTTTGTTGTGAGGATCACACTTGTGTTGTGAGGAAACACTCAAGTACGAGTCCCAAGTATTGATAATTATTAAGAGGAAAAATTATAATAAACTCAACAAACAAAAAATTTTAATGTGATATTAAAAGTGAACTTTATTAATACAATTAATATAGAAAGATTATTATAATGAGGATGGTATTTATTGTGCAGACTGAAAGGGCTAATATAGTGGAGTAATTATAGGTATGTTGCGTGGCGGGTGTGCCAGGTAATGGCGGAGACAGGTGGTAGTAGTCACTGGTACAGACATATCTATTGTTTTGATTATAACTGCTGGTAGTCACTTGTTGATGCAATAGGCTTATGTAGTTGCCCAGGTTGGGGAAAGGGTGAATAGCGGGTGACAACAGTTGGCACTA
>NC_069423.1:49903833-49941333 GCF_026875155.1 Cherax quadricarinatus | reverse complement strand
CATAACGTTTTAGCTTCTATGATGGTACTCGGGAGTTTGTTCCACTCACCAAGACACTGACTGGCCCCGACCTCGTTACTCTCAGCACTATATGCTTCCCAAAAGAGTTAGGTAACACCACGGTACTAAAAGCAGGCAACGAAATGTGACCTGCAGAAGGTACTGGGGTGTAAGAGATCTGAAGAATGATCTAATAATGAGGCAGGGTCGTTGTGAGACCTTTACCCACTCTGCCTGAGGTATCCCAGCAAGTGAGCACATCTCCTGTGTTATCCCAGTGCTTAACAGAATAGGGAATAGCATATGAAGGTACAAATAAAAATGGGAACTATGGCTATAGTTTACTTAATAACATAAAAGGGCTAGAATACGACATATCCTGATGGAAATTGACATAATATAACTATTGGCCTATGAGACTTATTACCAGAGGAAAGGGTAGATGTTATCAGTAACACGGACTAGCACCTACTATTAATTCACTGACCAGCTGACCCGAGATTCCCAATGCTTGGTCACTACGTCCCTGGACCAATTATGTACCTCTGTAATCTTTTGACTACCGCCCACAGGATGGGTATGGGGTGCATAATAAACATATTAAACTAAACTAACTTGGTCCACTACACACGTGGCTGTCCAGAGCTCTCGCTCCCCAGACCTGCCTCCAACAACTCATTGCTCAGCTGTTCCCTGGTTTATATTCCTCTAAGCACCCCCTTCCCCATAAGGCATAGACCACGTGTTACGATCTGACGCTGAGATCTGATGCCAGTGACGAACAAAGGAGCTGAGACTTAAGCCAAAAAGTCGTGGCTGATAGCCATTTGCCAAGGCAAGGTGTGACCATATAATTAGGTCTCCCTAGAGACCTCACAAGCCCAGCTGAACTATATCACATTCCCCTTTCTCCCCAGCTTAAAATATCTGAGAAATAGGACAATTTGCCCCAAGTTATTAGACTATTTTAATCCTATCCCCTTAATTCAATTACAGTACAATAGCAAATAATATGAAATCACACATATCAGTAGAGTTAATAAATTATAGCACAAGAAAATAATAACAATGACTCTCTGGTGTGAAGCCTCCTTATCTGTCATGTCTTTTTAAAACTATATATTGGGCTCTAGTGTCTTTCTGTACTTTACTAGAAATAAACTAGATCCTCTAGTCACCCTCGCTAATTAACCATTGAGCCAAACCTCCTAAGGTTTTCCTGGCGTAGAAAACAGCTCCAGCGGGTATTATTCCTTCAAGCACTTGCAACTGAACCATTACACGCCCACAATGTCGCATTTTTCTTGCTCCCTTCTGTGACCATTCGTAACAAGGCAGGAATCACAACCAGGACCCATCATTATCCCATTTCTAAGAACTAAAAGAAAACCTCTATCCTCACATAAAGAATCCTCTTCTGACAGCGAGCCGATTGGTGTTTGCAGTTCTCCACCTGAACCCCTCTGTAATTAGTATTTTTATAACATGTAAACCACACAATACCCAAAACCTGTAAACCCACATTGTAACCCTTATAGAGAATAAACTTGAATTGAATTGAATTGAAAAGGAATACATTCTAACTCTACAGTGATCCCTCCCAGCAAGGAGCTAGCTCACATTATATACAACATATATATGTCTCAACAGCTGACTGTTGCGACTCCTGAATGGGTCACAATGTATATAATGTATATTACCTGTTCATATAATTTTATATTGCTTATATTTGCGATACCTGGAGTTTACCTGGAGAGAGTTCCGGGGTCAACGCCCCGCGGCCCGGTCTGTGACCAGGCCTCCTGGTGGAGACCTTAGTTATATTATTAGGTAGGATGTAACTTTTATATATCATTCAGTGCTCATAGATCGAGTGTTAAGTAGCTGTCAGCATTGTCTAACTACTGTACAAGCATTTCGCTCATTACGCTGCCGGCTTCTGTGTTGTTGGGCAGTAGCAGTCCACGGAGAGTCACGTGATCAGGGGGGGTTGTTCACACCTCACCAGAGTGAGTAATCTGCCTGGGCTGCACTGTTTTATTGTCGGTTAGACGTGCTTCTAGCAAGACGACCCTCTACTCCTCTCCCTTGTGGGCCCTTGTTAGAAGATCATCTCTGTCGCTTTCTTGTTGTTGGTTCTGTGTAATTCTGTTCACAGAACATGGCCTAGACTTAGTGATTTTCAACGTTGTACTGAGGTTGTGTGTCGCATAGACACTCTGAGAAACTCAGGTCCTGAGCTGTAGTTTCTGACCTAATTTGTACTGGTATCTGTGTACTGTCACAGTCGGGGATTTTCTAATGCTGAACTTAGATTCAGTAGTATGGGAGTTTTGTGACTTTTGTGGAGGATCTGCAGATGGTCCCTACTTAGTGTCGCTATATTATCTCCTTGTTCTTGATTCTGTGTGGTT
This sequence comes from Cherax quadricarinatus, assembly GCF_026875155.1. Lineage (NCBI taxonomy): Eukaryota > Metazoa > Arthropoda > Malacostraca > Decapoda > Parastacidae > Cherax > Cherax quadricarinatus. The sequence continues at coordinate 49,938,919 of NC_069423.1, read as the reverse complement.
GTTGCTTGTTATATTGCTGTTTGGCTTAACAGCTGTTCTGATTGCCAGGTTGGTCAAGAAGTTAGTTTATGTGAGGACTTTTAGTCAGTCACTGGTTAAGTCTAGTTGAGTCTTGAGACATAGCGAACTACTAAGAGCACTTACACACGTACATACAAACTTACTTGTATATATTTGTATTATGTTATTAAATGCTAACAATGTACCAGTCGGTACTTAAAAGCCATAATGATGTGATATGTGCCTTCAGCACAATACTACTGTACATGAGAGAAGTGTAGGAACTTGTATCCAATATTACATTCAGTTGATTACTATAATTTATTTTGATAATATACGCCTAGGCAATTTTGTTATAAATAATCTTATTAAATTTTAATTTCTTTAGTTAGTAGCCTACCAGTTGTAATCCTGAAGCACTATGGAATCTTACTAAATTCTAATGGATAATTGGACCAGGATACTGACTACTTGTTACAAAAACCCAGTAACAGGCTGGATGCTAGAAGGGCAGTCCTTTCTAGTATTCACTGGAGATCTCTATGCTTATTAGAAATCGCATATTTTGTAACACTGGCATAACATAGATCATCCCCTAGCAGTAGAGATACCATACTAATACCACTCTAATCACCATTTCCCAAGCTTCACTGGCTCTTAGTAAAGGACACGATTGGCTTAACTTGGAGGCAGGCTATTGACCCAGGGAGAAGCTCTCTACAAATCCTTGGGCAAGGGCGGCAGAAATATGAAGGGGTCGATGGAGGAGGACATATGACCATTGTGCTATACTGCAGTATTCTTGTCATCTCACCTCCAGATCTGTCTACTGCTTCTACTAGAAGAGGGGTTAGCCAGGGCTTCTGGCCGACCCTAGCACTTCCTAAATTGGGCCATGTCTCATTGTGTGGACTTCGTTGGCATTTAGCAATGCTCATGCGGGTCCCTCTCGTTGAAAGCTCAGCATCTGGGAACTTCAGGACTCAGCAAGCAGCTTATCTTCACCATGACAATACTCCTCAGGCACCAAGGCCACCCTTCATCCACTCAGCCTCACCAGTCAACTTCCACCTCTTGCATGGTGGTGGCACGAGAGCTGGCTACCACTTTTCCTTAAGTCTCCCAGGTCTATTAATAGCCCTTTGCCGGACCCATACTGACTCCTTGGCACTTCTGCGTCTCCATCACTCCAGGCCAAATAGATTCCCGAAGTCTCCTTGGCAGGTCCTGGCTACATCTCCTGTGAATAATAGTAGGCGGCAGTATTGTTCTACAGGTGACTGGGGCTTATTGTTGGTGGGCAGGTCTCTAGAGTATTGAGCCGACCTGAGGGCGAGGCGAGTGGTCAGCTCCCTCCCTCAGGGTCCCATTTACTCACAACACTCCCTCCCTCCAGCAATAATTCCCTTACAAATTTCGTTTATACATTCTTGACCTTGTATTCATACCAATATTTTCCTCTATCAGCTGATGTAACCTATCTTCCTCATATACCTCATCATTTACAGTCCTTTCATCCACCACATAACATTAGGCATTACTATTTCCTCCTCAGACTAGAATGGCTTTAGTTTATTATTACAATGAACAATCTTCTCACTCTGGTCCTCAAACAACCCTTTAACCTTCACATTTACTGGTCCCATTTTCTCTAAGATGCGGTAAGGACCTTTCCACCTTGGACTGAGGCACCTACTCTGTTGAGAGGTTACTTCATCTTTATATACCATTACTAGGTTACCTTCCTTAAGTTTAAGAGGCTTCACTTCCCTGTCATAGTAGTGAGCATATTTTTCCTGCGCTCTACCAGATGCCTGGGCGGCAGTTCGCCAAGCAGTTCTCAAGTTTGTTAGGACTTCTGAAGGATAGTCCTCACCGTATCTGACAACTGCTTGGTTCACCAAGCCTGCTGCAAAATGACAGTCATGCCCTGTAAATAGGAATAATGGTTGTGTCCCTATTGATTTGTGAATAGCGGTGTTTAAAGCAAATTGAACATATGGTACATATTTATCTCATTGTAGTGGTTTTTTCTCTGAGAGAATGGCCAGTGTATTTTTGACTACTTGGTTCGTTCTCTCCAACATACCATTCGCCTGTGGATGATAAGCTGTCGTAAAGTCTGTCATTATTTCTAGGGTGTTACAAACCTCTGCAAATACCTTGCTTTTAAACTCTGACCCTTGATCTGTTACTAATTCTTTAGGGGGTCCAAATATTGCTACGAATTTATCAAGGAGCGCCTCTGCAACAGTCTGTAGGTCTTTCTTAGGGATGGGTACAAGTGTTGTATTCCGTGACAGATGGTCCACCAGCACAAGAACATACATATTGCCTGAATAACTATTATGTAAGTCGATAAGATCTGCACCAACCCGGTCCAACGGTTCCTTAAGCTCGGGAAAAGCTTGCAATTCCTCATTAACCTGGGGGTTACCTTTCCTCTTTTATTATTCTCTTAGCCTCTTCTGGGAGCCTCCATTGACGGGTCTGAACAGGTAAACTGTCACCTGTAGGTATAGTATGCTCAGTCTGGGGCAGGAAACCTATATTTCCCTCATCAATTGAAAACAACTTTGTAAAGTTCCTCAAAGAATTCTGTATTATTTCCTTCTCAGAGCAATTTAAATTATTTAGATTTACATCATTAAATATCTTTTCCCTTTTACTTTCATTCGGGGTGGGAGCGGCAGGTGTCGTTACCCTTTCTGGGACTCTTGTATTAAGTGCTCCACATTGTTGACCTCGGGCAGGTAGCTTAACGGAGTCAGGTTCAAAAATTAAGTTTTTGTGGATAACCTCAACTGATGTTAACCTTCTATCATTCTTGAATCATAACGCATGACATGTCAGATTTATCACTGGTATTAAGATATTTGTTTTCTGAGAAACCTGGGTTAGATGATGAGGCACCAGGAAGGATTCTAGCTTCCCAGCTAATTGTAAGATACTTCCTTGCTCTACCTTCCTTCCCACTGAACCTTTAATAAATTTGAATGTATTAGGTGGACATACCTGGTTATATAATACATGAACTGCACAATCTGCATCTGAAGAGTTCACATTAGGTAACTGCATTTCAAAAAGTGATTTAGATGGGGCTTTGAATAATTTATTACTTCTACTCATAGAAGCTAATATTGAGGGATGTTCTATGAATTTTATTGGAAAGGAAACTCATCCAGTATCAGCCGACTGGTTCCCCTTCCTTTGCCATATGGCAAGAGGAAGTCAAACTTGAGAAAATCCATACCTAAGAGTAAGTCCCCTGGAAACCTTACTCCAGACACTACTAAACAAGCGTGAACTTTATAACCCACTCAGTTCAAAGTACAGGTCCGTTTGTCCCTCAACATTAATATCATTACCATTTACAGCAGTAATATCTTTCTTAGCTTTGCGTATTTTACAACCACTCCAGTTATTACAAACATCTTGCTTAATTATTGACACCTGAAAACTACCAATTTTTTCCCATTTACTCTTATTTTAATCATAGGTCTTTCATCATTGGTGACAAGGTTAGACCTATCTTTCTTAACCTTGTACCTTCTTCTTTCGTTAGGAACGAAAATCATTTGTCTTTCATCATTGGTGACAAGGTTAGACCTATCTTTCTTAACCTTGTACCTTCTTCTTTCGTTAGGAACGAAAATTAGGGCAGTTGGCCCTAATATGGCCAATCCCGCCACACTCCCAACATTGAGTCGTTCGCCGAGCATTATGTTTATTACGCCCACCACCGCCTGTCCTGCAGTGCGGCGGTATATATTTCTTCTCATTATTGGTTGTCGCCACATATGGCGACTCAGGTGTTGCTCTCTCTGAGGCAACAATTCTGTCTCCTTTTCTGTCTCTTCCATACTCGGACTCGAGAGACATTGGATACTGAACTAGTTCTTCGAAGGTTTTAATGGCTAGTACCATAGCAACTCTAGTTCTCATCCAGACTGGCAACCCTTCACAAAATACCTACTTTTTGTAAAGCTCCAGCTGTTCTGTATTATATTTTAAAGTTCCGTTCACATCTTCCAGCCTGGACCATACCAGACAACTGAAGTCCCTTAGTGTGTGTCCCTCATTTAGTTGCAATTGTTCCAGGTATCGATGGATATTTTCAACTGATACTGCCGTCTGGAACCTATATCTTATAGCATCCTTGAAACTACTCCAGTCCTTAACGTTAATAAATTGTGGAAGACTAAATATGGATGCTGTATTATCCACAATTACCCTGAATCCAAGTGAAAATTTCATTTTTTTAATCCAAGCTTCTACTTTGATATTTCTTTCAATGGAATTCCTCGACAAATCTTCTACATGAAATTTAGGCAAATTTTCCAAGTATGGCCTATCAACAATTACTGTCCCACACATAGAGGTTCCAACTCTACTCTCTGGAGCTGATGCCTAGATAAAATCTGTTGCTGAGTCATAGGGTTCGTTGGGACCCTGGGAAGGGTTGACCTGGGAAGGCTGGAGGCTCAGAAGTTGGGGTTGGGTCGGGGATCCCGGTATATTAGATAAGGACCCATTCGAGGAAATATTAAATGTTTCCCCAGCTGTAGTTACATGTGTGGGTGTTTGGTTAGTATTAACAGGAACAACATTGGACAGGTGAACACCTGACACAGTAGGGGAAGCTATGGTTACTGAGGGGTTAGGTATACTAGTAAATGTAGTACCAGACGCAGAAGTGGGAACCATAGAGGAAACTACTCCAGGGACTTGGGGAGTGGGCACAACAATAGGGGATTGAGGAATAACACTGTGAAGCACCGAGTTAATTAAGGATACATACTATAGTCAGCATTAACTGGGTTATTAAAATACGAAAGTATTGGGTTAGTAACATCCCGGGTTGGTAAAGTTGATACTCCCGGGCTAACAGCAGTGGTAGATGTATTAGATACCACTGGGACCATAGTATTCGTGGTACTACTGAGGGTCACCGTGGATCCTATATTCATTCCTGAGCCTGGGGCTTGGCGATGATTTGTCCCTGACATATGTACTCCTGAGGTGGTATTTATCCCTGAAATCTCCTTTTCTTGATTATTTATACCCAAGGCTTCTCACTATCATTAATCTCTGAATCTTCTGGAACCATATTGCTAGACCCTTCACTTGATCCTGGTGAGAGACCACTACCATTGATATTAGCCTCTGCCATCCTGTTCACTAGGAACTTCACATGTATCCTACTTGATCGTCTGATTGCACTATTTAACGTCTTGCTACGTAAATTATATTTTGTCATCACCACTGGTAAGCATCATAAGCTTCACTCAAGCATCACTCAAGCATCACTCAAGCATCACTCAACCTGACAAACCTAAGGGTAGGGTTGTCCTGGTCTATTCTCAAGGTTACGGTCACAGTTAACGGTAAAACAAATAACAGGCGACACCAAGAAATTAATATTTGGTAGTTTGGTTTTGATAGCCACGACCGACCAGTCGTAAAGCAAGTGAGCCGCGTTTAAACGCTAAACCGCTGCCACCATGTGAGGCCTTTACCCACTCTGCCTGAGGTATCCCAGCAAGTGAGCACGTCTCCTGTGTTATCCCAGTGCTTAACAGAATAGGGAATAGCATATGAAGGTACAAATAAAAATGGGAACTATGGTTATAGTTTACTTAATAACATAAAAGGGCTAGAATACGACATATTCTGATGGAAATTGACATAATATAACAATTGACCCTATGAGACTTATTACCAGGGGGAAGGGAAGATGTTATCAGTAACACGGACTTAGTATCCTCTTAATTATGACCAGCGACCACGAGATTCAAATGCGTGGTCCACTACACACGCGGCTGTCCAGAGCTCTCGCTCCCCGGACCTGTCTCCAGCAACCCCTTGCTCAGCTGTTCCCTGGTTTATAATCCTCTAAGCACCCCTATAACAATCGGTGCCATATACCGGATACCCCACACAAACATCCCAAACTTCAGTGAGAATCTAAAGTCACTAATAACAAACAGACAAATGAACAAGCACCACCTTCTCTTAGCTGGAGACTTCAATATCAACCTTGGCCTACCAGATGATCAGACTGGAACTGATTTCATCAACAATATGAACAACACACTTCTCATACCAACAATAACTAAACCAACCAGGCTGACTGAGACAAGTGCAACCATAATAGACCACATACGGACCAATATACTAGACCCCCTTAAATCAGGGATAATCACAGACAGCACTACTGACCACTACTTAACCTTCCTCTTAATAAACATTAGTAAACCACCACTTGAATACAACAAAGTTTCATTTAGACTCCATGACGAGGCCTCAATAAGGAAGTTCACAGCAGACCTAGAGACTGTTGACTGGCCTACAGAATGCTCCAATGCCAATGGTATTGACGATTGGACAGACATTTTTCTTAACAAAATACTTAGACTATACAACAAACATTGTCCTATAAAAACGAAACAGATCACGAATAAACGGCTCGGTTGCTAATGGTTAACCAGCAGCATTCTGAAATCCATTGATAAGAAACATCAATATGAAAAGCAATATAGACAGGGCTTAATACACAAAGATATTCTTAAACAATATTTAACAGTTCTCACCAAATTAATAAAGAAAGCCAAACAACTGTACTACTCCAGCAGATTCACTGACACAAGAGGAGATATAAAAAAGACCTGGAAAACACTGTCTCAGATTCTGGGGACCCACAAACTGAAAAAAAAACAAGAATATTGTTCTAACTAAACCTCATGAAACACCACTACATCCCACTGACACAGCTAACAAGATAAACGACTTCTTCTCAAACGTAGGATCTAATCTCCCCAGTAAAATCCCACTTACCAATGCCTGTGCCGGCGACTATCTAGATGGGAATTTCCCAAATTCCTTCTATCTTGTACCAACTGAGCCCACGGAAGTCACCGCGATCATAAAGTCACTTAAAAATAACTCGGGAAATCTGTCTCATGTCCCACCATTATTGTACAAGCAAGCGGCCCATGTCCTTTCGCATGCTATTACATTACTTTTTTACATGCCACTAGAAACTAGCACCTTCCCGACACTACTCAAGACAGCAAGGGTTACACCAATACATAAAGGTGGTGACCCTACAGATGTAAACAACTATAGGCCAATGTCAAACTTACCATTGCTATCCAAAATCTTTGAGAAACTCGTGCACAGGAGACTATATTCATTTATAACGTCACAAAACATACTCAACCCCTGCCAATTTGGATTCAGGAAAAATAAAAGCACTAATGATGAAATTATAAAAATGCTAGACCTGCTTTACACAGCATTGGAAAATAAGGAATATCTGCTAGGAATTTTTATTGACCTAAGAAAAGCATTTGACACAGTAGACCACGACATCCTACTCCACAAACTTGACCACTATGGTATAAGAGGCCATGCACTTGCATATTTTAAATCCTACCTTTCTAATAGGAATCAGTATGTCACCATTAAAAGACACAGCCTCATCAATATGGCCACTTGATACTGGAGTTCCGCAGGGAAGTGTCCTTGGACCCCTGCTCTTCCTCATTTACATCAATGATCTTCCAAACGTATCCCAACACCTGAAACCCATTCTCTTTGTTGACGACACGACTTATGTCATCTCCCACCCTAATCTTGCCACCTCAACACCATTGTCAATGAGGAGCTGCTCAAAATATCGACTTGGATGACAGCCAATAAACTTACACTTAACAATGGCAAAACCTACTATATTATGTTTTGTAGCAGAGCAGGTGTTGTGCAACTTAACATTAAGATTGACAACACTCTAATTGCCAGACATAATGAGGGCAAATTCCTTGGCCTATACCTCGACAACAACCTAAATTTCAGCACCCATATCCAACACATAACAAAAAATGTATCCAAAACGGTGGGGATCCTCTCTAAGATACGATACTACATGCCGCAAACTGCCCTTCTCACACTATACCAATCACTTATATATCCATACCTCACCTATGCTATCTGTGCTTGGGGTTCAACTGCAGCAACACACCTAAAGCCAATAATAACCCAACAAAAAGCCGCAGTAAGAATAATCACTAAATCCAATCCCTGGCAACACACCCCCCCCACTCTTCATAGATCTAAACTTACGTCGTGTTCAGAACATCCTCACTTACTACTGTGCAATCTATATCTACAGGACCTTAAATTCCAATATTAACCTTGACCTAAAATGCTTTTTTGATAGTTGTGATTGGATCCACAGGCATAACACCAGACACAAACTTCTCTATGACATTTCCCGTGTTCAACTAAACGTTTACAAAAATTCAATGTATTTCAAAGGACCTAAAATCTGGAACACCCTACCTGAAAACTCTAGAACTGCAGACACATTCATCACTTTCAAAACTACAGTTAGAAACATCTTATCTCCCTGATCCACCCCGACAACTAACACATGATAACCACCTGGTGGTTCACAATTACACTCACTCACCCACTGACTATAAACCCAGAAATACTAATCTTAATCTTAAAATAATAAATCCTAACTAGTCATAAGTTTGCCTATGATACTCCAATATAGACACCTTGTATTGTGCCAAAACAAAAGCCTTCACATTGCTAAACTCACAAATTATGATGTAGTCACTTAGCCTTAATACCATAATCTGTAAGAATTTAATGTTAAGAATTAATCTAAGTCTGCTCAAAATGCCTAGCCATGCTAGGTGTCCTAGTGGCCTCCTCTGTAATTAGTATTTTATAACATGTAAACCACACAATACCCAAAACCTGTAAACCCCACATTGTAACCCTTATAGAGAATAAACTTGAATTGAATTGAATTGAATTATTTTAAGATCAAGATACGTATTTCTGTGCTTATAGTCAAATGGGTGAGTAAGTGTAAGTGTGAACCACCAGGTGGTTTACATGTAGTTAGTTGGCAGGGGTTGAGTATGTTTTGTGCCGTTATAAATGAATACAGTCTCCTGTGCACGAGTTTCTCGAAGATTTTGGATAGCAATGGTAAGTTTGATATTGGCCTAAAAGTTGTTTACATCTGTAGGGTCACACCTTTATGTATTGGTGTAACTCTTGCTGTCTTGAGTAGTGTCAGGAAAGTGCTAGTTTCTAGTGACATGTAATAAAAGTAATGTAATAGCATGCGAAAGGACATGGGCTGCTCGCTTGTACAATAATGGTGGGACGTGAGACAGATTCAACTAGGATGTTATCACCATCTGGAACACGAACAACAACAGACACCTTACAAGCCTGAAGTTGCTGGTGGAACACAGACAGGAGTGACAGGTTCACCAGTGCTGACCGCTTGGGTACGCTACTGGAAAATGCACTGGCTTGTAAGAACTTAATCCGAACATCGTATTCTGTGGCAGTATGGCAGATCTCGGATCCAAGCTGGTATCCCCAAAATGGTACGATCAAGTCATCAATTTGGGCATGCCATCGATAAGGGTCGAGCACAATGCGTAAGTCATGCATGGAAGCAAATCCCAGTAGAAGATCACCAGGGAAAGTAATCTGGTCGACAACAAGGAAGGAAGCAGTAAAGTCTCTACCTTGGATAGAAAAGGTGAGGGAAGTCCGACCTCGGACACGCAGGTGAGAACCAGCTACTCCACTAAGGAAGGACACATGAGTCGGTTCTACGAGAAGGACATGTCGTAACTGCTTATCCCTAAACAAACTAGACCTGATAATATTGACTTGCACACCAGAGTCCATGAACAAATGAACGGGCACATTATGAACAGATGCTTGCACTATAGGGCCTATTGTTGCATTGGAAGTTATGTGCAAATAAAAGGGTGGATTGTCATCAGAAAAGATTTGTTCCACTTCATCCCCAAAATCATCTACGTCAGAGACATGTGAAGCAACATCATCAGCAGGATTGTCATTCTCGAGACTGCTAAAAGCTTCAAAGGAATTGTGAACGGGGATGGTGTACTCACTATCACCTACTGTCACCATGGGATGGTTTGACTGGGGCGCTCGGATTCCCCCGAATTGGAAGAATGAGCCTGGTTCTGGTTAGACTGAGAACCACGACGTGTGTTTCCTCTCCTGGTTCTGTGGTTGGAACGGCCACGGAAAGATCTAGAGTACTGAAGGTTGTAGAGAGCATTGCACTCAGATGTGTCATGTCCATGTATTCTATAATAAGTACAGTACGGAAGATCTGACTGGTACTCATCATCAGTACGACGCCTCTTAGGGTGACTATATGGACAATTAATTGCAATATGGCCACGGAAACCACAGTTGTAACAAGTCCGCTGACTATGGTTACTGAATGTACTATGAATACTACGAGGTTTATAATGACTCTGTACACTGGTCCTTGGTGATCGCTGAGATGGTTGACGACCACGATTTGTCGCTGTGACGCAAACAAGAGGTGGTGCAGACTGAGGCATAGGGGTGAAATTACTTTTGATACATGGGAAAGTACCCTGGGGGCACAAGGAACGTACATGATTTAGGGCTGTAAGTGGTTCCATCGTCACAGTTGGAGGATTAGCCTCATAAGCACACAAGGAAGCAGGCGGCATTAGTTCTTTGATTGCTCCATAAGCTGCTATTTTAGCAAACGACGCTGTGGATCGTTTATCCTCATCAGGAACAAAAGCTGAGGACTGGACAGCATTGACAAGTGATGATAAAAGTTTATCTAATCTAACAGCAAATGTACTCAACGATTCATTAGTCATGGGTGTAGCATTCACGAGTTCCCGAAGAACGACATATGGATCAGCTGTTTTTACTGGTACAAGGAAAGATCGAATCAGTTCCTCATATTGTGACCACTTAGTAAGATTCCTGAAATCTCGCATTTCAAGGAGATCAACAACGTGAACAGCAGCAGGGGACCGATGAAGAGCTTCTTTCGTAAATCTGATAAGACTTTCCTCTGAAGGAGGACCGTCAACTAGAGCATTAACACGAGAACGAATGGCAGTAAACCATGCTTCAAGACTATGTACATGGCCATTGAATAAAGGTAACGCATCAAAGAAATCACGAGGAAAACTATAGTGTCTCATTGTCTGGGTCGGTCTGCCAGTCGATAAGGAACTTGAGTCTACACTCAAAACACAAGGCTTAGAGTACACAAGAAATTCACTGTAAATGTCTCACACACGCAAATGTCTTTAAATGCAGGAAAATGTATCTAAACAGAAAATTATCACTGAAGTCTGGAGTGGTAGACGGGCGGTGACGGGTGATGAGGTGAAGACGTGGTCCTGTGCGGGTGATGATTCCTCCTACACTCACACTGTTGTCGTGAAGAAATGCAGTGCTAGGACCCGGTACAAGGGTGGAAAAACCCACAGGTAGATGAGGTGGGGAGTGGGGTGTGGGTGGGTGTAGCAACCTGGCCCACTGGCATGCACTGCCACTCACTACTCACAAGAAACACCCAGGTGGCTTAACTAAGCCACAACATGCCACAGGGATGGTGAAGATCACTCTTAGCATCCAAGTGGGAGCACAAAGCGATATATGAGACAATACTTCAGAGGAACTTCCGTGGCTTACTTCTCTCTCTCAGCTGGGTTGTCATGCTGGCTTAACCCACGACAATAGCTGACTGGAAGATGTGTAACGATGCACACAGCATGAAGGAGCAGGTGGATGACAGGAGACAGGCTGGATGATAGGCTGAGGCAGGCTGACTGGCGCTCACTCCCACACTCTGGCTTACTGGTTGGCTTAATTGTAAAATCCGGGTCAACCCCTCGGAGATTGAAGCAATTAGCACACGAACTAAGCCAGAAAGCTTGAAAGACGGCTGCACTGGTTTTTAAGCTGGAGCGGCCGGTTGAGGCTGGCAGATGTAACATCTGACCTGCCGGCACCCCACAAACAATCTTCTAACATCTGAAATACCCGTAAATCCATGCATCCCACAGCTGTCACCAATTGTCATGTGGGGGTTCGATAACGTGGATGGGGTAAGAACACTCACGTAGGCTGGTTAGTACGTATAATTATTACGGAAAGTATGGGAAGAAGCCGTGCCGCCCTGCCTCTCTGCTCACCATCTCAGACTGACCCACCAGTGAAGCCTAGGGGGTGAGCTGCGTTCAAAACATGCTATGGTCAGCAGCAACGTGAATAAGAGTCAGTGATTCACGCAGACGGTTGGTAGTGAGTCATACTACTGGTAACTAGTTACTGGTAACTGGTACTACTGAGACGTGTTGTGTGAGGATGACACTTGTGTTGTGTGAGGATGACACTCATGTTGTGTGAGGATGACACTCATGTTGTGAGGATGACACTCATGTGTGAGGATGACACTCGTGTTGTGTGAGGATGACACTCGTGTTGTGTGAGGATGACACGCGTGTTGTGTGAGGATGACACTCGTGTTGTGTGAGGATGACACTCATGTTGAGTGAGAATGACACTCGTGTTTTGTGAGGATGACACTCGTGTTTTGTGAGGATGACACTCGTGTTGTGTGAGGATGACACTCGTGTTGTGAGAATGACACTCGTGTTGTGTGAGGATGACACTCGTGTTGTGAGGATGGCACTCGTGTTGTGAGAATGACACTCGTGTTGTGTGAAGATGACACTCGTGTTGTGAGGATGGCACTCGCGTTGTGTGAGGATGACACTCGTGTTGTGAGGATGACACTCGTGTTTTGTGAGGGTGACACTCGTGTTGTGTGAGGATGACACTCGTGTTGTGTGAGGATGACACTCGTGTTGTGAGGATGGCACTCGCGTTGTGTGAGGATGACACTCGTGTTGTGAGGATGACACTCGTGTTTTGTGAGGGTGACACTCGTGTTGTGTGAGGATGACACTCGTGTTGTGTTAGGATGACACTCGTGTTGTGTTAGGATGACACTCGTGTTGTGTGAGGATGACACTCGTGTTGTGTGAGGATGACACTCGTGTTGTGAGAATGACACTCGTGTTGTGTGAGGATGACACTCGTGTTGTGAGGATGGCACTCGTGTTGTGAGAATGACACTCGTGTTGTGTGAAGATGACACTCGTGTTGTGAGGATGGCACTCGCGTTGTGTGAGGATGACACTCGTGTTGTGAGGATGACACTCGTGTTTTGTGAGGGTGACACTCGTGTTGTGTGAGGATGACACTCGTGTTGTGTGAGGATGACACTCGTGTTGTGAGGATGGCACTCGCGTTGTGTGAGGATGACACTCGTGTTGTGAGGATGACACTCGTGTTTTGTGAGGGTGACACTCGTGTTGTGTGAGGATGACACTCGTGTTGTGTTAGGATGACACTCGTGTTGTGTTAGGATGACACTCGTGTTGTGTGAGGATGACACTCGTGTTGTGTGAGGATGACACTCGTGTTGTGAGGATGACACTCGTGTTGTGTGAGGATGACACTCGTGTTTTGTGAGGATGACACTCGTGTTGTGAGGATGACACTCGTGTTGTGAGGATGACACTCGTGTCGTGTGAGGATGACACTCTTGTTGTGTGAGGATCACACTCGTGTTGTGAGGATGACACTCGTGTTGTGTGAGGATGACACTCGTGTTGTGTGAGGATGACACTCGTGTTGTGAGGATGGCACTCTTGTTATGTGAGGATCACACTCGTGTTGTGAGGATGACACTCGTGTTGTGTGAAGATGACACTCGTTTTGGATGTGGATGACACTCTTGTTTTGTGAGGATGACACTCGTGTTGTGAGGATGACACTCGTGTTGTGAGGATGACACTCGTGTCGTGTGAGGATGACACTCTTGTTGCGTGAGGATCACACTCGTGTTGTGAGGATGACACTCGTGTTGTGTGAGGATGACACTCGTGTTGTGAGGATGGCACTCGTGTTGTGTGAGGATGACACTTGTGTTTTGTGAGGATGACACTCGTGTTGTGAGGATGACACTCGTGTTGTGAAGATGACACTCGTGTCGTGTGAGGATGACACTCTTTTTGTGTGAGGATCACACTCGTGTTGTGAGAATGACACTCGTGTTGTGTGAGGATGACACTCGTGTTGTGAGGATGACACTCGTGTTGTGAGGATGGCACTCTTGTTGTGTGAGGATGACACTCGTGTTGTGAGGATGACACTCGTGTTGTGAGGATGACACTCGTGTTGTGAGGATGACACTCGTGTTGTGTGAAGATGACACTCGTTTTGGATGAGGATGACACTCTTGTCGTGTGAGGATGACACTCGTGTTGTGTGAGGATGACACTCGTGTTGTGAGGATGACACTCGTGTTGTGAGGATGACACTCGTGTCGTGTGAGGATGACACTCTTGTTGTGTGAGGATCACACTCGTGTTGTGAGGATGACACTCGTGTTGTGTGAGGATGACACTCGTGTTGTGTGAGGATGACACTCGTGTTATGAGGATGGCACTCTTGTTATGTGAGGATCACACTCGTGTTGTGAGGATGACACTCCTGTTGGGTGAGGATGACGCTCGTGTTGTGTGAGGATGACACTCGTGTTTTGTGAGGATGATACTCGTGTTGTGAGGATGACACTCGTGTTGTGAGGATGACACTCGTGTTGTGAGGATGGCACTCGTTTTGTGTGAGGATGACACTCGTGTTTTGTGAGGATGACACTCGTGTTGTGAGGATGGCACTCGTGTTGTGTGAGGATGACACTCGTGTTGTGAGGATGGCACTCGTGTTGTGTGAGGATGACACTCGTGTTTTGTGAGGATGACACTCGTGTTGTGAGGATGGCACTCGTGTTGTGAGGATGGCACTCTTGTTGTGTGAGGATCACACTCGTGTTGTGAGGATGGCACTCTTGTTATGTGAGGATCACACTCGTGTTGTGAGGATGACACTCGTGTTGTGTGAGGATGGCACTCGTTTTGGATGGGGATGACACTCTTGTTGTGTGAGGATGACACTCGTGTTGTGAGGATGGCACTCGTGTTGTGAGGATGGCACTCTTGTTATGTGAGGATCACACTCGTGTTGTGAGGATGACACTCGTGTTGTGTGAGGATGGCACTCGTTTTGGATGGGGATGACACTCTTGTTGTGTGAGGATGACACTCGTGTTGTGTGAGGATGACACTCGTATTGTGAGGATGATACTTGTGTTGTGAGGATCACACTTGTGTTGTGAGGATGATACTTGTGTTGTGAGGATCACACTTGTGTTGTGAGGATGATACTTGTGTTGTGAGGATCACACTTGTGTTGTGAGGAACACTCAAGTACGAGTCCCAAGTATTTGATAATTATTAAGAGGAAAAATTATAATAATCTCAACAAACAAAAATTTTAATGTGATATTAAAAGTGAACTTTATTAATACAATTAATATAGAAAGATTATTATAATGAGGATGGTATTTATTGTGCAGACTGAAGGTCTAATATAGTGGAGTAATTATAGGTATGTTGCGTGGCGGGTGTGCCAGGTAATGGCGGAGACAGGTGGTAGTAGTCACTGGTACAGACATTACTATTGTTTTGATTATAACTGCTGGTAGTCACTTGTTGATGCAATAGGCTTATGTAGTTGCCCAGGTTGGTAATTGGGTGAATAGGCGGGTGACAACTGAGTTGGCACCTAGGACAATGTAACTTTCCGCCACTCTGACGAGTCTTGTGAACCCAGGTATCAACAGCAGCTGGGTGACGGAGAGTCGTCGACAAGCCCAGACTCTTCTAATAACAACTGAGTAACTTCCTCACTATCCGCTCAGGCAGCGGCGGGTCTACTCTCAAACTTATGGAACTTTAGCTTCAGGGCCCCTAACCCCTGAGGGGCCCCAGAACCCACTTTAACCCACATTGCTTAAAAAATTTGATTTTACTGCATGAGAAGGATTTTTAATAAAATAATAATACAGTGTAATTCGGTACAAAATAATAGTTAAAATAAAAATTAAAAAGGTTATGAAAGTATATAGGGCAGCCGTTGCTGGTTGCCATGGTGACCAATATTGTTATTATTATAATCAAGGAGGAAGCGCTAAACCCATAGGATTATACCGCGCCTGTGGGGGAGATGGAAGGTATTCAGGATTAATTCAGGGAACTGGAGCACAGATCCAGTTCCCTAGATCAAGAGCCCCTCACCAGCTTCAAGGAACCTTCCTTGAGGGGATGATGACCCACAACACTTCAAGCTTCAGGGTTCCAAAAATGTAGGTCCGCCACTGACTAGGTTCAGTGGTGTTGCTAGGGTAGGTGTCACCCCGGGTGGTGTTGCTAGGGTTGGTGTCACCCTGGGTGGTGTTGCTAGGGTTTGGTGTCACCCCGGGTGGTGTTGCTAGGGTTGGTGTCACCCCGGGGGTGTTTGCTAGGGTTGGTGTCACCCCTGGGTGGTGTTGCTAGGGTTGGTGTCACCCCGGGTGGTGTTGCTAGGGTTGGTGTCACCCCGGGTGGTGTTGCTAGGGTTGGTGTCACCCCGGGTGGTGTTGCTAGGGTTGGTGTCACCCCAGGTGGTTTGCTAGGTTGGTGTCCCCTGGGTGGTGTTGCTAGGGTTGGGTTGTCCACCCCGGGTGGTGTTGTAGGGTTGGTGTCCCCCTGGGTGGTGTTTGCTAGGGGTTGGTGTCACCCCCGGGGGGTGTTGCTAGGGTTGGTGTCACCCCGGGTGGTGTTGCAAGGGTTGGTGCCCACCTGGGGGGTTTGTTGAAAAGGGTTTGGTGTCACCCCGGGTGGTGTTGCTAGGGTTGGTGTCACCCGGGGTTTGGGGGTTGCTAGGGTTGGTGTCCCCCCAGGTGGTGTTGCTGGGGTTGGTGTCACCCTGGGTGGTGTTGCTAGGGTTGGTTTCCCCGGGTGGTGTTGCTAGGGTTGGTGTCACCCCGGGTGGTGTTGCAAGGGTTGGTGTCACCCTGGGTGGTGTTGCTAGGGTTGGTGTCACCCCGGGTGGTGTTGCTAGGGTTGGTGTCACCCTGGGTGTGTTGCAAGGGTTGGTGTCCCCACTGGGTGGTGTTGCTAGGGTTGGTGTCACCCCGGGTGGTTTGTTTGGGGTTTGGTTGTCACCCCAGGTGGTGTTGCTAGGGTTGGTGTCACCCTGGGTGGTGTTGCTAGGGTTGGTGTCACCCCGGGTGGTGTTGCTAGGGTTGGTGTCACCCTGGGTGGTGTTGCTAGGGTTGGTGTCACCCCGGGTGGTGTTGCTAGGGTTTGGGTGTCAACCCCGGGTGGGTTGCTGGGGTTGGTGTACCCTGGGTGGTGTTGCTAGGGTTGGTGTCACCCGGGTGGGTGTTGCAAGGGTTTGGGTTCACCCTGGGTGGTGTTGCAAGGGTTGGTGTCACCCCGGGTGGTGTTGCTAGGTTGGTGTCACCCCGGGTGGTGTTGCTAGGGTTGGTGTCACCCGGGTGTGTTGCTAAGGTTGGTGTCACCCCGGGGGGTTTGTTGCTAGGGTTGGGTGTCACCCGGGGTGGTGTTGCCAAGGGTTGGTGTCCCCCCGGGTGGTTTTTTGCTAAGGTTGGTGTCACCCGGGTGGTGTTGCTAGGGTTGGTGTCACCCCGGGTGGTGTTGCTAGGGTTGGTGTCACCCTGGGTGGTGTTGCTAGGGTTGGTGTCACCCCAGGTGGTGTTGCTAGGGTTGGTGTCACCCCGGGTGGTGTTGCTAGGGTTGGTGTCACCCCGGGTGGTGTTGCTAGGGTTGGTGCCCACCCCGGGGGGTGTTGCTGGGGTTGGTGTCACCCTGGGGGTTTTTGCTAGGGTTGGTGTCACCCCGGGTGGTGTTGCTAGGGTTGGTGTCACCTGGGTGGTGTTGCTAGGGTTGGTGTCACCCTGGGTGGTGTTGCTAGGGTTGGTGTCACCCCGGGTGGTGTTGCTAGGGTTGGTGTCACCCCGGGTGGTGTTGCTAGGGTTGGTGTCACCCTGGGTGGTGTTGCAAGGGTTGGTGTCACCCCGGGTGGTGTTGCAAGGTTGGTGTCCCCCGGGTGGTGTTGCTAGGGTTGTGTCACCCCGGGTGGTGTTGCTAGGGTTGGTGTCACCCTGGGTGGTGTGCTAGGGTTGGTGTCACCCCAGGTGGGTGTTGCTAGGGTTTGGGTGCACCCCGGGTGGTGTTGCTAGGGTTGGTGTCACCCGGGTGGGGTTTTGCTGGGGTTTGGGTGTCCCCCCGGGGTTTGGTGTTGCTAGGGTTGGTGTCACCCTGGGTGGTGTTTGCTAGGGTTGGTGTCACCCGGGGGTGGGGGTTGCTAGGGTTGGTGTCACCCTGAGTGTGTTGTTGCAAGGGTTGGTGTCACCCCGGGGGTGTTGCTAGGGTTGGTGTCACCCGGGTGGTGTTGCTTGGGGTTGGTGTCACCCCGGGTGGTGTTGCTAGGGTTGGTGTCACCCCGGGTGGTGTTGCTAGGGTTGGTGTCACCCTGGGTGGTGTTGCTAGGGTTGGTGTCACCCCGGGTGGTGTTGCTAGGGTTGGGTAAACCCTGGGTGGTGTTGCTAGGGTTGGTGTCACCCCGGGTGGTGTTGCTGGGGTTGGTGTCACCCTGGGTGGTGTTTGCAAGGGTTGGTGTCACCCCGGTGGTTTGCTAGGGTTGGTGTCACCCCCGGGTGGTGTTGCTAGGGTTGGTGTCAGCCCGGGTGGTGTTGCTAGGGTTGGTGTCACCCTGGGTGGTTTTTGCAAGGGTTGGTGTCACCCCGGTGGTGTTGCAAGGGTTGGTGTCACCCCGGGTGGTGTTGCTAGGGTTGGTGTCACCCCGGGTGGTGTTGCTAGGGTTGGTGTCACCCTGGGTGGTGTTGCTAGGGTTGGTGTCACCCCAGGTGGTGTTGCTAGGGTTGGTGTCACCCCGGGTGGTGTTGCTAGGGTTGGTGCCCACCCCGGGTTTTGTTGCTAGGGTTGGTGTCACCCCGGGTGGTTTTTGCTAGGGTTGGTGTCACCCTGGGTGGTGTTGCTAGGGTTGGGGGTCACCCCCGGGTGGTGTTGCTAAGGGTTGGTGTCACCCTGAGTGGTGTTGCTGGGGTTTGGGGTGCCCATCCCGGGGTGGGGGTTTGCTAGGGTTGGTGTCACCCCGGGTGGTGTTGTTAGGGTTGGTGTCCCCCGGGTTGGTGTTGCTAGGGTTGGTGTCACCCTGGGGTGTTTGCTAGGGTTGGTGTCACCCTGGGTGGTGTTGCTAGGGTTGGTGTCACCCCGGGTGGTGTTGCTAGGGTTGGTTTTCCACCCTGGTGGGGGTTGCTAGGGTTGGTGTCACCCTGGGTGGTGTTGCTAGGGTTGGTGTCACCCCGGGTGGTGTTGCAAGGGTTGGTGTCACCCCAGGTGGTGTTGCTAGGGTTGGTGTCACCCCGGGTGGTGTTGCAAGGGTTGGTGTCACCCCAGGTGGTGTTGCTAGGGTTGGTGTCACCCCGCGTGCTGTTGCTAGGGTTGGTGTCACCCCGGGTGGTGTTGCTAGGGTTGGTGTCACCCCGGGTGGTGTTGCTAGGGTTGGTGTCACCCTGAGTGGTGTTGCTAGGGTTGGTGTCACCCCGGGTGGTGTTGCTAGGGTTGGTGTCACCCCGGGTGGTGTTGCTAGGGTTGGTGTCACCCCGGGTGGTGTTGCTAGGGTTGGTGTCACCCTGGGTGGTGTTGCTAGGGTTGGTGTCACCCTGGGTGGTGTTGCTAGGGTTGGTGTCACCCCGGGTGGTGTTGCTAGGGTTGGTGTCACCCTGGGTGGTGTTGCTAGGGTTGGTGTCACCCTGGGTGGTGTTGCTAGGGTTGGTGTCACCCCGGGTGGTGTTGCAAGGGTTGGTGTCACCCCAGGTGGTGTTGCTAGGGTTGGTGTCACCCCGGGTGGTGTTGCAAGGGTTGGTGTCACCCCAGGTGGTGTTGCTAGGGTTGGTGTCACCCCGCGTGCTGTTGCTAGGGTTGGTGTCACCCCGGGTGGTGTTGCTAGGTTGGTGTCCCCCCGGGTGGTGTTGCTAGGGTTGGTGTCACCCCAGGTGGTGTTGCTAGGGTTGGTGTCACCCCGGGTGGTGTTGCAAGGGTTGGTGTCACCCTGGGTGGTGTTGCTAGGGTTGGTGTCACCCCAGGTGGTGTTGCTAGGGTTGGTGTCACCCCAGGTGGTGTTGCTAGGGTTGGTGTCACCCCGGGTGGTGTTGCTAGGGTTGGTGTCACACCGGGTGGTGTTGCTAGGGTTGGTGTCACCCCGGGTGGCGTTGCAAGGGTTGGTGTCACCCCGGGTGGTGTTGCTAGGGTTGGTGTCACCCTGGGTGGTGTTGCTAGGGTTGGTGTCACCCTGGGTGGTGTTGCAAGGGTTGGTGTCACCCCAGGTGGTGTTGCAAGGGTTGGTGTCATCCCGGGTGGTGTTGCTAGGGTTGGTGTCACCCTGGGTGGTGTTGCTAGGGTTGGTGTCACCCCGGGTGGTGTTGCTAGGGTTGGTGTTGCTAGGGTTGGTGTCACCCTGGGTGGTGTTGCAAGGGTTGGTGTCACCCCGGGTGGTGTTGCAAGGGTTGGTGTCACCCCGGGTGGTGTTGCAAGGGTTGTTGTCACCCAGGGTGGTGTTGCTAGGGTTGGTGTCACCCTGGGTGGTGTTGCAAGGGTTGGTGTCACCCCGGGTGGTGTTGCTAGGGTTGGTGTCACCCCGGGTGGTGTTGCTAGGGTTGGTGTCACCCCGGGTGGTGTTGCTAGGGTTGGTGTCACCCCGGGTGGTGTTGCTAGGGTTGGTGTCACCCTGGGTGGTGTTGCTAGGGTTGGGCGTCACCCTGGGTGGTGTTGCTAGGGTTGGTGTCACCCTGGGTGGTGTTGCTAGGGTTGGTGTCACCCTGGGTGGTGTTGCTAGGGTTGGTGTCACCCTGGGTGGTGTTGCTAGGGTTGGTGTCACCCTGGGTGGTGTTGCTAGGGTTGGTGTCACCCTGGGTGGTGTTGCTGGGGGTTGGTGTCACCCTGGTGGTGTTGCTAGGGTTGGTGTCACCCTGGGGGGGTTTTTGCAAGGGGTTTTGGTGTCACCCGGGGTTTGGTGTTGCTAGGGTTGGTGTCACCCTGGGTGGTGTTGCTAGGGTTGGTGTTGCTAGGGTTGGTGTCACCCTGGGTGGTGTTGCTAGGGTTGGTGTCACCCTGGGTGGTGTTGCTAGGGTTGGTGTCACCCTGGGTGGTGTTGCTAGGGTTGGTGTCACCCCGGGTGGTGTTGCTAGGATGGTGTCACCCCAGGTGGTGTTGCTGGGGTTTGGGTTGTCACCCCGGGTGGTGTTTACTAGGGTTGGTGTCACCCCGGGTGGCGTTGCTAGGGTTGGTGTCACCCCGGGTGGTGTTGCTAGGGTTGGTGTCACCCCGGGTGGTGTTGCTAGGGTTGGTGTCACCCCGGGTGGCGTTGCTAGGGTTGGTGTCACCCCGGGTGGTGTTGCTAGGGTTGGTGTCACCCCGGGTGGTGTTGCAAGGGTTGGTGTCACCGCGGGTGGTGTTGCTAGGGTTGGTGTCACCCCGGGTGGTGTTGCTAGGGTTGGTGTCACCCCAGGTGGTGTTGCTAGGGTTGGTGTTCCCCCGGGTGGTGTTGCTAGGGTTGGTGTCACCCCGGGTGGTGTTGCTAGGGTTGGTGTCACCCCGGGTGGTGTTGCTAGGGTTGGTGTCACCCCGCGTGCTGTTGCTAGGGTTGGTGTCACCCCGGGTGGTGTTGCTAGGGTTGGTGTCACCCCGGGTGGTGTTGCTAGGGTTGGTGTCACCCCGGGTGGTGTTGCTAGGGTTGGTGTCACCCCGGGTGGTGTTTTTGGTGTCACCCCCTGAAATCCAGGGGCGAGGGGATGGGGGTATTAAACTCCATTTACGTCACTACTGCATGACCAGTTACGTCACTACTGCGTGACCAGTTACGTCACTACTGCATGACCAGTTACGTCACTACTGCGTGACCAGTTACGTCACTACTGCGTGACCAGTTACGTCACTACTGCATGACCAGTTTACGTCACTACATGCGTGACCAGTTACGTCACTACTGCGTGACCAGTTACGTCACTACTGCGTGACCAGTTACGTCACTACTGCGTGACCAGTTACGTCACTACTGCGTGACCAGTTACGTCACTACTGCGTGACCAGTTACGTCACTACTGCGTGACCAGTGATTAATGTTAAGTAATGAGAACATTTAATGGCCATAAACTAAACAGGAGAATACTTCTCAACTTTATTAATGATAAAATAAATAATCATAGTAATACTGAGGAAACACAAACTGAAACACCACTTTGAGTACAGCAACACATCCTACATTAATTCGTCTTCAACAATGCAAAAAAACTAGAAAAATAAAGAAAAACATTACAATATCAGAGAAACACTAGTTCCAATTTGACACTGAGTACAGGCAACATCTCAATTAATTATATCTTACATTTCCTTGCCTTCAGTCCTGCAAAATCATCAATCACATCATCAAAATCAATGCTGTCAACCGACCCATTTTCTATGGACAACATTGCTATGTCACAGATTCTGGATTGACTCATAGTGGACCGTAAATAACTTTTAATCAGCTTTATGCTGTATAGCCCTTGTGGCTTAGCGCTTCTTTTTTATAATAATAATAATAATAATAATAATAATAATAATAATAATAATAATAATAATAATAATAATAATAATAATAATAATAATAATAATAATAATAATCAGCTTCAACTTGGAGAAACTACTTTCAGCAGCAGTCACAGAAGCACATATAGTAAGGAACAACCTCAGGCAGACTGTCACAGTTGGAAAAGAGTCAATGAACTCCCATTCAGCTATGAATATTAGTGCATCAAATATAGTCCAGTGTTTAACTTTTCAAGACCAACATGAGCAGCTTGCAGGTGCTGTCTTAGTCTCGGTATATCAAACATGAGCTCATTCTTGTATATTTCATTATAGAAGACTGTGAGTCTTCAAGCATCACCTCCAATTCTTCTTCAGCAGTTTGTAGAAGATTCTTCATTTGCATGACCACAAACATGGCTGCCACGTCCTTGATTGCTTTTGATTGCATCTCGAGTTCATTATGAAAATGAACAATGCACTCCAACATCGCCATCTTGTTTTCTTCCTGTGGAGTGAGTCCAGAATCTCTTGCCTGCTCCCCTGCCATCCTTTTCTTTAACCTGATTCTTCTCTCTGTTGGAAATGCATGCTCCTCACGTGACTGATCATAGTGATGCCAGGTGGATTATGCGTTTTTCAATTATCGCAAATAAAATTACCGATTTAAGATTGTTTTTCGTATAGCGCCATTGATTTTCCCATTAAAGGGCCTACTTGAATCTGTAATCAACCCAAACCCACCCCCTCTTTTTGTCTTAAACAAGGCAAAAAAACTGGTTGAAAAACTTCAATTCGGAAAACCGGGTTTTTTGCCCCCTATTACCCCCAACATTTCAATTAATTATCCCTTTTTTTTCCTTGCCTTTATCCTAAAATTTTATCAAATAAAATTTTTTTTCTTTTTTTTGGGGGTTCCAACCCGCCCCAAATTTTTTGGGCCCTGAGCCAGGGTTTCTGGTTGGATCATTTGGGGATAAATCTTTTAATCCCCCCGAAGCCCCGGGCCCCCAGCGCCCCAAAAAGAAAAAATAATTTTAAAAAACAAAAAAAAAAATTTTTTTTTTTTTTCCCCGGGCTTCCCAATTTAAAAATTAATTTGCCCGTCCAAAAGGAAAATTGTGGGGCCCCCACAAACCGGGCCAAAAATTAAAATCCAATGAAACTCCCTTAGTTTTTAAATATTAGGCCCTTAACCCCCCCCATTTTTTAACTTTTAAAAGGGGGACCAACATAAGACCCCTTGAGGGCTGTCTTAGTTTGGTAAACCAACATGAGTATTTTGGAAATTTCAATGGTTTTTTTGGGGTTTAAGGATAAAACCCCCTTTTTTTCGAAGTTTGTAGGGGTTTTTTTGGGAGGAAAAAAAAAAATTTTTTGGGGGGGAACGCCTTGTTTTTGATTGATCCGATTTATTATAAAAAAAAAGGGGGCATAACTGTCTTGTTTTTTGGGGAAATATTTCCAAAATTTTTGGGTTGTCCCTGCCAATTTTTTCTTAAACCCTGATTTTTTGTTGTGGAAATGCATGATAGTAGGTTTGAAAAAGTGTGAGGTTTTTGGTTTTTAAAATCAAAAATTTTAAATTAGTTTTAAAAATTTTTGGTGCGTTAGGGGGCCAGGGATTTTCCCTTTAAAAAACCCCCTATTGGGTATTCTGTAAACATATATTGGTTTTTAAAAACCCAAGGATTTTTTGGGGCTTTTTTGTTGGGCAGCATTTTTGGGGCATTAGGGGGAAACCTTCTTTAGGGGGGCTCTTTTGGGGGGAAACCCCGGGTTTTGTTTCCCCCCCACTAGGGGTTGGAACAGTAAGGTAGGAAAAAAACAAAAATTTTTTAAAATCAAAAGGGAAAAAAAGAAAGGGGGAAAACACAAAAATATTTAAGGCCCCCTTTTTGTGTAAGGAACATTCAAATAATTTGGGGGAACTCAGTTTTTTAGGCCAGCCCGGTGAAACCCCCCCGAGTAATTAAATTAAAAAAGTTTTAACCAGATTTTTCCCCCTTGGGGGGCCAAAAAAGTTTATTTGGGAAAATTTTTGGGGGAAACGAGGGTGGGAAACCCAGGGTTTATGTGGGTCAGGGTTGAAAACAAAGGCTTTTATTGCCGGGGAAGGAAACTGGATTTAACAAACCCACAGGTTGTAGGAACTGATTTGGGGGCCGGTCCATTTTGGGTGAGTTTCCCAAATTTGGAAAAAAACCATTTTGGGGGGACATATTGTTATGGGGAACAAGGGAGGCATTTTTTGGGCCAGTAGGAAAGGAAAAGTATTTTTTGTGAGGAACAGTAAAAGTATTGTGTGAGGAACAGTCGAGTTTTGTTGAAAAGCCAATTTTGGGTGAGGAACACCAGTTTTGTGTGGGGAACAGTCAATTTATTTTTGGGAAGGAACATTCCAAAGTTGTGTAAAGGAAAGTAAAGTATTTTGGTGTAAAGGGAAAAAAAGTATTTGTGAGGAAAAGTCGAGTATTTTTTGTGAGGAACATCGGTTTTTTGGTGTTGGGAAACATTTCGGGGTATTTTTAAAAAGGAAACAGTCAAGTTTTGTTTTTGGAGGAAAAAAGCCCAAAGTTTTGTGTGAGGAACAGTCAATTTATTGTGTGAGGAACAGTCAAGTATTTTGGTGGGAACGTCAAGAATTTTTGTAGGAACAGTCCAAGTATTGTTGGAGGAAAAACCCCCAAGTTTTGTTGAGGAACATTTATTTATTGTGTGGGGAACAGTCAAAAATTGGGGGGGGGAGGAACATCAAGTATTTTGTGGGGAAAACAGTCATATTGTGTGAGGAACGGGTCCCGGAGTATTGTGTGGAGGAACATTTATTGTGTGGAGGAAAAAAAGTATTTTTGTGGAACCAGCCCGGGTATTGTGGGGGAGGAAAACAGTTTTGGGGTTTTTGGGGGAAAAAAATTTGAGTATTTGTGTGGGGGAAAAAGGTCAATTATTGTGAAGGAACAGTATTGTGTGGGAAACAGTCAAGTAATTTTTGAGGAACAGTTTTTTGGGGGGTTGAGGGAAACAGTAAGTATTTTTGGAAAAAAACAGTCAATATTGTTTTAGAAAAAAAAACAGAAATTTGGGGTTGAGGAACAGTCAAGAAATTTGGGGAAAAAACCCATATTGTGTGGGGAAAACAGTAATTTTTTTGGAGGAACAGTAATTTTAGGAGGAAAAAAAGTATTGTGTGAGGAAAACCTTTTTATTGGGGGTTAAAGGAAAAAAACGAAGTAAATTAATGGGGGAGGAACAGTATTGTGGGGAAATCAGTATTTGTGTGAGGAACAGTAATTTGGGGTGGGAACGGGCCCAATTTAATTTGTGAGGAAAAGTATTGTGTGGGGAAACCCAAGTATTGTGTGGGAAACAGTAATTTGTGTGGGGAAACATTTATTTTGTGAGGACAGTAAAGGTGTGAGGAAACAAGTTTTGGGTGGGGGAGGAAACATTTATTGTGTGGGGAAACAGAAAAAGTAGTTTTTGAAAAAAACCAAGTATTTTTGTGAGGAACGGGTTCAAGTATTGTGTGAGGAAAAAGTCAAGAAAATAAATGGAGGAACAGTAATTGTGTAAAGAACTTTTTTAAGTAAATTTTGTGTGGGGAAACCCTGGTATTGTGTGAGGAAAAGTTTTTGTGTGGGGAACGAAAAAAGAATTTTTGTGGGGAAAACAGAAATTGTGTGGGGAAAACAGTCAAGAAATTGTGGGAACAGTCAAGTTTTGTGTGAGGAAACATTTCAAAGGTTTTTTGGGGTAAAGAACAGTAAAATTTTTTAATTGTGTGGGGGAAAAAAGTATTTTTGGGGAGGAAACAGTTTCAAGTTTTGGGTGTAAAAGGAAAAACAGTCAATTTTTGGGGTTTGGGGAAGAAATCCCAATTTATTTGGTGGGAAACAGTATTGTGTGGGGAAAACAGCCCAATAGGGGAAGTTAAAGGAAAACAGTCAATATTTTTGGTGGGAAAACATCAAGTATTGTGGGAAAACATAAAGGTATTGGTGAGGAACAGTTTTGGGTGTGAGGAAAAACAAGTTTTTGTGGAAAAACAGTAAAGGTATTTGTGGGGGAACCCGAAATTGGTGGGGAAACCCAATCAAGTTTTGGTGTAAAGGAACAGTCAAGTATTTGTGGGAACATTTAATTTGTGGTGAAAAAACAGTCAAGTATTTGTGGGGAAACGAAAGGGGGAAATTGTGTAGGGGGAAGGAACAGTAATTTGTGGGGGGAAACAGTCAAGTTTTGTTAAAACATTTTGGTTGTGGGGGAGGAACGGGTATTGGGGGGGAAAAAAACAGTAAAGTTTTGGTGTGGGAAAACAGTATTGGGTGAGGAACATTTCAAGTATTTGGGGTTGGGGAAACAGATTTTTGTGAGGAAAAAATAAAGTATTGTGGAGGAACAGTCCAAGTATTTTTTGGGGGGGGAACATTAAGAATTGGGTTGGGGAAAACAGTTTTGTGTGGGAACATTAAAGGGATTGTGTGGGGAAAACAGTCAAGTATTTTTTTGGGGAAACCCATTTTTTCAAGTTTTTAAAATTGTGGGGAGGAACATTTTGGTGAGGAACAGTCAAGAAATTGTGTGAGGAACAGTAAATTTATTGTGTGGGGAAACAGAAAATTGGGGTGGGGAACAGTTCAAGAAAATTGTGTGGGGAAAAACATTTCAAGTAATTTGTGAGGAAAGTATTGTTTTGAGGAACAGTAAAAAGTATTTTTGTTTTGGAAACTTTATTGTGTGAGGAACAGTATTTGGTGTGAGGACAGTCAATTTTGTGTGAGGAACAGTCAAGTATTGGGGAAAAGGAACAGTATTTGTGTGAAAAAACATTAAAGTTTTGGTGAGGAACGATTGTGTGAGGAAAAAAAGTCAAGTATTGTGTGGGGAACAGAAAATTGTGGTGGGGAAAACCAGTAATTTGGTGTGGGGGAACAGTCAAGTAAAATTTTGTGGAGGAAACAGTCAAGTTTTGGTTGTGGGAACATTTAATTTTTGTTTTGGAGGAACAGTATTGTGTGGGGAAAACACCCAAGTTTTGGGTGTAAAGGAACTTTTTTCAAGTTTTGTGTAAAGGAACATAAGAATTTTTGGAGGAACAGATTGGTGAGGAAAAAAATAAAAGAAATTGTGTAAAGGAAAAGCCAAAAGTATTGTGTGGGGAAAAACAGTAAAAGTATTTTTGTGGGGAAGGGGAAAAAAGGCCCCAATTTTGGGGTGAGGAAAACAGTATTCTTGAGGCAACCAGTCCAAAAAATTTATTGGGAAAACAGTAAATTTAATTTTAAAAATTTTACCCCCTGGGGAAAATTTTGAATTGGTGTACCCCCCACCAATATGTTGAGGAAAAATTTTCGAGATTTTTGGGAAGAAAAAAAACAGGTTAAGTTTGGGTTTTGGGGAACAGAAAAGGTTTTGTAAAAAGAAAAGATTGTGTGGGGCTTTCCCTTTTTAAAAGGAAAAGTAATTGTTTTTTTTGAAGGAACATAAGTAATTTTGGGGCCATTTAAAAAGGTTTGGGGAACAGTATTTTTTTAAAAAGGTCCAAAAAAAATTGTAAAAGGAACAGTATTGGGTAAAAAAGAACAGTAAGTTATTGCTTAAGGAACGGGTTTTTTATTGGGTGAGGAACATTGGGCATTTGCGGTAAAAGAACGGGAAAATTGGTGGGGAACCACCCAAAAAAAATTTGTGTTAAAGAAAAAATTTAAAAGTTTTTTTGGGGTTTAAAGGAAAGGTCTGGTTTCCCCCCCAAGAAAGTCAAGTAGTGTGGGGAAAAACAGTTTTTTTGGTGGGGGAAAAAGTCCAAAAAAATTTTTAAAAAGGAACGTCCAAAGTAATTGTTTTAAGGCTCTTTTTTGTGGGGAAAAAAAAAAATTCGGGGTTTTTGGTGTTTGGGTGAAAAAATAATAAATGGGGGAACAGTTTGTTGGAAACTTTTTAAGGGGTTTGTGTGGGGAACCCGGGGCCATGTTTTTGTGGTGGGGAAGGTATTTTGGGGGAACATTTTAAAAAAGTATTGTTTTTGGGAACGGGCAAGTTTTGGGTGGAACGGGTTTTGTGTAGGCAGTAATTTTTAATAGGTTTTGGGGAACGGGTTTTGGTTTGGGGAAAGAATATTGTTTAAAAGGGGGTTTTTTTGAAAATTTTAAGGGTATTTTTAGGAACTTTTTTAAGGGGTTGTGGGGGGAAAAAGGGGTTTGGTAGGAAAGCCAAATTTTTTGGGGGAAAGGAAACAGTAAGAGGTGTGGGGAACAGTAGTGGAGGAAACAGTCAAGTTTTGTGTAAAAAGGAAAAATTTGTTTGGGGAAAAAAATTTAATTTATTTTTGGTGAAACATCAAGCCCATTTGTGGGGAAAACGCATTGTGTGAGGGAAAAGGGGGAATTGTAGGCCCGGGGTTCGGCCATTTTTTTGAGGGAACTTTTAATTTTGGGAAATTTTTTAATATTGGGTTGGGGGAAAATATTGTGGGGAGGAACAGTAAAGCATTGTGGGGAAAAAAAAATTTTGGGAAAAAAACAATAAAAGTTTTTTGTTTGGGGGGGGAAAGGAACGTAAGGAAAGTTGGGGAAAGTTTGTGTGGGGGGAAAAAGTCAAGAATTTGTAACGTGAGGGGTAGGGAAAACGGGTCAAGTAATGTGGAGGAACAGTAAAAGGCATTGTGTGGGGAAAACAGAAATTGGTGGGAAAAGTTTTGTGCGAGGAAAGTAAAAGTATTGTTTGGGGAAAACAGTATTGTGTGAGGAACAGTAAGTATTGTGTGAGGAACAGTATTGTGTGAGGAACAGTCAAGTATTGTGTGAGGAACAGTATTGTGTGAGGAACAGTCAAGTATTGTGTGAGGAACAGTATTGTGTGAGGAACAGTCAAGTATTGTGTGAGGAACAGTCAAGTATTGTGTGAGGAAAAATTTTTTGTGTGAGGAACAGTAAAAGTATTGTGTAAAGGAAAAACAGTATTTTTTGAGGAACAGTCAAGTATTGTGTGGGAAAAAAAAAGGTATTGTGTGGGGAAAAAGGAATAAAAGTTTTGTGTAGGAACAGTCAAGTATTGTGTGAGGAACAGTATTGGGGTGGGGGAAAACAGTCAAGTATTGTGTAAAGGAACAGTAAAAGATTGTGTGGGGAACAGTATTGTGTGAGGAACATTTAAAGTATTGTGTGGGGAACAGTTTTGGGGTGGGGAAAACAGTAAAGTTTTGTGTGAGGAAAAGTCAAGTATTGTGTGGGGAAACCAGAAATTGTGTGAGGAACAGTCAAAAATTGTGTGAGGAACTTATTGTGGGGAAGGGAAGTAAAGTATTGTGTGGGGAAACAGTCAATTTTTTGTTTGGGGAAACCCAGAAATTGTGTGGGGAAACAGTATTGTGTAAAGGAAGGCCCAAGGGATTGTTTGAGGAACATTTTTGTGTGAGGAACAGTCAAGTTTTGTGTGAAGAAGAGTATTGTGTGAGGAAAGTCAATTTATTGTGTGAAAAAACAGTCAAAAAATTTTTGTGGGGAACAGAAATTGGGTAAAAAAACGGGTAAAGTATTGTGTGAGGAACGCCCAAGTTTTGTGTGGGGAACAGTTTTGTGTGAGGAAAAGTCAAGTATTGTGGGGGGGGAAAACGGGATTGTGTGAGGAACAGTCAAGTATTGAGTGAGGAACAGCGAGAAATTGTGTGAGGAACAGGGGAAAGTATTGTGTGAGGAACAGTAAAGTTTTTTTGTGAGGAACAGTAAATGTTGTGTGGGGGAAACAGTCAAGTTTTTTGTGAGGAACGGGTCAAGTATTGTGTGGGGAGCGTCAGGTTTTTGTGTGAGGAACAGTATTGTGTGAGGAACAGTCAAGTATTGAGTGAGGAACAGTGAGCATTGTGTAGGAACAGTGGAGAAACTGTGGGGGGGAACGTCAAGTGTGTGTGAAAAAACAGTTTTGTGTGAGGTCATTTTAATTTATTTTGTGAGGAACGGGTTTGATTGGGGAAAAAAGTCAAGTATTGGGGTGGGAACAGTCAACATTGTTTTGGGGGAAAGCCCAAAGTATTTTGTGGGGAAAAACAGTCAAGAAATTGTGTGAGGACAGTCAGGTATTTTTTGTGAGGAACAATAAAAGTTTTGGTGTGAAAAACAGTAAAAGTACTGTTTGGGGAAAACAGTTTTGGGTTGAGGAACAGTAAAGAAATTTTTGGGTGAGGAAATTTTTTTTGTGGGAATAGTTAAGTATTTTGAGGAACATCAAGTTTGTGTGGGGGAAACAGTCAAGTATTGTGTGAGGAACAGTAAAGTATTGTGTGGGGAAACAGTCAGGTATTGTTTTTGGGGGAAACAGTCAAGTATTTTTGGGGGGAAAACCCGGTCGATATTTTTGTGAGGAACTTTCCAGTTTTGGTGTGAGGAACAGTCAATTTTATTGTTGGGAACATTCCGTACTGTGGTGAAAAAACGTAAGAAATTGTTTTGGGGAACAGTCAAGTATTTTTTTGGGGAAAACGGGTCAAGTTTTGTGTGAGGAACAGAAAAGAAAGGGTGTGAAAAAAAGTCAAGTATTGTGTGGGGAAAACAGTCAATTATTGTGTGGGGAAACCCATTTATTGTGGGGAACAGTCAAGAAATTGTGTGAGGAAAAAATTTCAAGTTTTGGGTGTGAGGAACGTTTTGTGTGAGGAACAGTAAGTTTGGGTTTTGAGGAACAGAAAGGGTGTGAAAACAGCCCAAGTATTTTTTTGGGGGAACAGTTTTTGTGTGAGGAACAGTAAAGTTTTGTGTGAGGAAAAGTATTGGGGGGAAATCAAGTATTGTGTGGGGAAAACGTAAAGTTTTGGGTTTGAGGAACAGATTGTGTGGGGAAAACAGTTTTGTGTGGGAAGAGCCCAAGGGTTATTGTTTGGGGAAAAACAGTATTGTGTGAGGAACAGCCCAAGTATTGTGTGAAAAAGAGTATTTTTGTGAGGAACAGTCAAGTATTTTGTGAAAAAAACAGTCAAGTATTGTGGAGGAACAGTATTGTGTGAGGAAAGTCAAGTTTTTTTTGGGGAAACAGTATTGTGTGGGGAAACAGTAATTTTATTGTGTAAAGAAGATTTATTGTGTAAAGGAAAACCGGGGCCCAAAATTTGTGTAAAAAAACAGTCAAGTTTTTGTGGAGGAAAAGTATTTTTGTGAGGAACAGTAAGTTTTTGTGTGGGGGAACAGTAAAGTATTGTGTGGGGAAACAGTTTTGGGTGGGAACAGTAAAGTATTGTGTGAGGAACAGTATTGTGTGGGGAAACAGTCAAGTATTGATTTTTTTTTGGGAAAACAGTCGAGCATGTGTGGGGAACAGTGGAGTATTGTGTGGGGAACAGTCAAGTTTTTTTGTAAAAAAAACAGTAAAAGTTTTTGGGGAACGTAAAAGTATTTTGTGGGAACAGTCAAGTATTGTTTTAGGAGCAGTCAGGTATTGTGTGGGGGAAACAGATTTTTGTAGGAACATTCAAGTTTTGGGAGTGAGGAACAGTCAAAGCTTTGTGTGGGAACAGTGGAAGTACTGTGTGGGGAACAGTCAATTTAGTGGGGTGAAAAACCAGGTTGTGTAAAAGGGTCAGTTAAGAAATTTTTTTGGAGGAACAGTGTTGATTGAGGAACAGTAAAAGTATTGTGTGGGGGAAAACAGTAACTATTGGGGGAGGAACAGTCAAGTATTTTGTGGGGAAAAATCAAGTATTGTGGGGAGGAGCAGTCAGGTATTGTGTGGGGAAACGGGTATTGTGTGGGGGAAAAAATCAAGTATTGGGTGAGGAAAAGTAAAAGTACTGTGTGGGGAAACCCTTTTATTGTGTGGGGAACAGCAAGTTTTTTTGTGGGGAAAACAGTATTTTTTGGGGAAATATTTTAAGTATTGTGTGGGGAAACAGTAAAGGGATTGTGTGGGGAACATTCAAGTTTTTGTGTGGGGAACAGTAAAAGTTTTGGGTTGTGAGGAACACCCAGGTTTTGTGTTGGAAAACATCAATTTATTGTTGAGGAACAGTCGAGTATTGTGTGGGGGAACTTTCCCCGTATTGTGTGAGGAACAGTAAAATTTTGTGGAGGAACTTTTCCATTTCTGTTTTGGAAAACAGCCCAAAGTATTGTGGAGTAAAAGTAAAAAGAAATTGGGTGTGAGGAACTTTCAAGTTTTGGGGTGAGGAACAGCCCAAGTTTTGTGTGAAGAACAGTAAAGTATTGTGTGAGGAAAAATATTTTGTGAGGAAACAGTCAGGTTTTGTGTTAGGAACAGTCAAGTATTGTGGGGAGGAACAGTCAAGTTTTTGTGTGAGGAAAGTGGGTTTTTGGGGTGGGGAACAGTAAAATTTTTTTGTGAGGAACGCCGGGGTATTGTTTTTGGAACAGTCGAGTATTGGGTGAGGAAAAACCCGAGTATTGGGGGTGGGGAAATTAGTCGAGAAATTTGTGTGAGGAACGTCGAGTATTGTTTTGAGGAACAGTCAGTTTTTGTTTTAGGAACAGTGGGAGTATTGGGGTGGGGAAATAGTCGGTATTGTGTGAGGAACAGTGTTGTGTGGCTAGATCATGATTAATTTTCTGTAGGCCTCTGGGCAACGGTACTGTGGGCCCCCGGGGGCCCAATAGGTACTTTGGGGCCTCGGGGCAACATTTTCTGTGAGGCCTCGGGGCAACAGGTAATGTGAGGCCTTGGGCAAAGGTACGGGAGGCCTTGGGCAACGGGTACGTGGGGCCTCTGGGGAACGGGACTGTGAGGCCTCGGGGCAACAGGTACTGGGGGGCTCTGGGCAAATTTCTGGAGGCCTGGGCAACAGGACTGTGAGGCCTCGACTACAGGACTGTGATCCCCCCTGGGCTACAGGAACTGTGAGACCTTGGGCTTCAGGTACTGTGAGGCCCTCTGGGCTTACTTACTGTGAGCCTTTTGACTACACGTTTTTTGAGGCCCCAGGCCAAAGGTACTTTAAGGCCTCGGGGCTCGGGTGTCGAACCCAATGGGTAACGGTACTGTGAGGCCCCGAGTGCAGGAACTGTGAATTTCGGGGCTTAGGGGTGAGGTCCGGTACGGGTACGTGAGGCCCTTGGGCCCACAGGTATTGTGAGGCCTCTGGGCTACAAGTTTTTCTGACCTAGGGAAAACGGTACTCTGAGGCCCAGAGCTGCAGGAACTGTGAACCCTCGGGGGCTACGGGGTACGTGAGATCCCTGGGCTACACTCTGTGAGGTCTCTGCTACAGGTACTTGAGGAATTGGGCTACAGGTACTGTGAGGTCCATGGGACAGTTTTGTAGGCCTCGGGGCAAGGTATGTGGGGCCCCTGGCTGCGGTACTGTGAGGCCTCTGGCTAAGTACTGGAGGCCTCGGGGCTACGGTCTTGGGGGCCCCCTGGCGCAGGTACTGTGAAGCCCTGGTAAACAGGTACGTGGGGGCCTTTTGGGGCTACAAATTTTGTGGGGCCCTCGGGGCTACAAGAACTGTGAGGTTCCTGGGAACAGGTACTTTGAGGCCCCCCTGGGCACAGGTATGTAACCCCGGGCTACAAGAACTGGAGGCTCCGGGGCTACGGTACCGTAGGCCCCTGGGCTACAGGTTTGTGGGGCCCCCCTTGGCTTGGTATTGTGAGCTCGGGGGTTACAGGTACTGTGAGGTTCCTCCCCTAAGGTATTGTGATGCCCCGGACTATAGGTACGTAAGGCTTCAGGGCCACGGGTACTGGAGGTCCCTGGACTACAGGAACTGTGAAGCCTCTGGGGGAACGGGTATTCGAGGCCTTGGCACAGGTACTGTGGGGCCCCTGGGCTACAGGGACTATGGGGGCCCCTAGGCTACAGGACTATGAGGCTCCGGGAAAAGGGTAGTGTGGGGCCCCGGGGGCCTGGTGGCTAAAGCTCCCGTTTAACCACCGGAGGCCCGGGTTTTCGATTCCCCCCGGCGGGAACATTTCGAAACGTTTCCTTACACCTGTTGCCGTTCCCCCTGCAGCAAATGGGTACCGGGGGTATTAGTCGACTGGTGTGGTTCGATCCGGGGGAACAAGATTAAGGGCCCCCAAATGGAAAAATTTTAGACACCCTCTATGAGCACTGACTTTTTTTGGGTTATCCTGATGGCAAACCCCCCGGGGTTAAAAATCCGAACAAATTTTATCTTTTCTTGTCTCTGGGCGCATGTACTGTGATGATCGTGGCTACAGGTACTGTGAGGCTTTACAGGGTACTGTGAGGACTTGGGTACAGGTACTCTGAGGAAAACGGGTATTGTGGGGCTCTGGGCCGGGTAATTTTGGGTCCGGGGCTACAGATCCCCTGTGGGGGCTCTTGGGGCTACGGGGTATTGTGAGGCTTTGAGCTCAGGTACTGTGAGGCTTTTGAGCTACGGTCTGTGATGCCCCCGGGCCCTACGATACTGAGCCCTACGGGCTACAGGCATTGTGGGCCCCTTTGGTTACGGGTATTTTTGGGGGTCTCTGATTACGGGTACTGTGAGGCCCCTGGCTGAAAGTACTGTGGGCTTCTTGCTACGGGTTTACTGTGGGGGTCCTGGGCTTCAGGTACTGTGGGGGGCCTCTTGGAACGGGAACTGTGAGGCACCTTGGCTATAGGACTGTGAGGCCCCTTGGCTATAGGTACTGTGACCCCCCTTGGCTATAGGAACTGTTGGGCCTTAGGCTACGGTATTGTGAGGCCCCTGGGT
>NC_069423.1:49880821-49903333 GCF_026875155.1 Cherax quadricarinatus | reverse complement strand
TCCCATATATATATATATATATTATATATATATATATATATATATATATATATATAGATATATATATATATTATATATATAATATATATATATTATAATATATATTTTATATATTATATATATTATATATATATATATATATTATATATATATATAACGAGCACATAGAAGAGAGGAGCTTAAGACGACTTTTCGGTCCGACTTGAACCATTTACAAAGTCACAGTAACGAAAAAGAACGAACGAACGAACAAGTGCAGGTAAGATCCCAATGGAATGAGCGGGGAAGACGGGACAGACGAAGAATAGCGCTGGAAGGGAGTATTCTTAGTCGTAAAGATAGATCCAGAGCTTAACCCTGCAGCTAAGGCGATCATGAAACAGCCTTGGAGTAAAAAAGGGAAGAGAACAAGCAGTGTGTGCAGCAGTCTCGTGGTAGGTCTTGAGTCTTGAGAGCTTGAAGTTTCCAGGTCGCAGGAGAGGGCAGGCAGGTAGAACCATCAGTGGACAGCAGACGTGTGGGAGTTTATTTTAGTAATTGAGGAGGCAAGTTTGCAGTGGAGCCATTTGCAAACTTCTTGAAGCTGCTCCTGGAGAGGTGGTATAGTGCTGTATTGTTGAAAAAAGTGAAACGAAGAGGCTTGATTAACTCAAGAACTTGTGAAATGAAGAGGTGATTCGCAGGCATACTTGACTGTTCCATCACCGAGGTGTTTGTCGAGTTCAGAGCAGGTCATGGTGTCAGCATTCGAGGGAGAGGTGTAGAAAGTAAGGTTTTCCCAAGAGGGTGTGCTGGAGTCGTCGCTATCTGCTTCGTCGCCGGATTCGTCAGAAAATTCTTGTTCACTTGTTTCTGCTGTGATTGTGTCGAGAGGAGGCTGGAGTCTAGAGTATTTGCAGTCTGGCTGGTTGTTGGTGGTTGTTGAGAGCTGGTAGTTTTAAAGAAAAGGAGAGAAGGAGGGGTATACATAGGCAGGTGGTGGCGGTGGTAGTAGTAGTAGTAGTAGTAGTAGTAGTAGTAGTAGTAGTGGAGGTAGAAGGTAGTAGTAGTGGGAAAGGTAGGTAGTAGTGGGAAAGGTAGGTAGTAGTGGGGAAGGTAGTAAGAAGAAGAAGGAGGAGCCAGTCAAATACTAAGAAAGAGGAGCACTGCAAGGGAGCTAGGTGCCCAAAGAGGGTAAGAGCAAGAACACAGGGGAGAACAATAAATAAACAAATAATGAAGGAACAAATACACAAGGCAGAAGAAATATGAAAGAGGAAAGGGGAAGAGGGAGAAGAAGGAAAAGGAGGAATCAGGTTAAGTCATGGGTGTTCTGAAGTTTGAAGCATTTTACAATGCAGTGGGATAGGAAGGCATCTACAGAGACAAAGCCAGAACTAAGATTCATACAAGAAAAGTTGTGTATTAGGGAGTATTCAACCAGACGGCAACTGTTAAAGTTGGAAGTAAGGAAGACAGTTTTAGCAGAAGACCAGTCAATAGGATGACTGTGATCTCTTGCGTGACAGAAAAGAGCATTGTTAGTGTCGGCAAGCCTAACACTACTTTTGTGCTCCCTAAATCTGTCAGAAAGAGATCGGCCAGTTTCTCCAAAGTATTGAAGAGGACAGGAGGAACAAGAAATATAGTAGACACCAGGAGCATCTGTAGAGGAAGGAGAGGTATGAACGAGATTAGTACGAAGAGTGTTAGTCTGGCGGAAAGTAAGTTTGATGTCTAAGGAAAGGAAAGAGTTGTTGAGATTAGAAAGACCGGAAATGTAGGGAAGGCAGAAGACAGAAGAGTACACAGGAGTAGAGAGTGAAAAATTACGGTTATCACGTGAGAAGGCAGAGTCTATGAAATGGGAAAGGTAGCCAAGACGGGAAAATGAATTAAGAAGAGTGGAAATTTCTGATAGAAGGAGTGAAGGAACTGAGGATCACAAATACGGAGAGCACGGAGAAACAGGGAGATAAGAACACTTTTCTTGATAGAGGAAGCATGATAAGAAAAGTAATGAATGTACATGCCAACGTGCATAGGTCTGCGGTAAACGGAAAAGGCAAAACCTGTATCTGAGCGGTGGACATGAACATGAAGGAAAGGAAGCAAGGAATTAGATTCCCATACAGCTCTAAACTTAATGGAGGGGCAAGATTACTAAGAGCTTCAAGAAAAGGTTGGAAGAGACTAGAGACATGACTTTGTAAATGGTACAAGTCGGACCGTAGCGTCGTCGTAAGCTCCTCTCTTCTATGTGTGGGTTATTTGTGTATCGTTCCAGCCACGGTATTGTTTCTTTTTTGTCATATATATATATATAAATATATATATTATATATATATATATTATATATATATATATATATATATATATAAAATATATATATATATATATATATATATATATATATATATATATATATATATATATATAAACACTGATCTCTGGCTGAAGGAGACTCGAACCTACGAACCTTGGAACAAGATACTCAGTGCTATACCAATCTCACCACACTGGACAATACCTTGGTATGCAGCTTGTGCTAGACGTTTGATCCAAGGCAGCCAGCTTTCAGGGAGAAGGCTTACAGCTGTTCATCTCATCCCTTGCATGCATCAGCCTTACTAGAGATTTTAACAATGCAAGGAATTCGCAAGAGCAGTCGAAATATACACAAACGCTGATCTCTGGCTGAAGGAGACTCGAACCTACGAACCTTGGAACAAGGTACGCAGTGCTATACTAATCTCACCACACTGGACAATACTTTGGCGTCCAGGTTGCGCTAGACGTTTTGATCCAAGGCAGCCAGCTTTCAGGGAGAAGGCTTACAGCTTTTCATCTCATCCCCTGGCTGCCTTGGATCAAAACGTCTAGTGCAACCTGGATGCCAAGGTATTGTCCAGTGTGGTGAGATTGGTAAAGCACTGCGTACCTTGTTCCAAGGTTCGTAGGTTCGAGTCTCCTTCAGCCAGAGATCAGTGTTTGTGTATATTTCGCCTGCTCTTGCAAATTCCTTACACACACACACACACACACACACACATATATATATATATATATAATATATATATATATATATATAATATATATATATATATATATATATATGTCGTGCCGAATAGGCAGAACTTGCGATCTTGGCTTAAATAGCAACGTTCATCTTGCCATATAGGACAAGTGTAAATTTGTGTATGCAATAATTTCGCCAAAATCATTCTGAACCTAACGAAAAAAATTTATTTCACTGTGTTTGTTTAGTATTAAATTATTGTAAACAAATCTAAAATATATTTAGTTGGGTTAGGCTAAACTAAATTGTTCTTGTTATAATAAGGTTAGGTAAGTTTTCTAAGATTCTTTTGGTGCAAAATTAAATTTGTTTACATTAACATTAATGAAAAAAATATGTCTTTAAACGTATAAAAATTTTTTTTTAGAAAGGACTTAATTTTAAATGAGTTCTTGCTAATTGACCAGTTTTACATATTCGGCACGACATATATATATATATATATATATAAAATATATATATATATATATATATATATATATATATATATATATATATATATATATATATATTATATTTTATATATATTGTTAAGCCTGGTCAACTTATGCATTACTTAGAGCCGATATCACTTAATATCATATTGCGAACTTCATTCGCTGCCTGACTGAGGTGGAGTGCGGTTGTGCTCTGCACCCCTCTGCTGTTTTCAGGCGAGCTCTCATAGCTACAATATGGCGCTGTGTGTACGGTGTAAGGTGAATACCGTCGGTATTGAGCTGCTTCGTGGGGCGGTTTCCCCCTCAACGGCACAAGTGTTGCTACCGACGATCATCAGAGAGACGTATGAAATACAGGACGACGAGGTATATGGTGTAGCTCTGAATGGGGCCTTCAGAATCTTCGTTAAGTTGAATTCGACGGCTATGTATGAGTCGTTGGTGACAAGATTCCAACATGTGAGTCTAGATTCAACTCCTGCTGTAAGAGTGCGTCTCATAGACGTTTCTCAACATTTTATGTGAATGAAGTTGCGCAACATACCCTTTGAGGCAGACGAGGCTAACATAAGGAACGTGTTTGAGGCGCATGGTACCATGCATCTGGCAACATAAGGCAAATGGGTGGTAGGTGCATACATGGGACGTCCGGAGGGTACTTTCTCCCTCAAAATGACTCCGGGGCATCCAATCCCATCTTACGTTGTGATGAAGGAGTTCCGGACCCAGATTCTTGTGTCTTATGCTGGGCAACGACGTATTTGCAGGTTGTGTGGGGAGTATGATCACATGGCGGCGACGTGTGTGCAACAGAGGAGGGGGATGGTGCACTGGTGGAGCACCAGTTACAAGTGTGGATGCCGTCATAGAGAGCCCCACGGGCAAACGAGGCAGTGGACGTCTGTAGAGTAATATAGTTGAAGATACCCTTGTGGTGAATGATGGGCGTGCCATAAGTTGTGTCGAGTCAGAAATGGCCACTTTGCAGGTGACGGGGGCTGAAGTGCTTGTGCAGCAGGAGGTAATGGTGCTGGAGGAAGAGCTGGACGAGGTTTTGAAAACTTTAACTCCACGTGAGGAGGATGACGTCTCTGTACGGGGGAACGTCTCTGAGTTGCAAGAAAAGAGTGTTGAGACATGCATAGGAAGGAAGGAGGAGATCAGCAGGCACAGAGAGGTGTCGCCGTGGTCTGTGCAACATGAAATGGTGGAGGTTGAGGTTCATTGTGAGGAATCCTCAGAAGACAACACGGCAGTGGAGGGTATCACGAGGAAGAGCGGCGGCGTCAGGCTCAGACGACGTCAGAGGTCTGGGAGGAAGGATGAATATTCTCGAGGGAGCCAGGATAAGAGGCATCGAAAGAAGGGGGGCGGGTTGGATGGTGTGAAATCATGTGTTGGCCCTGGGGCAGGAGGCCCTGGGAAGGAGGAGAGGAGGAAGGGTTGGAAATTTTAAGAAGGCCTTAGGTGTATGACTGTGAATGTGAATAGATTGTGTAATAGTGTGAAGAGGGAATGATTTCGTATGCTTTTGTGTAAATATAGAGTGGATGTAGTGTTTCTACAGGAACATAATTTCAGGGAGGGAAGAGTGCTAGAGGTGGCAGGGTTTAAGGTTATGACTCTGCCATCTGCACGTCTGAAAGGTGGTGTGGGTTTATTGATAAAGGAGGCGAGCCCATTTGTGTTGATACAGAGTGAGGGGGGTGGAGAGGGGGAGGGGGAGGGGGAGGGGGAGGGGGGAGGGGGGAGGGGGGGAGGGGGGAGGGGGAGGGTGTTGCGTGTGGATGGGTGGTGGATGGGGCAGAGGGTAACCTTTGTAAGTGTGTTTGCGCCAGCGGAAAACGATGTTTAAGTAAAGCGGGATTTTGTATGTGATGACCTAGTTTTCTCCTTATGTGGTTTACCTGCTGTGGCCATCATTGGTGGAAACCGGAATTGTGTTATTAGGAGGGCTGATGTGGAACCACAAGGGGTGGGGCACATGTCGGCAGCCTTACGAAATCTCTTGGTGGATGTTCAGTTGAGGGATGTGGTAGGTTGGGGGGGGCGTGGAAGGTGGAGCATACTTTTGTAAGGAGGGGTTACAAGGCTAGATTAGATAGGTTGCCCATATCTCATGGAATATCTGCTAGGAATTTTTATTGACCTAAGAAAAGCATTTGACACAGTAGACCACGACATCCTACTCCACAAACTTGACCACTATGGTATAAGAGGCCATGCGCTTGCATATTTTAAATCCTACCTTTCTAATAGGTATCAGTATGTCACCATTAAAGACACAGCCTCATCAATACGGCCACTTGATACTGGAGTTCCGCAGGGAAGTGTCCTTGGACCTGTTCTTCCTCATTTACATCAATGATCTTCCAAACATATTCCATCACCTGGAGCCCATTCTCTTTGCTGACGACACGACTTATGTCACCTCCCACCCTAATCTTGCCACCCTCAACACCATTGTTAACGAGGAGCTGCTCAAAATATCGACTTGGATGACAGCCAATAAACTTACACTTAACACTGGCAAAACCTACTATATTATGTTCGGTAGCAGAGCAGGTGTTGTGCAACTTAACATTAAGATTGACAACACTCAAATTGCCAGACATAATGAGGGCAAATTCCTTGGCCTATACCTCGACAACAACCAAAATTTCAGCACCCATATCCAACACATAACAAAAAAAGTATCCAAAACGGTGGGGATCCTCTCCAAGATACGATACTACGTACTGCAAACTGCCCTTCTCACACTATACCATTCACTTATATATCCATACCTCACCTATGATATCTGTGCTTGGGGTTCAACTGCAGCAACACACCTAAAGCCAATAATAACCCAACAAAAAGCTGCAGTAAGAATAATCACTAAATACCATCCCTGGCAACATACCCCCCACTCTTCATAGATCTAAACTTACTCCCTGTTCAGAACACCCAAACTTACTACTGTGCAATCTATATCTACAGGACCTTAAATTTCAATATTAACCTTGACCTAAAACGCTTTCTTGATAGTTGTGACAGGATCAACAGTCATAACACCAGACACAAACATCTCCATGACATTCCCCGTGTTCGACTAAACCTTTACAAAAATTCAATGTATTTCAAAGGACCTAAAATCTGGAACACCCTACCTGAAAACTCTAGAACTGCAGACACATTCATCACTTTCAAAACTACAGTTAGAAAACATCTTATCTCCCTGATCCACCCCGACAACTAACTACATGATAACCACCTGGTGGTTCACAATTACACTCACTCACTCACTGACTATAAACCCAGAAATACTAATCTTAATCTTAAAATAATAAATTCTAACTAGTCATAAGTTTGCCTATGATACTCAAATATAGACACCTTGTATTGTTCCAAAACAAAAGCATTCACATTGCTAAACTCACAAATTATGATGTAGTCACTTAGCCTTAATACTATAATCTGAAAGGATTTAATGTTAAGAATTAATCTAAGTCTGCTCGAAATGCCTAGCCATGCTAGGTGTCCTAGTGGCCCCCTCTGTAATTAGTATTTTATAACATGTAAACCACAAAATACCCAAAACCTGCAAACCCCACATTGTAACCCTTATAGAGAATAAACTTGAATTGAATTGAATTGAATGGGGTTTTGTCAAAGTTTGTCCGTACAATAGAAGTAGCTTTTTCAGATCATCGGGCAGTAGTGGCAGAGATGGAGTGGGAGTCACTAGCTGGTATCTCAAGGGGATACTGGAAGTTAAATATGAGTGTGTTAGGATATGAGGAGGGGTTGGAGGGTTTTACAGCACTGTGGGAGGAGTCAAGTGAGGAGGTAAAAGGGGTGGAGGATGTGGTGACGTGGTAGGATGGTGTGGCTAGGGAACAGATTCGGCATTATTACATGCGAAAGGGAAATAAATCAATTCTTTTAAATATGGGCTTGTTAACTATTTGGAGGACAGGTTAAGGGGTTGTTATGTAAGGGGGGGTGGCGGATACTTATCCTATGGACGACATTATGGTAATTAAGGGGAGGTTGTGCAAAATCCAGGACGAGAGGTTCCAAGCGGTGAGGGTAATGGCGGGGATGGAAGAGGTGTTATGGGGCGATAGGCCATCGTCATGTGTATTGCGTAGGCAAAAACAACAACAGCAGGCAATGACTATTCCATGGTTGGAGGTTCATGAGTTGGTGGGTGGGTATAGGGTGGGTCAGGTTATACAAGCTACAGATGGGATGGGGGTGTTGGCGGATAAGTGGCATGAGCAGTATTGGCAAAGGGAAGGGGCAGGAGCTGGGGATTTAGAACAGGTGTGTGGGAGTGTGATATGTCGGTTGGGAAACAGTGATAGGGAAGCACTGGGTGGGGAAATAACTGAGGGGAAATATGGAGGGCTTTAAGTGAAATGCAAAAGGGCAAAGCGCCAAGAATCGATGGACTATCGGCAGAGTTACCCCTCAGGGAAGGTTCCTTGTTGTTAGTGAGATTCTCTTGATTTAGGGAATTGGATCTTTGCTCCAGTTCCCCGAATTAAGCCTGAATGCCTTCCACATCTCCCACAGGCGCTGTATAATCCTATGGGTTTAACG
This sequence comes from Cherax quadricarinatus, assembly GCF_026875155.1. Taxonomy (NCBI): domain Eukaryota; kingdom Metazoa; phylum Arthropoda; class Malacostraca; order Decapoda; family Parastacidae; genus Cherax; species Cherax quadricarinatus. The sequence goes on along the minus strand of NC_069423.1, from coordinate 49,895,248 downwards.
CTTTCCCCTTGATTATAATAATAATAATACCGGCAGGGTTCTATCAACAGCACTGGGAGCTAATGAGGGGGTTTTGGTAAGGTTATTAAATTTAATGAAGGAGAGGGGCGAGTTGGGAGAAAAGCAGGCAACGGCTGTAGTAGTCTTGGTACCGAAGGGTAAGGGCCAGCATACGCTTAGAGACTACCAGGCAATATCGTTGTTATGCGCGGATTATAAGTTGTTTGCTAAGATTTTAGGAAATAGGTTTAAGTGCGTAGTAGGGTGGGTCGTATCGAAAACTCAGCTTGGGTTGCCAGGGAGGTCTATTGTGGAGGGGCATGGGCTACTACGGGATTTCGTGGAAGAAAAACGGGGGGATGGGGGGCTTGGTGGCACTAGACTGGCAAGGAGCATATGACAGAGTGGAGCGAGAAGCATTGAGAGCTATCCTTAGGGGATAGGGTTTTGGGGAAGAGATAGAGGGTTGGGTAGATGCGTTATATCGTGGGGCAATGGCGAGGGTACAGATTAATGGAAGACTGGGGGGAGGATTGTAATCAGTAGGGGACTTCGACAGGGGTGTCCTGTGTCACAGCTATTGTTTGCGCACATACAGGACCCCTTTCATAGAATGGTGGAGCAGCAAATGTGCATTAGTGAAGGAGAAGGTAATGGAGTTAGAAGGGTTTGGCCAGTTCTAATAGGGTATGTAGATGATACTGCTGCTCTGGTTAGAGAGGGGATGTCAATAGATGCCTTAGATGGGGTAGTAAGCATGTTCACAGGTGCAACTGGTATGAAAGTGAATTCAGAAAAGTCCATGGTCATGGGATTAGGAGCTTGGGTGGGGAGGGTTGAGTGGGGTAGTGCAGTCATGACGAGGTGGGTGAATTTATTAAAAATTTGTCTTCTTATCTATGCAGACGATCTGGATGTTGCACGTGTGGAAAACTCGATTAGGTTGGTAGACAGGATTCTGGGTTGCTTGGGAGCATTGCAGCCTTATCATTTGACCCTGGTGCAGCGTGCCACTGTTATTAGCATCTTATTGTATAGTAAGGTATGGCACGTGGCAGCCGTGTTCCCTTCAACTTGGATGGCAATTGCGAACATACTTAGAAGGGTTTTTAAATTCTTGTGGGGTTCAGGCTGTGATTGGCTTAAAAGGGATGTGGTAATGTTACCTGTGCATCAGGGGGGGGTTAGGTTTGATGGATTTAAAGCAGAGAGTCAAATGTATCTTCATTAAGAGGGAGGTGATGAGGGAAGGTGTGGGTGGGGGTGTTTGGTCAAGATACACAGTAGATTGAAACATATGTATAATGCGGTAGAGTTGCGTGAGTGTGAAACTATTTTGAGGGCTCTGGTGTTGGCTCGGGATCTGGGGAAGGTAAAATTAGGTAGGCTGTTTAGGATGTTAGTAGGGAGGGTAGCAGCACTGGTGGAGGGGATTTTCCCCATGCATGACTGGGGAAGTATATGGGGTAGGTTCAGTAGGTTGAGGTTAAAACCCAATGGGCGTGAAGTGATGTATCGTTTTTTGCATGGGATTTTACCGTCCGGTGTGGTTTTACAGGATAGACTGGTGGTTGAGGGGAGGGGTATGTGGAATATGTGGAGGGGAGGATTCGGCATTCCATGTAGTGTGTTTTTGTGAAGGGATGGGGTGCATCAGGGGTTGGTTGAACAGTGTGCTGCATAGGATAGGGGGTTAAGGCATTTCTGCTCTGCGGGTGTTAAGTCTTGACGAGGGGGATGGGGATGAGAGTATCATTTATTTTTATATTTTATTTAAAAAACATAATACACATTATACATGTATGCTATACATAGGTTACATAAACAAAGAAATGTGAACCATTAAATAATAAAAACAAACAACTCCATATCATTATCCCAGCACTAAACTTATACATAAGAAAACACACGTTCAACTGTAAATGTTTGATACCCCCCAAAATGGCCAACCAGCACACACAACATACACGCAACTAAACTAAAGACAGCCACACCCGAACATACAGGTGGATTTATTATATCCACAAAATACTGCCAGTATCTTATAACACTAAGGCAATATAACCAAAGAATGTCACACTTTTACATTGTTATAAACTTTGTTTTCAAAAAACATAGCACTGAACCCCTTTCAAAAAAGTACAATATATTAAACATGACAAAATAAAAAATCTCCAAAACCTCAAACACTGAAAATAAATTTTTATAAAAAAAAGATTAATCCCACCGGGACCCCCACCCCTGCTTTCATCCCACCTCACTCCCATACACTGCACCCATCCCACCTACTCCCATAAACTGCATCATCCACCTCACCCCCATACACTGAAATCATCCCACCGACCCCCATACACTGCATCCCCCCAAACCTCACTCCCAAAACACTGCTTAAATCCCACCTCACCCCCATACACTGCATCATCCCCCCCTGACCCCTTTAAAACCTCCCATCACCCACCTCACTCCCTACACGCAATCCCCCACCCACCCCCAATACACTGCATCATCCCCACCTCACTCCCATACACTGCATCATCCCACCTGACTCCCTACACGGGCATCATCCCCCCTCACTCCATACACTGAAAACCCCCCAACCTCACTCCCTACCTGCATATCCCCCCTTTCACCCCCATACACTGCTTAAATCCCACCTCACTCCCTTTAACGGCATCACCCCAAACCTCACCCCATACACTGCATACCCTGCCTCACCCCTTTACACTCCCATCTTTCCCACCTCACTCCCATACACTGCATCATCCACCCACTCCCAAAACACTGCACATCCCACCTCACCCCCCTAAAACTGCATCATCCCCCCCTCACCCCCATACATTTGATCATCCCCCCCTTCACTCCCAAAACACTGCATAAACCCACCTCACTCCCATACACTGCATCATCCCACCTCCCCCCCCTTTACACGCATCTTTCCCCACCCCTTTCCATCCATTTGCATCACCCCACCTCACTCCCAAAAACACTGCATCATCCCACCCCCACTCCCATACATTTGCATCACCCCAAATCACTCCCTACACTGATACCCCATCTAAACCCCAAAACACTGCATCATCCCCCCCCTCACCCCCCATCCCACTCCCATCATCCCACCCCCACCCCCCTACACTGCATCCCCCCCACCTCACTCCCATACACGGCATCATCCCACCTAAACTCCCATACACTGCATCACCCAATCACCCCCAAAACCCTGCATCATCCCCCCTCACTCCCAATCCCAACGCATCATCCCACCCACTCCCAACTGCATCATCCTGCCCACTCCCAAAAAACTGCATCATCCTGCCCTCCCCCTCCAACACTGAAAATCATCCCCCCTCACTCCCATACGGGCTTTAAATCCGCTCATTCCCATACACGCATCATCCTGCCTCACTCCCCCCCCCTGCATAATCCCCCCTCACCCCCATACGGCATAAACCTGCCTCATTTCCCATACACTGCATCACCCTGCCTCACTCCCATACACTCCCATCATCCTGCCCCTCCCATAAACTGCACCCTCCCCCTCATCCCAACAACTGCATCATCCCTGCCTCACTCCCATACACGCATCATCCTGCCTCACTCCCATACACTGCATCATCCTCCTCACTCCCATACACTGCATCTTTCCCACCCCCCCCCATACACTGCATAAACCTGCCTCACCCCCAATAACTGCATACCCCACCTCACCCCCAAAAAACCTGCATCACCCCACCTCACTCCCATACACAAATCATCCCACCCACTCCCAAACATGACATCCCCCTCACTCCCATACACTGCATCATCCTGCCTCACTCCCTTTACACTGAAATCCCCCCACCTAAACTCCATACACGAAATACCCCCACCCACTCCCTACCCCTGCATAAATCCACCTCACCCCCAAATACATTTCATCTTTCCCACCTCATTCCCAAAAACACGCATCATCCCACCTCACTCCCCATCCCACTGCATAACCCACCTCACCCCCCTTACCCGAAATCATCCCCCTCACTCCCATACACTGAAATCACCCACCTCACTCCCAACACTGCACATCCCACCTCACTCCCATAAGGCACCCATCCCACCTCTTCCCCTACTGCATCTTTCCCACCTCCACCCCCTTTAACCTGCTTTCATCCCACCCACCCCCATCACCGCATCATCCCCTCACCCCCAAAACACTGCATCATCCCACCTAAACTCCCATACACTGCATCACCCAAACCTCATTTCCCATACCTGAAATAAACCCCACCTCACCCCTTTTTCACTGCATCACCCCAACCTCACTCCCATACACTGCATAAACCCACCTAAACCCCCCAAAAAACGCATCTTTCCTCCCCTCACTCCCATACACTGCATCACCCCACCTCACTCCCATACATGCACCCCATCCCACCTCATCCCCAAACACTGCATCATCTTGCCTCACCCCCATACACTGCATCTTCCCACCTCACCCCCCATACACGGGCATAATCCCACCTCACCCCCATACCTGCATCACCCCAAACCCATCCCATCCACTGCATCATCCCCCCCACCCCAAATACACTGCGTCATCCCACCTCCCCTCCCATACACTGCATCTTTCCTGCCTCACCCCCCATACACTGCATCATCCCACCCCCACTAACATACACTGCATCTCCCACCCCACTCCCATACACTGCATACCCCAAACCCCCTTTTCCATACACTGCATCATCCCACCTCACTCCCAAAACACTGAAACCCCCACCCATTCCCATACACGGGAATCATCCCCCCTAAACCCCCTTTACACTGCATCACCCCAACCTCACCCCCCCTTTACACTGCATCTTTCCGCCTCACCCCCCATACATGCATCAAACCCCCCTCACTCCCATCCCTGAAACATCCCACCTCACTCCCATACACTGCTTTCTTTCCTCCCTCACTCCCATAAAATAAACATCCCCCTTTCCCCCCAAATACACGCATCACCCGCCTCACTCCCAATAAAATTTGACCCAACCTGCCTAACTCCATACACTGCATCATCCCCCCTCCCTCCCAACACTGCATCATCCTGCCTCATCCCATACACTGCATCATCCCACCTCCCCCCCTACACTGCATCATCCCACCTCACCCCCAATACACTGCACATCCCACCTCACCCCATACACTGCATCATCCGGGCCTCACCCCCAAATACACTGAAATCATCCCACCCCCACTCCCATACACTGCTCATCCCACCTCACCCCCATACACTGCATCTCCCCCCTCACTCCCATACACTGCATCATCCCCCCTTCACTCCCAAACCCCTGCATCTTTCCCCCCCTCACTCCATACATGCTAAACCCCCACCTCACTCTCAAAACACGATCAACCCCCCCAAACTCCCATACACTGCACCCATCCCCCCCCTCACTCCCTTTACACTGCTTCATCCCACCCCACTCCCATACACTCCCATCATCCCCCCTCACCCCCCTACACTGCATCACCCTTTTGCCCACCCCCCCAAAACACTGCATCACCCACCTCATCCCTTTACACTGCATCATCCACCCCCCCACTCCCCAAATAAAAACTGCATAATCCCACCTCACCCCCCATAAAAGGCATCTCCCACCTCACTCCCCATCCATTTGCTTTCACCCCAAACCTTTCATTTTTCCCCCATACACGGCATCATCACCCTCACTCCCATACACTGCTTTTCCCACCTAACTCCCATACACTGCATCATCCCACCCTCACTCCCATACATGAAATCACCCCACCCCCCCACCCCAAAAAACATGCAACACCCCCACCTCCCCCCATACACTGAAAATCACCCCAACCTCACCCCCATACACGGGCATCATCCCCCCCCACCTCACTCCCATACACTCCCATCATCCCACCTCACTCCCATAAAACGAAATCATCCCACCCTCACTCCCATACACTGCATCATCCCCCCACTCCCTTTACACTGCACATCCCACCCCCTTTTTCCCCCATAACACTGCATCAACCCACCTCACTCCCAAACACTGCTCACCCCACCTCACCCCCATACACTGCCTCACCCCACCTAAACCCCCATCCACTGCATCACCCCACCCACCCCCTTTTAACTGCATCACCCCCACCTCACCCCCATACACTGCAAATCCCACCTCCACCCCCTTTACACTGCATACCCCCCCTCACTCCCATACACTCCCATAAACCTTTGCCTAAACCCCAAAACCTGCATAAACCCCCCTCACCCCCATACACTGTTAAAATCCCCACCCATCCCATACGGGGGCATCACCCCACCCACTCCCTTTACACTGCATCATCCCACCCCACCCCCATACACTGCATAAATCCCCCCCAAAATTCCCATACACTGCTTTCACCCCACCTAAACCCCCATACACTGCATCATCCCCCCCAACCCCCTACACCCCATCATCCCCCCTCACTCCCTTTCACTGCATCATCCCACCCACTCCCATACACTGAACCACCCACCTCACCCCCATACACTGCATCACCCCACCTCACTAACATACACTGAAACATCCCACCTCACTCCCCATCCCACTGAAACATCCCCCCTCACCCCCCATACACTGCATCATCCTGCCCACCCCATACACGATCATCCCACCTCACCCCATACACCCATCATCCCACCTCACTTCCAAACACTGCATCACCCCCACCTCACCCCATAAATGCATCACCCCACCCCCTCCCAAAAAACTGCATCTTTCCCCCCCTCCCTCCCAAAAAACTGCATCACCTGCCTCACCCCATAAAAGTTTCTTCCCACCTCACCCCCAAATACACGCATCACCCCCACCTCACTCCCATCACGCATCATCCCACCTCACCCCCATACACTCCCATCATCCCACCTCATTTTCCCATACACGCATCACCCCAAACCTCACTCCCTAACACTGCATCATCCCCCCTTTCACCCCATACACGCATGCCCGCCACACCCCATACATTTGCATCATCCCACCTCACCCCCATACACGCATATCCCAAACCTCCTCCCTACACTCATCATCCCCCCCCTCACTCCCATACCCGGGCATAAACCCCACCCACCCCCAAATACCCTGCATCTCCCACCTCACCCCATACCTGCATCATCCCACCCCCTTCCCCAAAACACTGCATCATCCCACCCACTCTCTTTACACTGCATCTCCCACCTCACTCCCAAACACTGCTTCATCCCACCTCACCCCCATAAACGCATCCCCCCAACCTCACTCCCATACACTGCACCCATTCCCCCCCCACTCCCCTAAAACTGCTTTCATCCTGCCCACCCCCCATACACTCCCTCACCCCACCTCCTCCCATACCCTGCATCATCCCACCTCCCTTTCCCATACACGGGAATAAACCCACCTCACTCCCATACACTCATAAATCCCACCTCACCCCCAATCATGCTAAACCCACCTCACTCCCATAAAACTGCATCATCCTGCCCACCCCCATACACTGCATCATCCCACCTCCTCCCATACACTGAAAAATTCATCCCCCCTCCCCCCCTTTCACTGCATCATCCCACCCACCCCCCAAAACCGCACTCCACCTCACCCCAAAACACTGCATCATCCTGCCTCCCCCTCCCATACCTGCATCATCCCACCTATCCCTTTCACTGCATCCCCCCCACCCCCACTCCCAAAACACTGCATAAATCCCCCCCTCACTCCCATACACTCCCACATCCCACCCACTCCCCATACCCCTGCTTCATCCCGCCTCATTTCCCTACACGCATCATCCCCCCCTCATTTCCCATACACTGCATCATCCGCCCTCATCCCTACATGATCACCCTTTGCCCCTCCCATACACTGCATAAATCCCCCTCACCCCCTTTCACTGAAATCATCCCCCCTCACTCCCATCCCAAGCATCACCCTGCCCACTCCCATACACTCATCATCCTGCCTCACTCCCAAACACTCATCATCCCCCCCCTCACTCCCATAAAACTGCTTTCATCCTCCCTCATCCCATAAAACGCAAAATCCTGCCTCATTTCCCATACACTCCCATCATCCTCCCTCACCCCAAACACGGGAATCATCCTGCCTCACTCCCATACACTGCATCATCCTGCCTCACTCCCATACACTGAAACATCCCCCTCACCCCCATACACTGCATCAAAACCCATTTTTTTTAGCCAAATTTTCCAATTTTTGAAATTTTCAACCCCAAAACCTTTATATTATCCCTTTTGAAACCTGTGTCCTGTCTCCCGTTTACAAATTCATATTAAAAACCCAAAGGGACATTCCATTTTTTATTTTTTACTATTATTTTTTTTGGTACTTTTAAATTTTGAAAATATTTTGCAATTTAAATCTAGTTATATCTTGATCTTGTCAACAACCTAAAAACCAGACTCTTTGTGCAATTGCAAGTACCATTTCAAATTTTTATTTTTTTATTAAAAAGGGTTTTTATTATAATTCCTACTCTAAGATTGTTTTCATATCTTAGTGACTATATTGTGTTTTCAATTTTGTGTATATTTTCAATTTAAATTTTTATTCAAGGCCCTTAACTTTCTTTTGCTAACTAGTACCAACTACCTCATTTTATTTTTTTTTTTTCTACTTTTTTTTTCCCTTTTTTACCTTTTAAATTGTTTTTTTTTATCTTGTAAAATTTTTTAAACTAGTTAAACCTAAAACCCTTTTAAAAACCTTTTTAAGACCTTAGTGCAATTTTCAAATTTAGAGTCTTGTGCCTTTTTTTTTATTATTAGGGTTAAACTCATTGTACTATAGTCAATACCAAATTTTATTATTTAACCATATTGCAATTTCAAATGAGAGAAATGGTGCTATTTTTAATTTGGGATTTTTATATTATTAATTAAAATTTGTTTTACTAAGCTATTCTAGCTCAAAACATAGGCCCCCCAAAAAGTCTTTTTATTTGAACCTTGTGCAATTACAAGTGAGAGTCTTGTTCTATTTTAAATTTTTTATTTTTTTTATTTCTAGTTTTTACCTATTTTTTACTTTTTTTCATTCCAAAGGGGGGGGGGGGGGGGGGGGGGGGGGGGGGGGGGGGGGGGGGGGGGGGGGGGGGGGGGGGGGGGGGGGGGGGAAAAACATAGACAACATCAACTTCCAAATTTTGTGTAGTAGTGACTATACTCTACATGACCAAAAAAACTCTAGCTATATACTTATCCAAGCTTTCCCCCCATAAGAATCAGTTTCTAAAAACTCAAACACAAACTCAGGATATTTAAAAAACCATAATTTAAAACCCAGAAGATGAAAATTTATCCCCGTTGACCCGATCTAAACCCCCATAATCTGACACCCAATCAAAACCTATTTGGGAAAATAAACGCCTTTTTTAACAAACAATTTACAACCAGCAACTATCCTAAAAAAATCTAAAAAATCTATCATACTTAACTACAACATCGGGCCTTAAAACAAACACTATGATGACCCCCCTGGCACTCCTTGAATCACTAAAGACTCCCTTCTACTGCATTATTTTTACTGAACCTGGCTTAAGCAGGACCCAAAAGATAAACTAACCCCCCTCCAGGATTACACAGCAATTTCCAACTGGGAGAAAAAAACCAAGTTTTGGGGGGGGGGATTGCAATCTATTACTCTAACCCAAATTTTCTTTTAAATTTGCACCACTTGCTTTTTGTGGAATATGGGAATTTCCTTTTTTTTTTTAATTTTTCTGTAAAAAACCTTAAAGACACCTATAACAAACGGTGCCATTTACCCGGGTACCTCACACCAAAACATCCCCCAAATTTTTAGTGAGAAATTAAAGTCACTAATAAAAAAAAAGACAAAAGAAAAAAGCACCACCTTTTCCTTTCTGGGAAAATTTTAACATCCCAAATTTGGGTTTACTAGATAACACCCGAAAATATTTCATCAACAATATAAAACAAAAAACACTTTTCATAAACCCCCAATAACTAAAAACCCAACCCGGCTCACTGAGACAAGGTGCAACCATAATTTGAACCCATATGGGGGCCCAATTTTTTAGCCCCCCTTAAATCAGGGATAATCACAGATAGCACTTTCAAGACCACTACCCTAAAACCCTTTCCCCCGGGCAAACATTAATAAACCCAAACCCCTTGAATACAACCCAAAATCTCATTTTAGAATCCATGACGAGGCCTCAATAAGGAATTCACAGGTACCTAGAGATTTTTGATGGCCTACAGAATTCCCAAAGGCCCAAAAGGTTTTTGATGACTGGACAGACAATTTTTTTTAACAAAAAACTTTGATATACCCAAAAAACATTGTCCTATTAAAAAAAAGAAACAGATACAAACCAAAAAGGGTTTTGGTTGCCCATGGCTAACCACAAACCCTTCCCGAAATCCACTGACAAAAAAACCAATATGAAAAGCAATAAAAGACAGGGCTTAAAAACAAAAGATATTCTTAAACAATTCATCAGTTCTCACCCAAAATAATAAAGAAAGTCAAAAAAAAATACTACTCCAAAGATTTACAGACAATAGAGGAGAAATAAAAATAAGACCTGGAAAACACTCTCTCCCGATTTAGGGAAACCCCCCCCAAAAAGGAAAAAAAAAAAAAAAATATTGTCCTAACTAAACCTAAAAGAAAAACCACTAATCCCCCTGGCAAAAGCAACAAGATAAACGACTTCTTCTCCCAAACCCTAGGTCTAATCTTGCCAAAAAAAATCCCACAACTTTAAGCCCATGCCGGGACTACCCAGATGGGAATTTCCCAAAAAATTTCCCTTTATCTTGCACCAACTGAGCCCTCGGAAGTCACCGAGATTATAAAAAACCCCTTAAAAAAAACTCAGGGAATCTGTCTAATGTCCCCCCATTACTGTACAAACGAAACGGCCCCTATCCTTTTTGCATGTATTTCATTACTTTTTAACAAAATCACTGAAACTAGCACCCTTTTTCCCGGGAAACCAAATCAAGGGTGGCCCCCCCGGGTTACACCAATAATAAAGGTGGTGCCCTAAAAGACCTTTAAAAACTATAGGGCCCAAAATCAAACTTACCATTTTATCCCAAAATTTTTTGAGAAAAAATCGTGCAAAGGAGCTATATTCATTTATAAAAAGCACCCAAAAAATTAAATCAAAACCCCTGCCAATTTTTGGATTTGGAAAAAAAAAAAGCATATTTATGAATCAAAAACGGGTTGAAACTGCTTTACACAGCATTGGGAAAAAAAAAAGGAATAACCCCCTAGGAAAAATTTTTTAAAAACCTAAGAAAAGTTTTTTTACACGTAGACCACGACATCCTACTCCACAAACTTTTACCATTTAGGATAAGAGGCTGGGGCTTGCTTATTTCCAAAAACTTCCTTACAAAAAGGAAACAGTATGTTACCATTAAAGACACAGCATCAACAAAAAGGCCATTGATACTGGAGTTTCCCCAGGGGGAAATGTCCTTGGTCCCCTTTCTCTCCTCATATACATCAAAGATCTTCCAAATTATCCCCCACCTGAAACCCCTTTTCTTTGCTGACCCACACGACCTTTTGTCATCTCTCACCCTTTTTTCTTTGCCACCCTCAACCCCCATTTTTAAAAGAGGAGCTGATTTAAAATATCGACTTGGATGACAGCCCAAAAAAAACTTTCTCTTAACAAATGACAAAAAAACCCCTATAAAAAAAGTTTGGTACAGAAGGAGATGCACAAATTAACATTAAAGGGTCGAAAAACTCTAATTACCGACATAATGAGGGCAAAATTTCCCAGGGGGGGGGAACCTTGACAACCCAACCGGGAAAAACAGCACCCATATCCAACACATAACCAAAAAAGTTTTCCAAAACAGTTGGGAAAAACCCCCAAGATACGATTTAGTGCCGCAAAATTTCCCTTCTCACATATAAACCCCTCCTTTATCCATTTCCTCACCCATGCTATTTTTGCTTGGGGAATCAACTGCAAAAACCACCTTTAAACCAATAATTAACCCCCAAAAAAAAAGCGGGAGTAAGGGAAAATCCCCAAAAACCCATCCCCGGGTACAAAAACCCCCCCCCCCCTCTTCCCAAAAACTAAAACCCTTTCTCCCCGTTTAGTACATCCCCCCACTTACTACTGTCAATCAAAATTACGGGCCTTAAAACTCCAATATCAACCTTGACCTAAAACGCTTTCTTGATAGTTGTGACAGAACCCACAGCATAACACCAGACACAAACATCTCAAACGACATTCCCCACGTCCGACTAAACCTTTACAAAAATTCAATGTATGTCAAAGGCCCTAAAATCTGGAACACCCTACCTGAGAACTCTAGAACTGCAGACACATTCATCACCTTCAAAACTACCATTAGAAAACATTTTATCTCCCTGATACACCCCTTTCAACTAGCTACACGAATACCACCTGGTGGTTCACACTTACACTAACTCACCCATTTGACCATAAACAGAAATATTAATCTCAATCTTAAAATAATGAATCCTATGATACTCCAATACTGAAACTATGTACTGTGCCAAAACAAAAGCATTCACATTGCTAAACTCACAAACTAGTATTTAGTCACTTAGCCATAATACCAACTTACCTCATAATTTGTAATATTTTAAAATAAAGAATTAAACTAAGTCTGCCCGAAATGCCTAGCCATGCTAGGCGTTCTAGTGGTACACTCTGTAATCATTATTTAACTACATGTAAACCACACAACAACCAAATTCTGTAAATTCAACATTGTAATCTTTATAGAGAATAAACTTTGAATTTGAATTGAATATACCATTGCAGAATCTTTCCTGTTGGAAACGTAGGACCAGACCACATCCCTGTTATAATAACGCCGCATACATCGCCATTTAGAATACCCACTCCTCTGGAACCCAACCTAAAAACTCTATGATTTGACCCCTTCACGGACTATGCAACGATCTTACGGCTTCGCTTGAGAAGCAGCCTTCAACTGTAGCTGACGAGACAATCACCTCCTTCCATGAAAAAATCATAGAGGCCACTCATGCATGTTGTCAATTAAATACATCAGAGATCTATCAACAATATAAACTAACCAGGGAAATTATGGACTTCATGAAAAATGATCAAGCAGAGTGTAGAAGGCATCATCACACGAAACAGCCCATAAGGGTTATACTGCAGAAATTGACGAGGGAATTAATTACCGTAATCACACAACACAGAAGTGAAATATGGAAATATCTTATTCTTCAAGCTAATCAATACAAATGTCAACCTGAAAAGTTCTGGAGCAAGATCAGCCAGCTTCTAGGGGCAAAGCACAAGGCTACCCGTTACCTAATACATTCCTTCACCGACGACGATGATGAGGAAGTTGATATCGAACTTGATGACCCACAAGACCAGCCAGTCTGACGGGTGATGTGTGGGAGAAAATTCTCACACAATGACAGTAAACGATTTAACAATAACCATAACCAGTGGGTCAACGAATGGAGAGACGACAACCAAGCTAATCTCCACCCCCTTACAAGACCAGTCACACTCAGAGAGATGAGTCTAGTCATAGGCAGAATGAGTAATAAAGTCCCTGGTCTCTCACGTATAACAGTGAAACAATTAAAGTTCTTCCCTCAAAATTACAAAATGTCTCTGGTAAATATCTTTAATGCCATCTTGGCCTCGGGACACTTTCCTGTGGCACTTAAGACAGCAAAGATGATATTCATCAAAAAACCCAGTAATGACAATCATAATCCGGAGAGCTATAGACCTATCTCCCTACTTGAAGTCACTAATAAAGTCATTGAGAAAATCATTTCCAATAGATTAAACTATTCCATGGAGTACTGTCATCTCTTCACTGAAACAGTTTGGCTTCAGGACTCACAGAGGAACACAACACGTTATCAATATCATCTTCGATGCTGTGGACAGCCTGAGGAAACATGGCAACCTCGCCCTAACTGCAGCCAGGGATGTACACAAAGCTTTTGATAGCTTGTGACACGACGGCCTCATATTTAAATTTGCCGACCTTCCGGGCCACAACTGGACTTTTCTCAGATTCATACACAACTTCTTATCATAAAGAAGCATCATCCCCACCTTTAACAGCATGTCGGCAGAGCCTCTCAAGGCTCGTGCCTAAGCCCCATACTCTTCAACATATTTGTAAACTATCTCCCTCATCCCGAGTTCAGCAGACTATCACCACCCAGTTCGCTGATGTAGTGTCATCCACCCCCATAATGGGAAAACACAAACATGTGAGGGTAATAGAAAAAATGAAGAACAGTAAACTGGGAGAAGAAATAGAGAATCACGACGAATCCAAAGTCTCCATTAGCACCATTGGATGTTTTGCAACAACTATAGAAGACAAAGGGGATGTTTCCATCAGAGGTACACCTATTGCCACCAGAAACCTGA
>NC_069423.1:49853321-49878321 GCF_026875155.1 Cherax quadricarinatus | reverse complement strand
GAATGGCACAGTGCCAGGAGAGCTGATTGTGGAACATAGTACCTTATCTTTGATTTGTTGTATGTGTGTCCGGAACTTAAGGCTACTGTCAAGGTGGACACCTAGGAATTTTCCCTCTGTGAGTCTTGTGACTGATGATCCATTTAGCGTTATGTTAATTGGATCATTTGCAGCTTAGTTTCCAAACTGAATGAAATAGGTTTTATCAGTGTTCAGGGTAAATTTGTTAGTCATCATCCAGGCAGATATTTTCTGTAATTCAGCATTGACTGTGTTTGCTAGTATGACTGTGTTTGGGTGGGAAAATACATATGTAGTGTCATCCTCAAATAATATGGGTTTGAGTAGCTGTGATGCATTCGGTAGATCATTGATGTAGATGAGAAAGAGGAGTGGTCCAAGGATGCTTCCTTGTGGGACTCCTACTGTGATTGGTTGGGTGGAAGAGTTTGCTTCATTTGCATACACAACTATACTACTCCAGTAGATTCACTGACACAAGAGGAGATATAAAAAAGACCTGGAAAACACTCTCTCAGATTCTAGGGACCCACAAACTGAAAAAAAAACAAGAATATTGTACTAACTAAACCTAATGAAACACCACTGCAACCCACCGACACAGCTAACAAGATAAACGACTTCTTCTCAACCATAGGTTCTAATCTCGCCAATAAAATCCCACGTACCAATGCCTATGCCGGGGGACTCCTAGATGGAATTTCCCAATTCCTTCTATTTTGCCCCAAACGACCCCCAGGGAAAGTCACCGAGTTTAAAAGTCACTTAAAAATACCAGGGAATCTTTTCAGCCCCACCATTATTGTACAAAGATGGCCCAATCCTCTCGCTACATCCATTGCTTTTTAACAATCACAGAAGCTACACCTTCCCGAAACACCAAGACGGCAAGGGTTACACAATACATAAAGGTGGTGACCCACGTTTTTAAAAAAAACAAGGCCAATACAAATTTACCATTACTATCCAAAATCTTTGAGAAACTCGTGCACAGGAGACTATATTCCCTTTAAACGTCACAAAAATACCAACCCCTGCCCAAATTTGGGTTCAGGAAAATAAAAGCACTAACGTGCAATTTTAAAAAATGCTAGATCTTCTTTACACAGATTGGAAAATAAGGGTATCCACTAGGGAAATTTTTATTGACCTAAGAAAAGCTTTGACACGTAACCACAGCATCCTACTCCCAAACTTGACCATTTGGATAAGAGGGCCCTCACTTGCATTTTCAAATCTTACCTTATAAAAGGTATCATATGTCACCCTTTAAAAAACACGCATCAACAACACAGCCACTTTATCTGGGTTCCGTAGGGAAAATGTCCTTGGTCCCCCCTCTTCCCATATACATCAAAGTCTTCCAAACGTATCCACCCTGAACCCCATTTTCCTTTTCTGAGACACGACTTATTTATCCTCACCCAATTTTGCAACCCCTCAAAACCCTTGTTTAATGAGGGGCTGATCAAAAAATCGACTTGGATGACAGCCAATAAACTTACGCTTAACGTTTACAAAAACCACTACATTATGTTTGGAGCAGAGCAGGAGTGCGCAAATTAAATGAAGACGACAACACTCAATTACCAGGCATAATGAGGGCAAATTCCTAGGCCTATCTTCGACAACAACCTGAACTTTTAGCACCCATATCCAACACATAACCAAAAAAGTATCCAAAAAAGGTTGGGGCCTCTCCAAGATACGATACTAGTGGCAAAATGCCCTTTCACACCCATACCATTCACTTATAAACCATACCCCACCCATGCTTCTGGCTTGGGTTCAACTGCGCAACACACCTAAAGCCAATAAAACCCAACAAAAAGCTGGTAAGAATAATCACCAAAATCCCACCCCTGGCAACACACCCCCCACTCTTATAGACTAAATTACTCCCGTTCAACATCCACATTTACTCTGGCACACACTACGGGCCCTTTAAAATTTCCCCAAAATTAACCTGACCAAAAACCTTTTTATAGTTGTGACGAACCCACAGGCCAACACCAACAAAAACCTCTATGAAAACCCCGTGCCGACAAAAACCTTTACAAAATTAAATGTATTAAAAGGCCCAAAATCTGGAACACCCCCCAAAAATTCCAAACCGCAACAATCTCACCTTAAAAAAAACTACCATCAAAAAAAATTTTATCTCCCTGATACACCCGTCAACTAATAATCGAATCCACCTGGTGGTTCCACTTGCATCACCACCCATTTGCCCAAAACGAATATCAATCCAATCTCAAAATAATGAATTTTCTAGTCATAATTTGGGGCCTGTGATACCCAATCTGAAACAGTATAGTCCCAAAAAACAAAAGCTTCACATTGCAGACTCACAACAATATTTAGTCACTTACCATAATAAAACTTATCTCATAATTTTGAAACTTTTTAAACCTAAATTTAAATATAAGTCTGCCCGAAATGCCTACATCTAGGGTTCTAGTGGGACACCTGTAAATTATTATTTTCTACATGTAAAACCACACAATAACCAATTTTGAAACTCAATTGTATACTTATAGAGAATAAAGTTTGAATTGAATTGAATTGAATTGAATTGAGTTCTGTTACTAAGGCATGACTTTAGGTAGTTGAGGGAGTGGCCTCTGATACCATAGTGCATTAATTTGGAGTACAGCAGTTCATGGTCACCTGTATCGAAAGCTTTACGTAAATCAATGAAAATGCCCAGCGGGACTTCTTTCTTTTCAAGTGCGGTATATATTAGTTCTAGCATGTGTATGATAACATCATATGTGCTTTTATTATTCCTGAATCCAAACTGACAAGGGTTTAATATGTTGTGTGAAACGAGGTAGGAATAGATCCGTCTATGAATTAATTTTTCAAAGATTTTAGAGAGCAGTGGTAAGTTAGATATTGGTCTATAGTTATTCAAGTCAGCTTGGTCACCTCCTTTATGGATCGGAGTGACCCTCGCTATTTTGAGGATTGTTGGGAAGGTAGATGATTCAATGGATTTGTTAAAGAGCGTTGCAATAATTGGTGACAATACTTGAGAAGCTTTTTTGTACATAAAAGCAGCAAGTTATTTATGTCTCCTGCCTTGTTTTTAAGAGTGTTTATGATGAGCATAACTTCAGTGGGGTTGGTTGGAGCTAGGAATAGTGTATTTGGGTAGGTACCTATGAGGTAGTCTGATGGATGGGTGTTTGTGCTTGGTATTTTGTTTGCTAGATTTTTTCCTATGGTGGAGAAGAAAACATTAAGTCTGTTTGCTGTTTCGGTTGGAGTGAGTAGGTGTGAGTAGGTGTGAGTTGGTGTTCGTCTGACTTTGTTAGTTTGATTGTTTTGTTTTTGGATAACTTTTTAGTTCCAAGAATTTCAGATAAAGTTTTCCAGGTTTTTTTCATATCACCTTTGATATTATGTAATCTATTTTAATAATAAAATTTTTTTGACCTTCTTATCATATATCTTATATATATATATATATATATATATATATATATATATATATATATATATATATATATATATATATATATATATATATATATATATATATATATATATATATATATATATATATTTATATATATATATATATATATATATTTTATATATATATATATATATATATATATATTATATATATATATATATATATATATATATATATATATATATGCAAAACAACCACTGTGAAAGAATAGAGAAATTCCAAGCGCTTTCGTGACTACTCACATTATCAAGGAAAAATGAAAGTAAAACATTAAAGGAAGGTATATGAAGGGTCTAGCCCACACCTTACTATCAGATCCCACAACAAAGGAACATCTGACACGCGACTCATAAGAAAGGGAACACTGCAGCAGGCCCGCCGGCCCAACTAGACAGGTCCTTCACACAACCCACCAACAAACTATTCGACCCAAGAAATAAGAATTTTAAAAATTATTATTTGTCCAATGTATTATTAAATTCTTCCCAAATTCTATTAATTATAAATGGATCTAATTTATATAAACCAAAGGAAATATTCATATTATTGTCAAAACTGCTTTTTATGAAACAAGATTCAATCGCATCTGCTAGAAAAATGACAGGATGGATAATGAGAACCTTCAAAACTAGGGAGGCCAAGCCCATGATGACACTCTTCAGGTCACTTGTTCTATCTAGGCTGGAATATTGCTGCACTCTAACAGCACCTTTCAAGGCAGGTGAAATTGCCGACCTAGAAAATGTACAGAGAACTTTCACGGCCCGCATAACGGAGATAAAACACCTCAATTACTGGGAGCGCTTGAGGTTCCTAAACCTGTATTCCCTGGAACGCAGGAGGGAGAGATACATGATTATATACACCTGGAAAATCCTAGAGGGACTAGTACCGAACTTGCACACGAAAATCACTCACTACGAAAGCAAAAGACTTGGCAGACGATGCACCATCCCCCCAATGAAAAGCAGGGGTGTCACTAGCACGTTAAGAGACCATACAATAAGTGTCAGGGGCCCGAGACTGTTCAACTGCCTCCCAGCACACATAAGGTGGATTACCAACAGACCCCTGGCAGTCTTCAAGCTGGCACTGGACAAGCACCTAAAGTCAGTTCCTGATCAGCCGGGCTGTGGCTCGTACGTTAGTTTGCGTGCAGCCAGCAGCAACATCCTGGTTGATCAGGCTCTGATCCACCAGGAGGCCTGGTCACAGACCGGGCCGCGGGGGCGTTGACCCCCGGAACTCTCTCCAGGTAAACTCCAGGTATTCCTGTCGACCATGGACTTGCTTAATACAACTTTTTCAACTTTTTGAAAATCAATTGGATGGTTAAAATCTCTTACATGAATAAATAGAGCATTGGAATCTTGTCCAGTTCTAATGCTATATTTATGCTGCAGTGTTCTCTTTTTTATGAGTGGCGTGTCAGGTGTTCCTTTGTTGTGGGATCTGATAGTGAGGTGTGTCCTAGACCCCTTATTTACCTTCCTTTGATGCTCTACTTTCATTGTTCCTTGATAATGTGAGTAGTCACGAAAGCGCTTGGAATTTCTCTATTCTTTCACAGTGGTTGTTTTGCATATTCTGAAATCACCTGTTTACTGTGATCTTATTGCACATATACATATATATATATATATATATATATATATATATATATATATATATATATATATATATATATATATATATATATATATATATATATGTATATGTGCAATAAGATCACAGTAAACAGGTGATTTCAGAATATGCAAAACAACCACTGTGAAAGAATAGAGAAATTGTGTGTGTGTGTGTGCATGTATATCAGAATTTAGCTAAAAAAAACAACAGTTACAAGTGAAAATGGTTGGATTTAAGAAGGACCTACTATGTAGGATTGTTGCAGTGTCACTCATTTATTATATTTTTCATTTACTAGTGGGCCCAGCCTCTTCTCTCTTCAAGATTTTCTGCGCCTCACCTTTGACAGTGTGTAAGTCTCCATACTGTTGCTTCAACTTCACATTGTTCCAGACTATGGAGCAAAACTCTTCTCCAGGCTGAAGGACTGACCACCTCAAAATTCCGTCTTCAAGGGTGATGGACTGATTACATCGTCTTCACATCTCAACTACTTCTGCTAACTCTTCTCTACTCGACTGAAGAAGCCTACTGTGTAGGCGAGACGTTTCCGAATATAGATACCTAACTGTTGCACATATGTCTTACTTATAAAAAACTATTAAGAAAAGAGAAACCCCAGATTGGTGCGTAAATATATGGGTGTACATGCATGTGTAGAGTGACATAAGTGTAAGAAGAAGCAGCAAGACACCAGTAGTCCTACTATCATTAGCAGGATAGTACTTCCCTGGGTGATACTTGTCTACTGCCCTACTACCTAGGAGGTCTAGGTACATATTCCTTAAATTTGGGGGTATATGTGCACCGCTGTTAATAGGGTTATATACACTGTTGGTTGGACTATATTTACTGTTGGTGAAGGTTACACATACAGTAGGTTTAGTGTTATGGAGACTGAGCTTCATGGGGGTAAAAAAAAAAAGTTTGCCGAGTTTGTCAGCTGCGTCAATCAGCCTTTGATGTCCTTCCTACCAAAGCCGCGCTCCAGGACACGCATTATTATTCAAAGCAAGTTGATGACTCGATAATGTCATTATTTATGCTTTTATATGTGGAAAGCATTGCAGTGGGAGGAATAGGAAGGAATGGGAAAGACTAAAACTGCAAAAGAGAAAAGGAGAAAGAAGAGAGAAAGAGAGAGAGAGGGGGGGAGAGAGAGTCCAAAGAACATCGTTGGTTGGCTGACTTGGTTTGTCGAGCATGTTTCCTAACACCCTTAATTTTACTCCATTCTAGAGTGTGTACATTCAGGACCCTTAGTCTATCCTCGTAGGAAAGATTTTTGATACACGTGTTAACTATGTCAACCTACTCTGTACGTTTTCTAGCACATTCATACCTCTTGATATAAAGCCAAGAATTCTATTCGCTTTATTGGGAACACTTACGCACGGTCATGGCTTTAGATTACTGCTAACCAGAACTCCGAAATCTTTGTCCCATTCAGAATGATTAAGATCTTCATTATTTAGATATAAGTGTCAAAGTCATTTTCTTTCCCAAGTCTTAGAACTTAGTATTTGTCAATATAATCTACATCCGCCACTTCTCTGACTACTGTAGCACCCTAGTGTCCTCGTCAGAATTAATCCGACGGCCTATTTTGGTGTCATCAGCAAACTTGCGACATAAGTATCAATGTCGTTTATTTATGTTATAAACAATAAATTGCTCAACACTGATCCCTGTGGAACATCACTTGTGATGCCTTCTCACTCTGATTTCTCCCGTTTATGCAAACTCTCTGTTGTCTGTTTGTTAACCACACCTCCATCCAGGAAAAAAAATTCTCCTCCTATGCCGTGTGCCTCAACTTTCCTCAACAATCTCCGATGAGGAGCTCCATAAAATATCTCACTGAAGTCCATATACACTATCATATTCATTACCATATCTTGTCCCTAATCTTACGCTCATTTACCTGAAAAAAAACCTTTTGGGTTAATCCTCAAATCCCTGTCGACTATAACTTTATAATTTTTTGGCTTTTCATATTCCTTTATTTATATCTCTTTTTAATTTAAAATATTGATTTCTTAAGAAAGCTATGATTTGATGCATTGGATAGGGAGGTATAACATCTTGTAGGAGCGAGGAAGAGCCAGTTGTGGGAGAGGTAGCTGAGGCAGTGGGTAGAATGAAAGGGGGTAAAGCAGCTGAAATTGATGGGATAAAGACAAGTACTGTGCCTTGTGGAACAGAGCTTTTCACTGTAGCTGCCTCAGACTTTACTCTGTTTATTACTACTCTTTGTGTTCTGTTTGTTAGGAAGTTATAGATCCATCTACCAACTTTTTGTTATTCCTTTATCATGCATTTTGTGCGCTATTACGCCATGGTCACACTTGTCGAGGGCTTTCACAAAATCTGCGTATACTGGAGTTTACCTAGAGAGGGTTTCGCGGGTCAACGCCCCCACAGCCCAGTCTGAGACCAGGCCTCATGGTGGATAAGGGTCTGATCAACCAGGCTGTTACTGCTGGCTGCACGCAAGTTGACGTACGAACCACAGCCCGGCTGGTCAGGTACTGACTTGAGGTGCTTGTCCAGCACCTTCTTGAAGAGAGCCAGAGGTCTATTGGTAATCTCCCATGTTAATGCTGGATGGCAATTGAACAGTCTTGCTCCCCTGACACTTACTGTGTTGTGTCTTATCGTGCTAGTGGCGCCAATGCTTTTCAGTGCGGGAATGTTGCATCGTCTGCCGAGTCTTTTGCTTTCATAGGGAATTATTCTCGTGTGCAAGTTTGGTACTTACCCTCTAGGATTTTCCAAGTGTATATAATCATGTATCTCTCCCGCCTGAATTCTAAGAAGTAAAGGTTGGGGAACTTCAAGCGTTCCCAGTAGTCGAGTTGTTTTACCGTAGTTTTGTGTTCTGTGAAGGAACTTTGTACATTTTCTAGGTCAGCATTTTCACCTGCCTTGAAAGGTGCTGTTAGTGTGCAGCAATATTCCAACCTAGACAGAACAAGTGACCTAAAACATGACCATCCTGTCATGTTTTAGGAAATGCAATTGATACAATGTTATGGTCTTTGAAGGTGAGATCCTCTAACATAATCACTCCCAGGTCTTTTACATTAGCTTTTCGCTTTATTGTGTGATTGGAATTTGCTTTATTCTCCGAAATATTTTTAATTTCCTCACGTTTTCCACATTGGAGTAATTGAAATTTATCATCAATAAACTTCATATTGTTTTCTGCGGCCCATTTAAAGATTTGGTTGATGTCCGCCTGGAGTCTTGCGGTGTCTTCAATGGAGGACACTGTCATGCAGATTCGGGCGTCATCTACAAAGGAAGACACTGTGCTGTAGGTTACATCCCTGTCTATGTCAGATATGAGGATGAGGAACAAGATGGGAGCGAGTACTGTGCCTTGTGAAATGAACTTTCCACCGTAGCCGCCTCAGATTTTGCTCTGTTTACTACTACTCTTTGTGTTCTATTTGTTAGGATATTATAGATCCATCTACCAACTTTTCATGTAATTCTTTTATCAAGCATTTTGTGCGCTATTACACCATGGTCACACTTGTCATAGGCCTTTCCAAAGTCTGTGTATACTACATTTGCGTTTTGTTTGTCTTTTAGAGCATCCAGGACCTTGTCGTAGTGATGCAATAGTTGGGATAGACAGGAGAGACCTGCTCTAAACCCATGTTGCCCTGGGTTGTGTAACTGATGGGTTTCTAGATGGGTGGTGATCTTGCTTCTTAGAACCCTTTCAAAGATTTTTATGATATGGAACTTTAGTACTATCGGTTTGTAGTTCTTTACCCCCTTTGTGGTGTGGGGCTATGCTTGTTGCTTTTAGCAGCTGTGGGACGACTCCTGTGTCCATGCTCCCTCTCCATAGGATGTTAATAACACATGATAGGGATTTTTTGCAGTTCTTGGTGAACACGGAGTTTCATGAGTCTGGGCTTGGGGCAAAGTGCATGGGCATGTCATTTATCACCTTTTTATTTGGCGTCAGGATAATATCAGATTGGTTTAAGTAGGGACCCAATACTAGATGTTATTCTCGACTTTGATTTGGTATAAGAAAAGAAATATTTTGGGTTTCTTTCAATTTCATTTATGATTTTTAGTTCTCCCCGTGTTTCTTGACTCCTATATGAAGTTTACTATTTCTCTGACCAGTGTCTTCCTACGTACTACAGATATATTGGCCTCTTGTAGCTGCTCTGTTATTCTTTGCCTTCGCATGTATAGGGAGTGCCTTTCTCTTTCTAGTTTACATCTCCTTTTCCTTAAATGAACATACCTTGAGCATACCTCGAGTGCTACAGAGTTAAATTGTTCTAGACATAGGTTTGGATCCATGTTGCTTAGGCTATCTTCCCAGTTTATATCATTTAGGACCTGGTTTACTTGATCCCATCTTATGTTTTTGTTATTGAAGTTGAATTTGGTGAAGACTCCCCCGTGACTGATAACATTTTGTTGGTCTGGGGCCCCGCACATACATGTCTGAACCTCTGTTATGTTGTGATCTGAGTACATTGTTTTTGATATGGTAATATTTCGTTTCAGATCATCATTGTTAGTGAAGATGAGGTGCAGTGCATTCTTCAGTCTTGTAGGCTCTATTATTTACTGGTTCAAGGTGACTTCGAAGCAGAGATTTAAAAGCTGATGTGTGTGCGAGTTTTCATCTGAGCTGCCTCCTGGTGTTATCTTTGCTACACCATTATTTGCTTTAATCCTCTATTTTCGGTGCCTTAGGTTGAAATCCCCCAGGAGCAAGATGTTGGGGACAGGAGCTGGAAGACTATCCAAACAGTGTGTCTCCCTCGTGTGTCTGACTACTCTGCTTCGTGTGTCTGACTACTCTGCCTCGTGTGTCTGACTACTCTGCCTCGTGTGTCTGACTACTCTGCTTCGTGTGTCTGACTACTCTGCCTCGTGTCTCTGACTACTCTGCCTCGTGTGTATCTGATTACTATGATTTTTGCTGTGTTACTCATCTGATCAGAAAGATAACAACCTGGAGATCCAGTTGCTTGCTGGATCATCACATTAAAGCATACATGCTTAGTGCCTCTTTACTTGGGTCATTGGTCTAATCGGGGGGGGGGACATGGACCTTCTCCGCATGGGTCAGTAGGCCTGTTGCAGTATTCCTTCTTTCTTATGTTCTTAATATATTAATAATTTTGTATGAATGATATTTTTTTTTAATCTGCTTATGACTGTAACCATGTATAGACGTGTAGATAATTCACTACCTTTGTGACCTGATCTAACTACCGGGTTCAGTCCCTGGAACCATTATGTACCTCTGTAATCTTCTGACTACCGCCCACAGGATGGGTATGGGGTGCATAATAACGATATTAGACTAAACTGACATAATAATAATAATAATAATAATAATAATAATAATAATAATAATAATAATAATAATAATAATAATAATAATAATAATAATAATATAATAATTTATTTCTACAAGTATATGTACAAGGTATACAGACCATTGCTGACATCAATGACTTATTACTATATAGAAAGCCACTTGTTATGCTCCGCATTTCCCGCATATTAGGTAAATGTTGTCCCAGGATGCGACCCACACCAGTCCACTAACACCAAGGATGCGACCCACACCAGTCCACTAACACCAAGGATGTGACCCACACCAGTCCACTAACACCAAGGATGCGACCCACACCAGTCCACTAACACCAAGGATGCGACCCACACCAGTCCACTAACACCAAGGATGCGACCCACACCAGTCCACTAACACCAAGGATGCGACCCACACCAGTCCACTAACACCAAGGATGCGACCCACACCAGTCCACTAACACCAAGGATGCAAACCCACACCAATCCACTAACACCAAGGATGTGACCCACACCAGTCCACTAAACACCAAGGATGCGACCCACACCAGTCCACTAACACCAAGGATGCGCCCCCACACCAGCCCACTAACACCAAGGATGCGACCCACACCAGTCCACTAACACAAGGATGCGACCCACACCAGTCCACTAACACCAAGGATGCGACCCACACCAGTCCACTAACACCAAGGATGCGACCCACACCAGTCCACAAAACACCAAGGATGCAAACCCACACCAGTCACTAACACCAAGGATGCGACCCACACCAGTCCACTAACCCCAAGGATGCGACCCAACACCAGTCCACAAAACACCAAGGATGCGACCCACACCAGTCCACTAACACCAAGGATGCGACCCACACCAGTCCACTAACACCAAGGATGCGACCACACCAGTCCACTAACACCAAGGATGCGACCCCCACCAGTCCACTAACACCAAGGATGCGACCCACACCAGTCCACTAACACCAAGGATGCGCCCCACACCAGTCCACTAACACCAAGGATGTGGACCCACACCAGTCCACTAACACCAAGGATGGGGACCCACACCAGTCCACTAACACCAAGGATGCGCCCCACCCCAAAGTCCACTAACACCAAGGATGCGACCCACACCAGTCCACTAACACCAAGGATGCGACCCACCCCAGCCCCACTAACACCAAGGATGTGACCCACACCAGTCCACTAACACAGGATGCGACCCACACCAGTCACTAACACCAAGGATGCGACCCCACACCAGTCCACTAACACCAAGGATGCGACCCACACCAGTCCACTAACACCAAGGATGCGACCCACACCAGTCCACTAACACCAAGGATGTGACCCACACCAGTCCACTAACACCAAGGATGTGACCCACACCAGTCCACTAACACCAAGGATGCGACCCACACCAGTCCACTAACACCAAGGATGCGACCCACACCAGTCCACTAACACCAAGGTACCCATTTTACTGATGGGTGAACATGGACAACCTTTGTAAGGAAACACGCCCAGTGTTTCCACCCTCGCCGGAACTGAACCCGTACACTCAGCGTGTGAAGCGAGAGCTTGTACCACTAGGCCACGGGCCACTGTAAATCTTGTTTCTTGTACTGTTTCAAGTTCATTATGGAATTTGTATAATAATATTCAAACTCTTGAGAAAGACATACTGTTGTATGTTTCTGATCAAGATGTAATTTATCATGAACGTATATTTTAACATTATATGATTTATAATCATTTTTAGAGTACTTAAGAGATTATATACATTTTTTTCTGAAACCAAAGTATATTTGTGTATTTTGTGGTTTAAGAATAAGAGAGTGCCATTTATGTGTAGTTACACAGTGTTGCGTGTTTTAACCATATTTGATTATATTCTAGAGTTCTGTTGACATTATCAGCCTCGAGTGTTTGGTTTTCTTTTTGACAAATTGTATTCTGAAGGACTCAGCTTTGAGTTTCCCTGGGAGTGTGGTCGTTATGGACACCATTAGCAGAGTTTTGGCTAGTATGCACAGATTAATATTTAATTACATGATTATTGGGGATCAACAAGGAATGTCCAGTTTGTATTGTTCATGGTACTTGATACTACACACAAACACTCCAGAATTGCTACAATGTTTGTTATAATTACATTCATTGGGAAGCAATAAACATGTTGGGGTAATATAGCACCTGCATCATGGAGACGTTCAGTGCAAGGAAGGGGAGGGCACGTCCAGTTTCTTGTACTGAGAATCCCTCAGTCCAAGAAAACTCTAAGAGGTTCTTTAATAAATAATCCTAGTAACATGCATACTCTTAAAAGTCTTGTTTAAAAAAAACACGTTTTTGTACTAGAAGAAATAAATGTCACTTAGAGAAGAAAAACAATGGGGAAATGTTTAATTTAATTTTAGTAGTGTGATGCTGCTTTGTGTTTTGATGTTTGAGAGTGCAGAACCCGCAGTGCGATCTTTCTTGTTCTTGGAACATGGCTGGTCTTAGGTGGTATTCTTCTGGGAATATTTGACATAGCTACCATGGAGGTAAGAGTTTCTTTGCCATGTGTAATTTTTTACTGAAGTTATCCACAGAGTTGCTATCGAAGCACTGAGGAAGAACAACTATTGGAGATTATTAGAAATAAAGCTTACTGACATGAAGGTCATGTGGGCAGTGTTAACCTCCATGGATCTCCTATGTTTGCTAAAACATCTCTTCAAGGGAGGGGGAAGCTTTCTGTAATGGTTAAGAGGCTTTTGGTCTTAGGAATTAGACATATCAGTCTTCTTCATCCGACCGGCCCTAATTATCTCTCACTCCTCCCATACCCAGCTTTAGGTAGTACTCGTTTTGATAAGGACCTGCCTCGCATGGGCCAGTAGGCCTTCTGCAGTGTTCCTCCATTCTTATGTTATGTTCTTATGTTCTTATCCTTCCCTTCCCTGCCCCATCCCTCTTCCTTTCTATTTAAGCCTTTGAGGACCTTCCCTGGTGAATTCTAGCTCCTAGGTTGGGGAAAGGGCTTCGGTATCCGTCCAATTCTGTTGAGGACCTTGTTGGTGGTTTTTACCATGGTATCTGGATCATTTGTTGAAGTACTGATCCCCCTCCAGAGTTCTGGGGAAGGGGTGATGAATGTACCTCAGTTTTAACCACAGCCTCGAATACAGTCCCTGGAACCTCATTTAGGTACTCTCAGAAATGTGTGCCTTAGTGGTCTCCTACTTGTGCTTCTGCGATGAGTTTGAAACGTGCTGCATGAGGCCGATATTGTTACAATAGGACCCCAGAGTGACGTCAGGTAACTACCCTGACACATCCGGGTAGTTACCTGACGTGTCATGCGGGAAGCTAAATGTTCTTGTTTGCGGGATTATGTTTCTACCCTCACTTCGGCTTCCTCTATGAGTGCAGTTTGGAAAGAAAGAAAGGACATTATGTGCAAGTACTCTCCACTACCAGCTCCCGTTCTTAGGGTTGCCGGTGTCAGCATTGCAAGTCCTCTTGTAGTTGCCACAGAAATTGAAAATCATCTTGCCTGTACCTCTCATGGGCTCCATCTACGTCCCGCGATTCTTGCCTCCACGTCTGCCTTTAGACTTTTCTTCTATCAGAGAAGACTTATAATGTGCCTTTAACGCTTCAGCAAGTTTCACTTACTGATAGTCGGCAGCTGGGACTGATAGTGTTCACATTCATATGCTTCAGTATTTACAACTGTCAGCCCTCGCAATCCTTTTATTTCTTTTTAATCTTATCTGGTCACAAGGCATTCTTCCCCAGCTGTGAAAAAATACCATTATTCCGCATTTTTGTAAACTGAGTATTTCAGGCCATTATGCCTCACACTATGATCCCATAGCTCATACCAGTGCAGTTTGCAAGTTGATGGAACATCTGGTAAATTGACGTTTGGTGTGGTATTTAGAGACACAACAGTCTCTCCACTAGTTAATTTGGCTTTCGGAAGGACTACTCCACTATTTACTTCTTATTTCATATAGAGGGGTATGGAATGGACACAATTATGGAATAAAGAGAATGATATGAATACAAGGAGTGAAGGTAGTGAGAGGAGCAGAGGTAATGTGGGATCACTGGTGGCTACATCACCACCTCTCCTTGACACTGCACTACTCTCACTGCCATGGGCCTTACCCATGACCACTCTCACCCCTGTTTAAAATATATAGTGAGAAGTAAGATGCATGCGCAACAGTTAGGTTACTTTATTCTGAAACGTTGTGTGTACACAATACCCTACTTCAGTCGAGTACAGAAGAGTTAGCAGAAGCAGTAGAAATGTGAAGATTATGTAATCAGTCGATCACCCTTGACGTAGTTTTGAGGTGGTCAATTCTTCAGGTCTGAAGAAGAATTTTGCTTCTTAGTCTGGAACAATATGAAGTTGAAGCAACAGTATGGAGACTTATATACTGTCAAAGGTGAGGTGCATCCCACTAGTAGAAGAAAGAATATAAGTACTGAGTTGGCACATCCCTCTCAAATCCACCCATTCTCACTTGAAAACGTTGTCCAAGGTATTTTCTGTACTAAGATACCGTTGTATTGCAGTGTCTGACAGTGAATATGAAAATGGTATACAATACTGACAGGTTGATAAGTAAACACATGTCCAACATGTGTCTTATTGATCAACCTGTCAGTATTGCATACCATTTTTTCAAAATAAATAGTAATATAAGAAGAAGTTATAAACAAAGACAATAAATATGAAGATATAAGGATGGGGACAGTGAATATATTATTCCACACAGTGTTTATTATTACTTGTACAATAATGATATTTGGGAAACGTAGAAAGGTTTTTGATATTGAGATCAATGGGGATGATACACTAATCATGAGTCAGGGGAGACACAACTAATGACAAATTGAATAAGCACTGACAGTATAAGACCAGCAGGACAGTTCACCTCTAGGAACTCAGTCAGCCAAGACCCACACTGGCGACATCTCTCTCTCTGCAAGGTTCTCCAACAGAATCCCCAACTCTGTCCAGAGCTCCCTGCTTCCAGCTGGAGCAAAGCCTCAAGTCTCCCACAGAGCCTCCAGCTCTGTGGGAGTCCTCTGCTGTCCTCTATCAGTCCTTTTCCCAGAGTTCTGCACACCAGCCAGAGCTCTCCCTGAATTCTCTCTCTCTTATCTGTTTTCCTGGTTTATATGGTCCTCCATGCATCCCCCTGCCTCCCTAAACTCCAAGGTCTGGATGTCACCCTCCATGGCTAGAACATCATGTGTGCTTTACACTAAGGGATAGGCTTATCTACCTGAGTCATTTACCAACCACTCCTTAATTTCACCTTCTCGAATAAGACCTGAGAAGCCAGGTGTTCTCTCTTGGGATATTCACACAGTTTCACATGTACCTGACATGGCCAGGGTGCGGCAGATTAGCACATGAGCTAGACAGGTCCTGATATTACCTAATATTTGTGGGACAGTTCGTCTACTACATCACACTTACTCTGCTTAGATACCTATGTTCATAATGCCTTTGTCAGTTACAACTCGGTTATCGCAGTCTTTTTTGATCTTGAAAAGTCATATGGCACTACTTGGAGATACATCATCTTGGCCCAAACTCATTCCTTAGCTCTCCGAGGCAATCTACCACTTTTCCTTAAAAACGTCTTACCTGAGACACATTTCAGTGTTCAGACTAATAATCTGCTTTCCGTGGACTTGGTTCCAGCTGAAGGTGTCCCTCAGGAATGTGTCCTTGCCACCGCTCCTTTACTACTTGCTTTAAATGATCTAGCATCTATTCTCCCATCTAATATTTGGTTATCACTTAATGTTGATGACTTTGCTATAGCTTGTGCAGGTGTTGACTGTCACCTGGCAGCAGCCTCACTCAAGCATGCTGTCGACTGTTTCCCACTTAGCCACTACTCATAGGTTTAAATTTTCTGGTGCTTCAATGAAACAAATTATTTTCACAATGTTTTGTTATCTCTAATACTCCATTGTACCTGTATGACTCCCTTATCCTGAATCTGATATGGTCAGGGATCGTCAGGTGTCCTGGAAGCCTCATATTATCAACCTGAGAGCAACTTCCCATAGCTAGCTGAACCTCCTTAAAATCCTTGCTCATTTTTTGTGGGGACGGATCACTGAACTCTCCTTCAGCTTAATTCAGCTCTGATTTTATCGAAACTAGATAATGGCAACCATATATATTCTGCGGCCCCTCCCGCAACGCTTTCTAAACTTGATAGCTAGCTTGATCGCTAGAGCACTCAGCTCATACACTGAGGTCCGGAGTTCAGATCTCTTCCGTTACAGCTGGTAAACATTAGGGACGTGTTTCCTTAAGACGCCTGCTGTCCCTGTTCACCCATCAGTAAAATAAGTACCTCGGAGTTAGTTAACTGGTGTGGGTCGCATCCTGGGACAAAACTGACCTAATTTGCCCGACATACTCTGCATAACAAGGGGCTTTCTATATAGCAGTATGTCATTGATGTCAGCTACGGCCTGTATACCTTGTACATGTACTTGTAATAAAGTTGGTAGAATTACTGACAATATGTAAAGTAAAAGGACACAAGTGCAACTAATGTGACATTTATTGTGGCAACGTTTCGCTCTCCAGGAGCTTTATCAAGCCATACAAACAATACACGGACACAGAGGGTATATAAAGGCTCAGAGTGAGGTGCATTACTAGTGAGGTACCATTTCGATGTTCACTAGTGGTAGTGGTAGTAGTAGTAGTAGTAGTGGTAGTGGTAGTGACAAAAGTAATACAATATGGCAGCTTCACCATCTCCGAAGTCTTAGCAAGAATCCTCCTGAAAACAGTAAACCCTGCCATCACATAGTCTCTCCTGTTATACTACACAAAGCACATTACAGAGAGTGAACACTGAAACAAGCTGCCTCTTTCCACTCTATATTTGTCCAACCTATTTTTATGTTACCCAAGTAATAGCTTTTATATCCTTTTACTCATGTACGAACTAATTGCTCTACCATATTGTATTACTTTTGTCACTACCACTACTACTATTATTATTATAATCAAAAAGAAGCGCTAAGCCACAAGGACTATACAGCACCACTACTACTACTACTACTACTACTACCACTACCATTAGTGAACATCGAAATGGTACCTCACTAGTAATGCACCTCACTCTGAGCCTTTATATACCCTCTGTGTCCGTGTATTGTTTGTATGGCTTGATAAAGCTCCTGGAGAGCGAAACGTTGCCACAATAAATGTCACATTAGTTGCACTTGTGTCCTTTTACTTTACATGTACTTGTAGTAAATGAAGATATTATCATTATCCATTATGTCTAGGTGTTTTTTGCTCCTCCTCTGTCGAGAGCCTATATGCAGAGGTGAATGTTTCTTCCTTGAATGATCAATGTGATGCCCGTTGCCTTCATTATTTTGTCCGATCTTATGACCTTCACACTCCTACATACAGGATAGTAACAGACATTAGTAGAGGTCCATTATTTTTTCGTCACCCATGTTGACTCCATCCTTTTTTTCTTCGTCTTCACTTGCTCTTGACTTCTTTTCAGTTGTCCCTGATGTATGTTCATCTAGCATCTTTCTTTTCTCTTCCCCTTTGGAAGGTTCTGACAGTTTGAGTCTGCTCTTCCCCACTGTCGTGTGCGGTAGCTCACTCAACAGTTGCTTCTCACTCCATTTTTCGTAACCACTTCCTGTCTCATTCTCATGCCGTTGCAGTTGACACTGATGGAGTCGGGTTTGCAGCATTGCTCCCAGTGTCGTGCAAGGCTATTAGACTCGACTAGCATTTTCAGAGCTGAACTTAATAGAATTCTCATAACAATTATCCGTATTGTGGCCAAGCCTACCTCAATATTTGTAGTAGTCTCAGGCTCCTTTAGTACTTTACAAGCTAATCTAAAAATTTAATTTACCTCCATTTGGTTCCATCATTTATTTGGTACTAATTTCGGCTAGCATAACTTCA
The DNA here is from genome assembly GCF_026875155.1 of Cherax quadricarinatus. Taxonomy (NCBI): domain Eukaryota; kingdom Metazoa; phylum Arthropoda; class Malacostraca; order Decapoda; family Parastacidae; genus Cherax; species Cherax quadricarinatus. The sequence continues at coordinate 49,859,837 of NC_069423.1, read as the reverse complement.
AATTTCCAGGGTCGCCACCGGTACTTGCTGCTAAGTTGTTGGAACTTATTCGGTCCTAAATCCCAACAGGGTAAATACGGCGTATGAAGGCCCTAACATGTCACGGATGGAACGTCTGAGTTTGCGGGCCCTTACAGCTACCCAAAACATACACATACACCAGGGATGGCGAAGGTGGTTGGAAGGTTCATTTTAATTGATAAATTTACCCTTCAAGGAAGAGGTAGGTAGTTTATACTGTTAGTACACTAATATCAGGATTATTTAGGCAACTGTAAATAATAATAATGTAGACCTAAGACCTTAACATAGGTAGTAAATAGGCCGATAATATAGGCAAACACTAGGTTACGTTAGCTAGGGAGAACTGGCAGCCCAAGTTTGAACGTTGAGGCTCGGGGTTTTGAGACACCAGTGCTTCCTTCTTCGTCGAAACTCCGAGCGAGGCACACCGTCATGAACAGCAGGGCGGTGCCCCATGTGTCTACACATACTAGGCCCTTGGGAAATCTGGTGGAGGAACCTCGAAGAACCATAGATGACCCCCTCCATCAGGCCCATACAGTAAGATAAGACCTCCCTTCTTTCTCAGTATTCTGGCCAGTTTCCAGGGGAAATTGTGAGTGAGTTGAGCTGTGGGTCTTTGTAAAGTAAAAGGACACAAGTGCAACTAATGTGACATTTATTGTGGCAACGTTTCGCTCTCCAGGAGCTTTATCAAGCCATTACAAACAATACATGGACACAGAGGGTATAAAAGGCTCAGAGTGAGGTGCATACTAGTGAGGTACCATTTCGACGTTGCCACAATAAATGTCACATTAGTTGCACTTGTGTCCTTTTACTTTACATATTGTCGGTAATTCTACCAACTTTATTACAATCTGTGGGTCTTTGTACAGTCGGACAGCTGAAGACCAGTATGTAACGGCGTCCCCTCGTTGTTAAAGAAGCTAGTGTCACTTCCTGCATAGTTATACTAGGGGATTCTCACCCCCTTGGAAACAGGAATTTCTGAGGTGCAGGCAGGTCACTAATACCGACTGAATATTGCAGAAATTAAGGTTCCCGGCTGCACGTGGATTTGAAAGGGAAGTCCAGAGGGGCTAAAGCTTAGGGAGGTTGAAGACAGGGATATATTCTCCAACACCAAGTAAGTTAGTCCTTTATTCGTGTATGTAGGCAAGATTCCTTGCAACATCAGTCATTTATGGAAATGTGTCTGTGAAGGCTTACTCAGCCCTGTAACAACTTCAGACAGTATTACTAAGGCTGGCTCCTCCTCAGGAAAATTAATGAATAGAAAAAGAACAAAAACTGACAAACATAAACACTTTATTTAGAAAATTTAAAATATAAAACACTTAAATATGAAATATTGATCCTACCTTAAAGAAAATGAAAAATGAAAAATATAAATGATATCTGAATTCAACGCTAATATATATATATATATATATATATATATAATATATATATATATATATATAATATATAATATATATATATATATATATATAAAATATTTAAATTTGGGGTCCACCTCGGGTGTAAATGTGGGGACCCATAGCCTCGGAGAAGTGGATAAAAAGGCTTCAAGGAAAAATATTTGGATTTCTTCCTGAAGCCGTTTGAATATTCCACTTCCCCTACCACCCCATCTTTTCATATTTATTTTTTTTTACTAATAGGAATATTTTATTACATAATATGGTACAGAAGATTTAAGAGATACATTATTGATATAAAGGGGGCATATACGGTACATGTTGTTACGTGTGTATCACCGATTATAAGGTGAAAATCTCATCCAGCTCCTCAGAGCTGGGGCGTGTGCCAAAATACAGCAGGCATTACCCTTTGAACAGCCACACTGAGCCGCTGGAACAGAAAACTAGCTGCCCTGGGATCCCTAGTTACCCTGATGAGTCTTTTTCCCAGCTCCTTTAAAGGGAATTTAGATGCACTCTTTCCCCATGACCAAGGGTCTCTGAGCCTATGGGAACAAACATAAATGATGGGCAAGTTCTCCATATTTCTAGACTTTTGGGACTCCCTGAAGCTGGCAGCTGCCCCTCCTTCCCCCCTGGTGTATTGGGAGTAGGTATCAGCCAAGGTAGATGCACATGTATAGTCCCACACCACCTGCTTCCCATCTGTCCAGGCTTGAAGGGTGATACCATCTGGATGCTTCTGGCTGCCATCAGATCTGCATAGTTGGGGTGGCTCCCTTACTGCGGGCATCCAGCTGTTGTGAGGCTCCTCTTGATAATGTTATTAACTTCCTCATGTCTTGCAATCTTTCCCTCGGATTTACGGCACACAAGACCATGGTACCCGAATCGGTCTGCTGCTTCACTGCCACAAATACACCTGTGTTCGGCGAGAATAGGGGCGGCAAGTCGAAGGGCAACACCGATGCGGATGGTCTGTGGGTCGAGACGTGTGCCAAGGCTGGAGTTGGGAACAGCCAACAGAAAGTCCCCAGCATGAGGGGCTCTCACTGCCAGGAGGCGGGCTCTATCCTTCCCAGACACACTCTGAAGCATTGTTGAGGCAATATTTTCCACTATTGGACCATCCCAGTGCGATTGTTTGTAGTTGTTGGGGGGGAGCAGGTCTGGCTCCAGAGCCCGTTAGATTATCCCAGATCATTGCTCCGTCAATGAATTTTTGGTCCTGGACACCTATCTTGTCCCTAAGATGTTCAGGGAGAATTGCTGCTACAAGCTCTCTGGATGCAATACACGAGGACAGAAAAGCAGGTAACGCAATCTGTGATGACTTGCGGACACCAATGCCTCCTAGTCTGACTGGAAGTGTAGCTTGGTTCCACTGCCCCTCTTCTAGAGTAAGGTTAAGTACTTTCGTAAAAATCTGCCTCAGAATACTGTCATATTCGTGCAGTATAGGGTTATCATATGAAGGTGCACATCTTAGGAAATATGTCAACCTGGGCAGACTCAAGCACTTTGTGAGAAGGTACAAGGCATCGTGGGTGTCCAGATTGCCTATTCGTTGTTCCATTCTCCTTAACTCTTTTCCCAAATTTTTTCCTGAGAATTGTGTCAATGGCATTGCTTCCCAGAGGTGCTCCTAGCAAGACACTATTTGTGGGGGCAATGACTGCTGCTCCCGGTAGTTTTGATCTCACTGCATTTATCACTTGTTGACTGACTGAGATGATTTCACATTTGGATGGATTCAGGATGAGACCCATTTCCTGTCCCCGTGTCATTACCTGTGTAAGGTCATGTAGGAGGACTCTTTTGTACCTGCTAGTGTGCCATCATCTAGGAACCAGATGTTTAGCTGCTGGTCAGTCTGACTGTGATTTCCCTAACTGCTATACAGAAGAGAAATGGGTGCAAGAGGATCTCCTTGTTGGACACCCTCCGATGATGTAATTTCATGCTCTCCAAAGAGAAGCATTGATTCCTTGCTATACCCGGCTGAAACAAAAGGGAAGAGACCAGGGAAATGTTCTTGTACTGCTGCTAATACCACGTCTCTTTTCAGGAGATTGAACGCATTCTTGAAATCTAATTTTACCACTGCATTGTCCTCAGGCAGGTTGTTGATATACGCCCTTGTTGCATGAACCGCTGCTTCACTTCCTTGAGAGACCCCAAAGCCAAGCTGGTTTGGTTGAAGCATCATGGCTGCCTGTGCATGAATACTTCGGACAGCAGCTTTGGATATGAGGCGGCGTAAGGTGTTGCCTACTGCAATTGGCCGAATTCCTCCATCTTTCTTTTTAAGTGCACAAAGTGTTGTACCAAAAAAGAAAGGTCTAATTTCATCAGGGATCAGACCAGCCAAGGAATTGTTGATGAACCTTGTGATCTCTGAAAGCAGTGTCTCTGCAATTTCCCCAATAACTGGATTAACCATTTACTTTAAATGCTGTGGCCTTATTCCAGTGTAACTCCCAGCAGAGCCAGATGGGAACGACATTATTGCTTTGTAAATGTCTGAGTCTTCCACTATCAATGGTTCCATAGTGGGGACAGAGGTGTTGGAACTGTTGGTGCCACTGGTTTCCCTGGCAGGGTGCTTTCCTCTAAGTGCTTCAGCCGTGTCAGCATCCCTGGGAGCAACTGTATCTTCACTGGTAATAATTCTTATTTCCCCCACTGTGTTGCCCTCTTCAATTTTCTTGCTCACCTGGACTCTGACTTTTTCACTGTCAGTAGAGTGAGTGGGGGTTCTGCCTCTCCCTTTTTTGTGTTGACGGGGAAGGCAAATGAGGTTATCAACTCTAGGAAAATCTCTTAAGGATTTAATTATCATTGAGGCTAGCCTCTTTCCCCTTCTTTCCGGCACAGCTAAGCATACATTGCCAAAAAGTAGCAAGTTGTGCCATGCCTTGATGGTTGGTGGAGCATTTAAGATAGTGGAACCATCGTTTACTTTTTTCAGGAGGTCTGTAAGTTTCCCAGCTGCGTGTGGACGGGCTGCTTTGGGAATATGTGTGAGTGTCCTGGTACCTGTTGCCTTAATTGCTTCCAAGAGATTGTCTGATGAGATGAAATCTGTTGGTGAGGGTTCAGGTGCCTGAGGTGGTCTTTGGGTCATCACTTTCCACAGGAGGACATCCTGAACCAGGGCAACTACCGTGCTTGCGGAGGAAACCATTCGAGTTGAGACAACGAAGCTGTAAGCATGACCGACACTTGCCTCTCCTAGTATTGCCAACCGTGCCATTTCCCTGGCTGCTTGCTTCCTCCTGGTTGGCATCCATCTGCTAGACTAGACAATAGGAGTGGAATATGATATGCTGGGTGGGTATGGTGCGTGGAAGGTAGTGAACTTGACCGTGGTGGCCTGGTGGAGTTTGAGGGGCTGGGAGGGAAGGGAAAACTTCCCCTGGGAATTAGGTGGGGGAGGCGCAGGTTGTTGAGTGGGGTTATCCCGGGAAGTACAATAAACATGGACTTGCGCACTATATATTGTTCACACTGTCTTACAATACACAATAACTTTATTTGTTTCCCATGTACACTATGAACAATGTGGGTATGGGCACTGCTGAACCAATGTGTTCACTCACCATCTAGTTACACATCCAGTTACATATCCCGCCCTCTTCCACCCACCCCCGTGACGTGGGGGTGGATGCACTGACTGGTCACTCCCTCGTTAACATTAATTTCACATTGTTTTTCCATAACATATGCCTCTAAATAGTCCATGCATCGACACAATCATTTCCAAGTTAACTGGAAGCATGGTGCATGGTGCTGGATATACATGTTTTTATAAGAGCTTTTCGAGGTTTATATGTACGATAATCTTGGCCGGTACTCATACACAGTGTAGGCCTTGTTTGTACTCCCCCACCCCTCCACTGGCCGTCTTCCTCACTACCACCCCTCACCAACATTTACAAACTGCACAACACTTCCACAATTTACCTTGAAATGGTGCACTGAAATGTCTTCTCGCTTCACTGGAATCTTCCCAGAATATTCACAATAAGTCCTGTTGAGTTTTTAACCTGGTCAGCCTCGTTGATCCGGAGTTATAATTGAAAATCCCGCAGCTAGCCCGCCACACGTCTTGCCATGCCAGCGCCAAGAAGAGTATCTATATATATATATATATATTATATATATATATATATATATATATATATATATATATATATATATATATATATATATATATATATATATACATATAAAACTTGGGTGTCTGGTGTTGGTGACACTGAGTGTTGTTGAAATCGTAACCATTGCCACTGATGGGGGGGGTTGCAGGTGTTGATGACAACCCACCGGCTCGTTCTTCACAGATTTTATAGCCGTCAATAATCCATCCAGATGAGAGGAAAGCAGGATTTTTCCACTGCAATGATGAGGGGTTATATCCTGCTACTTGCATACACAAACAGGTAAGTGGATCAGAATTTGGGACGTCTCAGAAAGTTAGTCCGTCTCTTTCAATTCTACTCGTTGATTGGCAGGTGACCCTCTCTGTCATTTCAAGCTGTAAAGAGTGACAGATTACCCACTGCTTAAGAAATCACTCTCCATGATAAGTACAATACCTAAAAGATGTGGTGATTATTAAAACATTTTAACCTATCAAGACTGAAAGGACTAACTTAATTATTGGTCCAACCAATAAGTCCACTAGAATATGAGCAGGCATGTACTTACAATAGTGTTGGGAGCTGTGAGTCTAGTGATTTACTGTTTGACTGGAGCCCCACACGTCACCTTTCGGGGGGGGGGGAAGAAGGGAGGGGAAGGGATAGCGGGAGCTAGACTGACCCTACCTTAACAAGCAGCCGGCAATCAAACTATCACTTTCGGGGAGGGGAAAAAGGGGGGGGATAGTGGGAGCTGGACTTACCCTACCTTAACAAGCAGCCGACAATCAAACTATCACTTTCGGGGAGGGGAAAAAAAGGGGGGGGATAGCAGGAGCTGGACTTACCCTACCTTAACAAGTAGTCGGCAATGAAACTATTGTTACTATATACTCCTTTGCTACTCCTATCTATTTAAA
>NC_069423.1:49835450-49852821 GCF_026875155.1 Cherax quadricarinatus | reverse complement strand
GCAGATTACAGGGTGATTTAAATATTGGCCTGTAGTTATAACTTTTCTCTTGACATATGCAAGACATCACCATCCCTGTAGAAGCCATTATTAGATGTACTAGTCATTATATTTTGTTGTTGCAGAAGTACTATGAAGATTCTATGTTCAATAAAGCCTAGAGATAAGGCCTGTGTTTCTATCACAACACCGCTCTGTTAATCTTTTCCGTCGCCTGTAAAGGGAGCGCCTGTCTCTTTCTATTTTACATCTACTCCTCCTTTTTCTTAGAGGAATAAGCCTTGTGCATACATCGAGTGCCACCAAATTAATCTGTTCTAGGCATAAGTTGGGGTCTGTGTTGCTTAGTATATTTTCCCAGCTTATATCGGTTAGGACTTGGTTTACTTGGTCCCACTTTATGTTTTTGTTATTGAAGTTGAATTTGGTGAATGCTCCCTCGTGACTAATCTCATTATGTCGGTCGGGGGGGCTCCGCGCTTACATGCTGAACCTCAATTATGTTGTAAATCTGAGTATATGTTTTTTGATATGGTGACATTTCTTATCAATCATCATTGTTAGTGAAGATGAGGTTCTAGGGGTATTCTCCAGTCTAATGGGCTCTATTATTTGCTGGTTTAAATTGAATTTTGTTGCAGAGAATTAAAAGCTCGTGTGAGGGGCGAGTTTTCATCGAGCTGCCTCCTGGTGTTATACTGCAACAATTTTATTTGCTATTTTCCTCCTTTTTAAAGTGCCTTAAGTTGAAATCCCCCAGGATCAAGATGTTGGGTGCAGGAGCTGGAAGATTTTCCAGACAGTGGTCAATTTTTAACAGCTGTTCCTGGAATTGCTGAGATGTTGCATCCGGAGGCTTGTAGACTACCACAATGATTAGGTTTTGGTTCTCGATCTTTACTGCTAAAACTTCCACTACATCATTTGAGGCATTAAGCAGTTCTGTGCAAACAAGTGACTCTGCAATGTACAGGCCAACCCCTCCCTTTTGCCTGTTCACTCTGTCACATCTGTATAGGTTGTAACCTGGGATCCATATTTCGTTGTCCAGGTGATCCTTTATGTGGGTCTCAGTGAAAGCCGCAAACATTGCCTTTGCCTCTGCAAGCAGTCCACGGATGAAAGGTATTTTGTTGTTTGTTGCTGGGTGAACATAGACAACAGTTGTAAAGAAACACGCCCAATGTTTCTACCCTGGCTGGGAATCGAATATTTACCAAAAATCATATATGGCTTGCCCAAGCCAGGTACTAGAAAGAAGCCACTTTGACTTTTTTGGGTTATCCTACGTTCTCTACACATATGCTGCTATGTGTGAGAATTTATTTAGAGAAAATAGCTTTTTTGTTACAGTGTTGTGGTGAAGTACGAGTGTATATCACAGTTAGCCCTGTGCTATACTCTGTTTTCTCTAATATAAGCCCCCAAGACAAGGATAGGAGAATGGTACTTGTATCCCATATCATCGATCGAACTGCTTGGCATTATGGCAAATATTATTCATTCTGGAGTATTCAACATGTTTTTATGTTATTTATATTGTTTATTATGTCATATTAGATCAATTGTTATAGGCAAATAAGCCAATCACAATAAAGCATATTCCCTTGCATCACGAGACTGAGTTCATGGCAACCGGCAGTGGCTTCAAAGCCACCTTATCTTTAATGGACAGTGTACTGTGTAGGTGCTTTACATAACGAGAACCATTTCGTTTATTCATTGGAACCATGGGTAGGGCTAAAAGAAAGCAGAATATAACAATAAATGGAGAAAAAGAAATTGGAATGACTTGTGGAAATTTGTCTGGACTGCCTCCGTGTGAGTTGTCTACCCTAGCAAGCTCTGTTGACACCGAGCCCTGTGACTGGTACCTCAGCCTCACAAGTGGCGTATATGACACTGTGAGGGAAAAGTTCAATAGATAGGAGTAGCGAAGGAGTATATAGTAACAATAGTTTCATTGCCGGCTACTTGTTAAGGTAGGGTAAGTCCAGCTCCCGCTATCCCCCCCCTTTTTCCCCCTCCCCGAAAGTGATAGTTTGATTGCCGGCTGCTTGTTAAGGTAAGGTCAGTCTAGCTCCCGCTATCCCTTCCCCTCCCTTCTTCCTCCCCCCCGAAAGGTGACACGTGGGGCTCCAGTCAAACAGTAAATCACTAGACTCACAGCTCCCAACACTACTGTAAGTACATGCCTGCTCATATTCTAGTGGACTTATTGGTTGGACCAATAATTAAGTTAGTCCTTTCAGCTTGATAGGTAAAATGTTTAATAATCACCACATCTTTTAGTATTGTAAATTATCATGGAGAGTGATTTTTTAAACAGGGTAATCTGTCACTCTTTAAAAGCTTGAAATGACAGAGAGGGTCACCTGCCAATCAACGAGTAGAATTGAAGGAGGACTAACGTTCTGGGGGCGTCCCAAATTCTGATCCACTTACCTTTTTGTTATGCAAAGCGGATATCCCCTCATTGCAGGGAAAAAAACCTGCTCCCTTTCATCTGGAGGATTATTGACACTATAAAATCTGTAAGAGCGAGCCGGTGGGTTGTTCAAAACCTGCGCCCCCCACCCCCCATCCGGCAACGGTACGATTTCAAAAACACCAGTGCCCAAACTAGAAACGCCCAAAGTTTTATATATATATATTAGCGTAATTTCAGATTCTTTTATATTTTTCTTTTTTCATTTTTTTTAAGGTGGGATCAATATTTCTTTAAGGTTTTTATATTTTAAATTTTCAAAATAAAAAGTGTTTATGTTTGTCAGTTTTTGTTTTTTTCTTTTCATTAAATTTTTTCTTGAGGAGGAGCCAGCCTTGGTAATACTGTCTGAAGTTATTACAGGTGAGTAACCTTTCCCAATGGCGACCTTGCCCGGGTCAACTCTACTGAATCAAGTTCAACTCCCTCTCAATCTACCCTTGGGGAAAATCCCCCGGCCGCATACCCCAGACGGGTTTCCACCCCCTGAGTAATCATTCCTTTGGGGGGGGGTCGGGGGGGGGGAAAAAATTTTTTTTTGGGTTAAAAATATTTTTTTTCCCCCAACCCCCTTGGGGGTAAGTCAAAAGATTTTAAGAGTAACTAAAATGTCCAGGGACTGGACTCCAAAGTTTTGATAGCTGAGCAAGTTCAGGGTAAAAAAACTCACATTTACAAAGATTTGGTGATTGTTTATGCCAATTTTTTGTAAGTCAAGTCAGACAGGACTAATATTTAATTCTGCCACCTTTTTGTTCGAGTTTGAAACACTTGAAATTAGCTCTGGGGCCCGGGAGATTTTCCAGTGACATTTTTTTTATTGAGCTCTTTATTTTATAAAGGGAACTGTCGTAGGACACTCTTGTTTTGTTGGTGAGAAGATTGATGGTCAAGGGACCCCTCACTTCTGTTTCCCGGGACCCAGCAAAACCCTTCGTTTTTTTTAATACATATTTTTTTAATAAGCAGGGATGGCCCTCGGGTTTATTTACAGTTTGAGGGAGCAGGAATTGAACCCCCCTTTTTTTCTTTGATACCTGTTTTTCATTTTCCCCCCCGGGTAGTTAAATTTATTCTTGCAAGTATGGAGGAAAAACCATTTTGGATAAATCCCGGGAAAAGTTAGAAAACCCGGGGAAAAAAATTAAAATCTTTATTAGTGCAAGATCCGGAAAGACTTGAAAGAGAGAGATTTGAGAGGAAAGAGACAGTTAGAAAGGGGAAAAGAGAAGAGAAAAAGGAGAGAGATCGAATTTTACAGAGAAAACCAAAATGCAGTTAGAAAGGGAAGACAAAAAGGAGGGGTGATAGCTTTATCGTGAAGAAAGACTAAAGATGAGGACCCGTTTAAAAAAAGAACTTTAGGAAAAAGCAAAAGGGTAAGGGAAATTGAGGAAAAAACTAGAAAACATGAGGAAAAAGCAGAGAATGTAGGAAAAAGCTAAGAGCTCGATTAATAGAGAAAAGGACGCGAGCTCGAAAAGCTCGCCTTGAAAATTTGAGAATAAAAGTTAACTCTTACACAAAAACAATTAGAGGAAGGAGTTTTGAACATCATGCAGCTAGTGCACATATTCCAACACCTAATTTCCCTCCCTTCACAGAGGGTGAAGACATAATTTCATACATTATCAGGTTTGAAAATACCGCTACCCTCTGTGAATGGCCTGCTGACACTGGGTTTACCAGGTTAGGAATGTTTTATTTTTCTGGTAAAAAGTTTTAAATATCTATTGCAACTTTGTCGCAGGATATCATATGAATTATAACCACTGAAGAAGGAAAATCCTTAAAGCATATCAAAAAAACACTAATTCTTACAGGAAAGATTTCAGGTATGCCACCTTACAGCCTGGCCAAAACTTTCAGCAGTTACAAGTAACACTCTTTCGTTTGTTCGACTTTTGGATAGAGAGTTCAGGAATTGATAACAGTTATGAATCTCTTAGAGACTTCATGGTTGCTGACCAGTTCCTGGCAGCTCTTCCTCACCAGATATGAACATTCATTAGAGAACGTAACCTGATTAAAGCTGAGGAAGTTGCTGAGGTTGCCAAAAATGTCCTCAGATGTAACTACCTATTGTAGATCGTGTCAAGTTTGCCAACTGTCATCCTCCCGAAGTACCAGGCGAGTACCTATGGTCAAAATGCCAATCTTTATGGTATCATTTTAAAGAGTAGCTATTGACATCGTTGGTCCTTTATCTCCACTTTCATCTGGGGGACATAGATATATATTACATTAGTTGATTATGCTTTGAGTTTCCCTGAAGCTGTACCCTTAAAAACCATAACTACTACAGAGGTGGCTGAAGCCCTTTTGTCCATCTTCTCCAGAGTGGGCATCCCTAGAGAAATTTTGTCTGACCGTGGGACACAATTCACATCTGACTTAATGCAACGTCTCTACCAACTTCTGTGAGTGAAGCCTCTCTTCACCACACCCTATCATCCCAGCTGTTATGGGAGGATTGAGCACCAGCATTCGATTCTCAAGTCCATTTTAAGGAAACTTTGCTCCCTTAAACCTAAGGAGTGGCATCGTTACTACCCTGTGTTTTGTTTGCCATGAGGGAAGTTCCCAGTGACTCTTTGGGGTTCTCACCTTTTGAACTTCTCTATGGTAGACGGGCCAGAGGCCCATTGTCCACCCCTTCATGATTTATGGACAAATGAAACGAAAAGGGCCCTGAGGGTTCAGTCTTCTTATCAGTTCCTCCTTGACCTTAGATCCAAACTTGAGGAGACTGACAGTTTCGAAAAACTTAAGCTTATCAATGGACCAGTACAAAACCTATTTTGATTCCAAAAGTCAGAGAATTTTTTAAAGTAGGGGATGAAGTTCTGGTACTTTTGCCTATCAAGTCAAATAAATTATTAATAGCATGGAAAGATCCATATAAAGTATTAAAAATTTGTGGGAAAGTTGACTACCTCATAGAAGTCAAGCGGAAACCTAAGCTTTATCATATCAACATCCTTAAGAAATATTACCGAAGAAATTCAGTTAACTGCCTTAATAATTTTGACTTAGTTTTTTCCACACAAAATTGATAAACAACTGAAAAAATGTAAGGTGTGTGTAATTGACACCTCTAAACTTAGACTATGATGAAGAACTACTTTGCTTGGTGACTCTTGACCACTCGGCGCAACCAACATTAATATTAATGAATCTTTGGATGACCATAAGAGACATAAAACTACTTCAATGTGTGAGTAACTTTTCAGACGTCTTTACTGATATTCCAGGTTTACCTCCACGGTAGTCATAAGATTGACTTAGTGACTGACAATCCTATCAAACGAAAATTAATCCCAGTTCCAGTTCACCTTAGGGATGCATTTGACCGAGAGGTAGGCAAATATTAAAACTAAAATCATTGAACCTTCAGTATCTTCATATTGTTTCACCAAATAGTCAATGTTAAGAAGGAGGATAAATTCATATAGACTTGCTATTGACTTCAGAGGCCTTATGCTATAACTCATGGATGCTGAACCTATGCCCTTAAAAAGATAGCGATCTAACAAATTTTATGACGCTTCCTTCTTTTCAGAGATTGATATTGTGCAGGCATATCATCAAGTAATGTTAGATCCTTCTTCTAAGCAGTACACTGCTTTTCCTACACACCAAGGGCTGATGCAACATAGAACATGCCCTTCGGTTTGGTAACTGCCCCGTTACCTACGTGAGACTGATGTGAAAGGTCTTGGGTAATATGCCGAATGTTTCAGTTTATTTTGATAACATTTACGTAATGACATCCACATCTGCAGCCTCTCCCCAGTAAGGTCAAAGCTTTATTAGAATTTAAATTCCCCAAAACCAAAAAGTCGCTAGCTTTTGTTCTGTAAATTTTATGCACGGTTTATCCCGAACCTTACGATTACAGCATCTTATCCACTTCCTTAAAAAGTCTGTGAAGGAACCTCTTGAACTTTCCGACGATGCTCGGGAAAAGTTTAATGAGATTAAAAGTATCTTTTCGAAAGACCCTATACTTAAGATTCCAGATATTAATAAAACATTTTTTAAGAAATGATGCCTCCAATACTGGCTTGGTGCAGTGTACTACAATACCATAGGACTCCCTTCCCCTGTATGCTTCCTAAGCCAAACCCCTTCCCCCAGAAACGAGATCTCCCCCATAAAAGAATGTTTGCCCTTTGTGGGTACTCTAACTAAATTTTACTACTGGGAAAAGAAATTCATTTTGAAACTGACCACAAAACCTTGAATACCAGAAACTTTAAGGAACCCACAGTCGTCTCTTGAGTGACATTGACACTCCAGGCTTTAAGTTCCTATTGTTATATCAATGTTCATCCATTTTTCTCTGACGTTAAGTCCTGACGTCAGTAAAGATTGTTGCCTACGCGACTTCCACATGTTAGAACTTTTCCCGCCATTCTTCTTAAAATCCTTTACTATAATCTGGATGGGGGAGTGTGAGGAAAAGTTCAATGATAGGAGTAGCAAGATATATAGTACAAATTTCATTGCCGACACTTTAAGGAGGGAGTCCAGCTCCTGCTATCCCCCCCCTTTTTCCCCCTCCCCGAAAGTGAGTTTGATTGTCGGCTGCTGTTAAGGTAGGTGTCCACTCCCACTATCCCCCCCCCCTTTTTCCCCTCCCCCCAAAGTGATAGTTTGATTGCCGGCGCGTTAAGGTAGGTCAGTCTAGCTCCCGCTATCCCTCCCCTCCTTCTCCCCCCCCCCAAAGGTGACGTGTGGGGCTCCAGTCAAACAGTAAATCATAGACTCAAAAGTTTCCCAACACTATTGAAAAGAAATGCCTGTCATATTCTATGGCTTTTTTGGTTAAAAACCCCTTCACTTTTGCCAAATAATTAAGTTACCCCTTTCAGTTTTGAAAGGTTAAAATTTTTTTTAAAAATACCCATCTTTTGGGTTATTGTACTTATCGGGGGAGAGTGATTTTTTTTAAGCAGGGGGGGTAATCTTCACTCTTTACACTTAAAAATGAAGAGAGGGGCACCTGCCAATCAACGAGTAAAATTGAAAGGGGAGGGACTAACTTTCTGAGACGCCCCAAATTTGATCCATTTTACCTGTTTGTGTATGCAAGTAGGGGATAAAACCCCCTAATCATTTGCAGTGGAAAAAATCCTGTTTTCCCTTCATTGGGAGGGTTTAAATTGACGGCTAAAAAATCTGTGAAGAAGAGGGGGGGGTTTCATCAACCCCTGCAAACCCCCCCCAAATCAGGGGCCCAAGGGTTTTACGATTTCAACAAACCCCAGTGTCCCCCCAACCAACACCCAAGTTTTAAAAATTATTTATATATATAAATAAAATAAATATATAAATATATTTTTTATATATATATAATAAAATTTTTATATATAATATATATATTAAAATAGATACTCTTTTGGGCGCGGCATGGCAAACGTGTGGCGGGCTAGCTGGGGGGATTTTCAATTTTTAACTGGATAAACCCGAGGCTGACCAGGTTAGACTAAAACGGGCCCTTTTTGGTGAATATTCTGGGAATTCCAGTGAAGCGAGAAAAAATTCAGTGCACCTTTTTTAAAAGGTTTAAATTGTGGAAGTGTTGTGCAGTTTGTAAATTTTGGGTGGGGGGGGGTGTGGGGAAAAGACGGCCAGTGGGGGGGGTGGGGGAGTAAAACAAGGCCTACACTGGTATGATACCGGCCAAGATTTTCGTACATAAAAAAACCTCGAAAAGCTTTTTATAAAAAATGAAATTTTCCGCACCATGCACCCAGTTCCAGTTAACTTGGAAAAAAATTGTTGTTTGCAGGGACTTTTAGGGGAAATATTTAGGGAAAAAACAATGTGAAATTAAGGGTTAACGAGGGAGTGACCGTCGTCCCCACCCACCCCCACGTCACGGGGGGGGGTGGAAGAGGGCGGGATATGTAATGGATGGAACTAGATGGGAGTGAAAACATTGGTTCAGCAGTGCCCATACCCACATTGGTTTATTTTTGTACATGGGAAACAAATAAAGTTTTTTGTGAAATTTTAAGACAGGTGAACATTAAAAATAGTGCGCAATTCCCTGTTATTGTACTTTCCCCCCGGGGTAACCCCACTCAACAACCCGCGCCTCCCCCACCTAATTTTCCCCGGGGGAAATTTTCCCCCTTCCCCCCCCAGCCCCCCAAAAACCCCCCAGGCCCCACGGTCAAGTTCACACCCTTCCCCGCCCCATACCCACCCAGCATATCATATTCCACCCTATTGTCTTTGTCTAGCAGAAAGGATGGGCCCAAACCCGGAGGGAAACAAGCAGCCCGGGAAATGGCACGGGTTTTTAAAACTAGGAGAGGCAAGTGTCGGTTATGGGTTTCAGGGTTCGTTGTCTCAACTCGAAAAGGTTTTCCTCCCCCAAGCAAAGGTGTTGCCCCTGGTTCCCGGATGTCCTCCTGGGGGGAAAAATGATGATCCAGAGCCACCTCAGGCAAACCCGAACCCCCACCAACAGATTTTTATCTATCAGACAATTCTTGGAAGCCCAATTTAAAGGCAACAGGGACCAGGCACTCACACATATTTCCCAAAACAGCCCGTCCACACGCCCCGCTGGGGAAAATTCAGACCCCCTGAAAAAAATAAACGATGTTCCAATAACTTAAATTTCTCCCCCAACCATCCCAAAGGGATGGCACAACTTGTTTCTTTTTGGCAATGTATGCTTACTGTGCCAAAGAAGGGGGAAAGGGGCTACCTTTAAAATGTTTAATTTTAAAACCCTTTAAAAGAGATTTTCCTTGAGTTGATAACCCATTTGCCTTCCCCCCCCAACACAAAAAAGGGAGAGGCAAAACCCCCCACTCACCCCTACTGACAAAAAAAAGGTCAGAGTCCGGGTTTGGCAAGAAAATTGGAAGAGGGCAACACAGTGGGGGAAATAAGAATTATTCCCGTAAAGATACAGTTGCTCCCCAGGGAAAGTGACACGGCTGAAGCACTTAGAGGAAAGCACCCCCCCCAAAGGGAAACCAGTGGCACCAACATTTTCCCCAACACCCTGCCCCCCACTATGGAACCATTGAAAAGGGAAGATTTAAACATTTACAAAGCAAAAAATGCGTTCCCATCGGGTTTTCTGCTGGGATTTAAACACGGGAAAAAGGGCCCACAGCTTTTAAAAGTAAAGGGTTTTAATCCATTTAAAATTGGGGAAATTGCAGGGGACACTGTTTTTCAGAGATAAAAGGTTCACCCAAAAATTCCTTGGCTGGTCTGATCCCTGATAAAATTTAAAGCCCTTTCTTTTTTTTGGTACAACCCCTTTGTGCCCCCTTAAAAAGAAAGATGGGGGAATTCGGTCCAATTGCAGTGGGAAACCCCCTTTACCCCCCTTTCAAATCCAAAGTTCGTCCAAGTTTTTCATGCACAGGCAGCCATAAACTTAACCCAAAACCACCCTTGGGTTTTTGGGGTCTTCAAGGAAGTGAAAAAGGCGGTTCATGCAACAAGGGCGTAAATCAACAACCCCCTGAGGACAATGCATTTGGGAAAATTAGATTTCAAGAATGCGTTCAATCTCCTGAAAAGGGGGACGTGGTTTTAAAACCACATTTCCAAGAACTTTTCCCTGGTCTTTTTCCCTTTTGGTTTCAGCCGGGAAGAAAGGGAACCCAAGGCTTCTTTTTGGGGAGAGCAAAAAATTACATCTTTGGGGGGGTGTCCAACAAGGAGATCCTTTTGGGAAACCATTTCTCTTCTGAAATAGCAGTTAGGGAAATCACAGTCAGACGACCAGGGGAGCTAAACTCGGGTTTCCCTAGATAAATGGAAACACTAGCAGGTAAAAAAGGGGTCCCCCCTTAAAAGACCTTAAAAACGGGTAATGACACGGGGAAAAGGAAAATTTGGGTCTCTCCTGAATCCATCCAAATGGGGAAATAAACTCTCGGGTCAAAAAGGGGAAAAAAAGGGCAGTGAGATAAAAACTACCAGGAGAAAGCAGTCATTGCCCCCAAAAAATAGTGTCTTGCTAGGAGCACCTCTGGGAAGCAATCCCATTGACACAAATTCCGGAAAAAATTTGGGAAGAGAAAAGGAGAATGGAACAACGAATAGGAAATCTGGAAACCCACGATCCCTTGTACCTTCTCCCAAAGGTTTTGAGCCCCTCCCCAAAGGTTGACATATTTCCAAATGTGCACCTTCATATGATAACCCTAAACTGCACAAATATGACATTTTTCTGGGGAAAGTTTTTTTAACCAAAAAGTACAAAACCTTACTCTAAAAGCGGGCAGGGAAACCCAAGCTAAAATTTCCAGCAGACTAGGAGGCTTTGGGTGTCCGCAACCCATCACAGATTGCGTTACCTGCTTTTCGGGTTACGTGTATTGCATCCAGAGAGCTTGTAGCAGCAATTCTCCCTAAAACATCTTAGGGGCAAGATAGGGTCCAGGACCAAAAATTCATTGACGGAGCAATGATCTGGATAATCTAAGGGGTTGGAGCCAGACCGCCCCCCCAACAATACAAACAATCGCACTGGGTGGTCCAATAGTGGAAAAAATTTTTCCTCAAACAATGCTTTAGAGTGTGGGTTGGGGAAAGGGGAAAACCCCCCTCCGGCAGTGAGAGCCCCCCATGGGGGGGACTTTCGTTGGCTGTTCCCAACTCCAGCCTTGGCACAAAGTCCCCGACCCACAGACCATCCCAAACCCGGTTTTGCCCTTCGACTTGCCCCCCCCTATTCTGGGCCCAACACAGGGGTATTTGGGCAGTGAACAGCCCGACCATTCGGGTTTCCATGGTCTTGTGGCCCTAAATCCCAGGGGAAAAATTGCAAGACCCAAAGGAAGTTTTAAAAACATTTTCAAAAGGAGCCTCACAAAAAGCTGGATGCCCGCGTAAAAGGGAGCCACCCCAACTAAAGCAGATCTGATGGGAGCCAAAGCATCCAGATGGTTTTACCCTTTAAGCCCGGACAGATGGGGGCAAAGGGGGTGTGGGACTATACATGTGCATCTACCCTTTGGTGATACCTATCCCAATACACCAAAGGGGGGAAGGGGGGGCAGCTGCCACCCTTTAGGGAGGTCCCCAAAAATCAAAAAAAATGGAGAACTTGCCCATTTATTAAATGTTTGTTCCCCTAGGCTCAGAGACCCTTGGTATGGGGGAAAAAGTTCATCTAAAATTCCCTTTAAAGGGGCGGGGAAAAAAACTCATCAGGGGGAACTAGGGGTCCCCGGGGGGGCTAGTTTTCTGTTCCCGCGGCTCAGTTGGGGTGTTTTTTTAAAGGGGGAATGCCCGCTTTTATTTTGGGGACACGCCCCCGCTCTGAGGAAACTGGAAAGAGATTTTCCCCCTTAAAATCGGGGATACACACGGGAACAACATTTTACCGTATAAAGCCACCTTTAATCAATTTAAAGTATTTTCTTAATCTTCCGTACCAATATTAATTTAAAAAATATTCCTATTTGTAAAAAAAAAAAAAATGAAAAATGGGGGGTAGGGGAAGTGGAATTTTAAAAGGGCTTCGGGAAGAAACCCAAAATATTTTCCTTGAAGCCCTTTTTTCCCTTCTCCAGGAAGGTCCCCAAATTTCACCAGAGGTGGACCCCAAATTTAAATAAAAAAATAATTTAATATATATATAATATATATATATATATAAAATATATATATAATATATATATATAAATATTAGCTTTGAATTCAGTATCATTTTATTTTTATTTTTCTTTTTTTTTTAAGGTAATCAATATTTCAAATTTAAGTGTTTTATATTTTAAAATTTTTCTAAAAAGTGTTTTGTTTTCATTTTTTGTTCTTTTTTCTTTTCTTAATTTTCCGGGAGGGCCAGCCTGAAATACCTAAAGTTGTTCAGGGCTAGTAAGCCTTTTCACAACACATTTCCAAAATGATGATGTTGCAAGGAATTTTGCCTACATACACGAATAAAGGAAACTAATTACTTGTGTTGGAAAAATTATCCCTGCTTAAACCCTCCTAAGCTTTAGCCCCTCTGGACTCCCTTTCAAATCCAGTGCAGCCGGGAATTTAATTTCGCAATACAGGGGTATTAGGACCTCCTGCCCCTAAAAAAAATTTCCTTTTTCCAAGGGGGTGAAAATCCCCTATATAACTATGCAGGAAGTGAACACTACTTTTTAACAACGAGGGGACGCCGTTACATACTGGCTTCAGCTGTCCGACTGTAAAAAACCCCACAGTTTAATAAATTGGTAAATTACCGACAATATGTAAAGAAAAAGGACACAAGGCAAAAAATGTGACATTAATGGGCAAGTCGAAATGACCTCACTAGAAAACCTCACTCTGAGCCTTTTTTTTCCCTCGGTTTTCCCTGTATTGTTTGAATGGCTTTATAAAGCTCCTGGGGAGCGAAACGTTCCACAAAAATGTCACATTAGTTGCACTTTTGTCC
This sequence comes from Cherax quadricarinatus, assembly GCF_026875155.1. Classification (NCBI taxonomy): domain Eukaryota; kingdom Metazoa; phylum Arthropoda; class Malacostraca; order Decapoda; family Parastacidae; genus Cherax; species Cherax quadricarinatus. Next base: position 49,839,910 of record NC_069423.1, on the reverse strand, counting down.
TTTTACTTTACAAAGACCCCCCACTCAACCACCACAAAATTCCCCGGGAAAATGGGCCCGAAACTGAGAAAAAGGGAGGGCTTTTCTTTCGTATGGCCTGATGGAGGGGGGATCATGGTTCTTAGGTTCCCCACCAGATTTTCCCAAGGGCCTAGTATGTAGAACCCTGGGGGACCCCTGCTGTTCATGACGTTGCCTCGCCGGGGTTTTTTACGAAGAAAAAAAGCACTGGGTCCAAAACCCCCCCCGCCCCAACGTTCAAACTTTGGGGGGCCCGTTCTCCCCTGCTAACGTAACCTAGTGTTTGCCTATATTATCGGGCCTTTTTTTACCCATTTAAGGGCTTAGGTCCATTTTTTATTTACAGTTTCCAAATAACTGATATTAGTGACTAACAGTATAAACTACCTACCTCTTCCTTAAAGGGGTAAATTTATAAATTTAAAAATGAACCTTCCAACCACCTTCCCCTCCCTGGTGATGTGTATGTTTGGTAGCGAAAGGGCCCCCGAAAACTCAGAGTTCCACCCGTGAATGTTAGGGCCCATACGCCGTTTTTCCCCTTTGGGGTTTTAGGACCGAATAATTCCAAAAATTAGCGAAAAGCCCCGGTGGCGCCCGGGAAATTTGAAGTTATCTACCGAAATTAGTACCAAATAAATGAAGGAACCAAAGGGGGAAATTTTTAAATTTTTTAGATTACTTGTAAATACAAAAGGGACTAACTACTACAAAATTGGGGTAGGTTTGGCCAAAATAGGATAATTGTTAGAGAATTCTTTTAAAGTTCATTTCTAAAAATTAGCGAGTTAATAGCTTGCACGAAAAGGGAGCAATGCTGCAAACCCGACTCCACAGTGTCAACTGCAAGGGAAAAGGAAGGACGGAAGGGGTTTACGAAAAATGGAGTGAGAAGCAATTTTGAGTGAGCAACCGCACACACAGTGGGAAGAGCAAAATCAAACTGTCAAACCCTTTCCCAAAAGGGGGAAAGAAAAAAAAGATCTGATGAACAAACGGGGCAACGAAAAAAGTAAGACAAGTGAAGACGAAGAAAAAAGAGGATAAACGGGGACAAAAAAATAATGGACCTCTCTAATTCTGTTACTATCCTGTAGTAATTAAGGGCATAAGATCGGGCAAAAAAAAGAAGGCAAGGGGATCACATTGATCATTTAAGGAAAAACATTCACCTCCATATAGGCTTCGACAGAGAGGACAAAAAAAAACCCAACATAATGGGTAATGATAATATTTCATTTACTACAATACATGTAAAATAAAAGGACACAAGTGCAAATAAAGTGACATTTTTTTGGGGAACGTTTTGCTCCCAGGAGCTTATCAACCATAAAACAAACCGGGCACAGGGGAAAATAAAGGTCAAGTGAGGTTTATTACTAGTGAGGTACCATTCGATGTTTACTAGTGGAGGGGATAGTATATATAGTGGGAGGGTATGACAAAAGAATACAATTGGCGCTTCACCCTTCTCCGAAATCTTAGCAAGATCCCCTGAAAACGTAAACCCGCCAACATAGTCCCCCTCCTGTTAACACACAAAAAAAGAGAGTGAACACTGAAAAAAAGCTGCCCTTTCCACTCTATTTTGTCCAACCTATTTTTAGTTACCCAAGTAATAGCTTTTATATCCTTTTTCTCATGTACGAACTAATTGCTTACCATATTTTATTCTTTTTTCAAACCATATACTATTATTAAATAAACAAAAAAAAGCGCTAAGCCACAAGGGGCTATACAGCACCCCTACTACTAATACACTACTACTACCACTACCAAATTTGTGAAAATCGAAATGGTACCTCACTGTAATGCACCTCACTCTGACCTTTTTTTACCCCTGTGTCCGTGTATTTTTTGTTTTGGCTTGAAAAAGCTCCGGGAGAGCGAAACGGGGCCAACAAAAAATTGTCACATTAGTTGCACTTGTGTCCTTTTACTTTACATATTGTCAGAATTCACAACTTATTAAAAAGTAAAATGTACCCAAAGGGATACAGGCCGTAGCTGACATCAATGAAATTTTGGGTATATAAAAAAGCCCCCCTTTTTATGCAGAGTTTTTTTTCGGGGAAATTAGTGTTTTTGTCCCGGATTTCGACCCACACCAGTTAAATAACTCCGAGGGATTTTTTTTACTGGTGGGGGAAAAGGACAGCAGGCGTCTTAAGGAAAACGTTTCCCCAATGTTTAAACCCCTGTAAACGGAAGGATCTGAATCCGGACCCAGTTATGAGCGAGTGCCTAGCGATCAAGCTAGCTATCAAGTTTAGAAGCGTTGGGGAGGGGCCGCAGAATATATAGGGTTGCCTTTATCTAGTTTCGATAAAATCAGAGCTAATTAAGCGAAGGGAGTTCATATCCGCCCCCACAAAAATGAGCAAGGATTTTAAGGAGGTTCAGCTGCTAGGGAAGTTGCTTCAGGTTATAATAGGGGCTTCCGGGACCCCTGACGTCCCTACCATATCAATTCGGGGGAAAGGGATATACGGGTACAATGGGTATTAGAGATAACAAAACATTGGAAAATAATTTGTTTCATTGAAGCACCAAAAAATTTAAACCTATGAGTAGGCTAAGGGGGAAACAGTCACAGCGCTTGAGTGGGTGCTGCCAGGACAGTCAACACCCTGCACAAGCTATAGAAAGTCACAACAAAAAGTATAACCAAATATTAGAGGGGAAATAGGCTGATCATTTAAAAGCAGTGTAAAGGGCGGTGGCAAGGAACATTCCTGAGGGACACCTTCAGCTGGAACCCAAAACCACAAAAAGCGATTTTTATCAACACTGAAATGGTCCGGGTAAACTTTTTTTAAGGGAAAAAGGGTAGATTCCCGGAGACTGGAATGATTTTTGGGCCCAAGATGATTACTCCAAGTAGTCCCATATGACTTTTAAAGATCAAAAAAGCTGCGATAACCGAGTTGTAACGACAAAGGTTTATGAAAAAGGGATCAAACAGATAAATGTGATGTAGTAGACGAACGTCCCCCAAATATTAGGTAATATCAGGACCTTCAGCCATGTGCTAACCCGCACCCCCGGGCCCTGTCGGGACATTGAAAAATGTGTGAATATCCCAAGAGAAACACCTGGCTTCTCAGGTCTTATTCAGAAGGGGGAAAATTTAAGGGTGGTTGGGAAATGACTCGGTAGATAATATCCCTTAGTGAAGCACCAATGTTCAGCCAGGGGGGTGCATCCAAACCCTTGGGGTTTAGGGGGCGGGGGTGCAGGAGGACCATATAAACCCGGGAAAAAAGATAAGAGAGAGAATTAGGGGGACTCTGGCTGGTGTGCGAACTCTGGGAAAAGACTGATAGAGGGACAGCAAGGACCCCCACAGAGCGGAGGCTCTGGGGAGACTTGAGGCTTTGCTCCACTGGAACAGGGAGCTCTGGACGAGGGGGGGATTCTTTGGGAGAACCTTGCAAGAAGAGATGCGCCAGTGGGGGGTTTTGGCTGACTGATTCCCTAGGGGTAACTGTCCTCTGGTCTTAACGTCGTGCTTATTAAATTTTATTAGTTGGGGTCCCCCCTGACTCTGATTAGGTACCCCCATTGATCTCAATACAAAAACCTTTCTACTTTTTCCCAAATACTTTATTGTACAAGAAAATAAACACTGTGGGAATAATATTTTCACTGCCCCCACCTTAATTTTCATTTTTATTGCTTTTTTATAACTTCTTCTTATATTACTATTTATTTAAAAAAAAGGGTATGCAAACGACGGGTTGATCAAAAAGAACATGTTGGACAGGGGTTTTATTTATAAAACTGTCGTTTGTATACCATTTTCATTTCCTGTAGACACTAAATAAAGGGTATCTTAGTACAGAAAATCCCTTTGGAAAACGTTTTCAGGGGGAAAGGGTGGATTTGAGAGGGATGTGCCCAACTCAGTACTTATATTTTTTCTTCTACTAGTGGGATGCACCTCACCTTTTTAATAAAAAAGTCTCCATACTTTTCTTCAACTTCATATTGTTCCAACTAAAAAGCAAAATTCTCTTTAACCTGAAGAATTGACCACCTCAAAACTACGTCAAGGGTTCGATGATTTCATAAACTTCACTTTCTACTGCTTCTGCTAACCTTCTGTACTCGATGAAGTAGGTATTGTGTACACCAACTTTCAAATAAAGTAACCTAACTGTTGCGCATGCATCTTACTTCCATATATATTTTTAAACAGGGGTGGGGTGGTCATGGGAAGGCCCTGGCGTGGAGTATGCATGTCAAAGGAAGGTGGTGATGTACCACCATGATCCCACATTCCTTGCTCCTCCACACCTTTATCCTTGATCAATCATTCTCTTATTCCCTAATTGTGTCCATTCCAACCCCCCCATATGAAAAAAGAAAAAATAGGGAGTAGTCCTTCCGAAAGCCCAAATTTAAATAGTGGAGAGACTGGGTTTTGTCTCAAATAC
>NC_069423.1:49794742-49834950 GCF_026875155.1 Cherax quadricarinatus | reverse complement strand
TTTTGCTATCTTGTGGCTTCTATTTCTGCTTTGCTTACCGTGGAGTGCACTATACTTATCACTGTACATAGTGTACATATTGCTGTTCTAAACTGGTGAAGGATAATATAAGTCTAAACTTTTTCTACTGTGTTTATTTGCTCCCATTACACCCGGGGTAACAGGCCATTTGGAATCCTGGGTTGTAATAATATGCCTGCACAATATCAATCTCTGAAAAGAAGGAAGCGTTATAAAATTTGTGTAGATCACTATCTTTTAAGGGCATAGGCTCAGCATCCCACCGAGTTATAGCATTAAGGCCTCTGAAGTCAATAGCAAGTCTATATGAATTATCCTCCTCTTTAACCATGACTACTGGTGAGCAATATGCAGATACTGAAGGTTCAGTGATCATTAGTTTTAATAATTTGTCTACCTCTCGGTCAAATGCATCCCTAAGGTGAACTGGAACTGGGTATAATTTTCGTTTGATAGGATTGTCCGTCACTAAGTCAATCTTATGGACTACCGTGGAGGTAACACCTGGAATATCAGTAAAGACGTCTGAAGTAGTTCATGTCTCTTATGGTCATCCAAAGATTCATTAATATTAATGTTGGTTGTGCCCGAGTGGTCAAGAGTCACCAAGTCATGTAGTTCTTCATCATAGTCTAAGTTAGAGGTGTCAATTACGCACACCTTACATTCTTCAGTTGTTTTATCAAGTTCGTGTGGAAAAACTAAGTCAAAGTTATTAAGGCAGTTGACCAAATTTCTTCGGTAATATTTCTTAAGGATGTTGATATGATAAAACTTAGGTTTCTGCTTGACTTCTATGAGGTAGTCAACTTTCCCACAAATTTTTAATGCTTTATATGGACCTTTCCATGCTACTAATAATTTATTTGACTTGATAGGCAAAAGTACAAGAACTTCATCTCCTACTTTAAAACTTCTCCTCTGACTTTTGGAATCAAAATGGGTTTTATACTGGTCCATTGACAAGCTTAAGTTTTTCGAAACTATGTCAGAGGTCTCCTCAAGTTTGGATCTAAGGTCAAGGAGAAACTGATAAGAAGACTTTACATCCTCATTAGTCCATAAGTCATGAAGGATGGACAATGGGCCTCTGGCCTGTCTACCATAGAGAAGTTCAAAAGGTGAAAACCCCAAAGAGTCACTGGGAACTTCCCTCATGGCAAACAAAGCACAGGGTAGGTATCGATGCCACTCCTTAGGTTTAAGGGTGCAAAGTTGTGTTGGGAGCTGTGAGTCGAGTGATTTACTGTTAGACCGGAGCCCCACACGTCACCTTTTGGGGGGGGAGAGGGAGGGGAACGGATAGCGGGAGCTAGACTGACCCTACCTTAACAAGCAGCCGGCAATCAAACTATCACTTTCGGGGAGGGGGAAAAAGGGGGGGGGAATAGCGGGAGCTGGACTTACCCTACCTTAACAAGTAGCCGGCAATGAATCTATTGTTACTATATACTTCCTTGCTACTCCTATCTATTGAACTTTTCCCTCATCATGACTATTGAAATGAAGAAAGAGATAATTGCAAAGTATGAAAGTGGAGTGCATGTGTCGGAGTGCATGATGATTTGGTAAAGAAATTGCCTGCAACTAGTGGTGATGTGAGTGAATTTAAGGCCAGCAAAGGTTGGTTTGAAAGATTTAAGAATCGTAGTGGCTTACACAGTGTGGTAAAGCATGGTAAGGCGGCCAGTTCAAGTCCGGACCTAATGGAAGGGGATTCCCCTTCTAAACACTAACACCATCCACACTCTCCCCTCCTCCCATCCCATCAATCATCAGATCTTTATTAAAGGTAAGTGTCAATTATTCTATTGTTATTAATCTATTGTTATTGTTATTACCTGGAGTTTATCTGGAGAGAGTTCCGGGGGTCAACACCCCCGCGGCCCGGTCTGTGACCAGGCCTCCTGGTGGTTCAGAGTCTGATCAACCAGGCTGTTACTGCTGGCTGCACGCAAACCAACGTACGAGCCACAGCCCGGCTGTAATTATTCTATTGCATTAAACTTAATATTTCATGTGGTAAATTTTTTTTTCATACTTTTGCGTGTCTTGCATGGATTAATTTGATTCCCATTATTTCTTATAGGGAAAATTAATTCGACTTTCGATATTTTCGACATTCGATAGCTCTCAGGAACGGATTAGTATCGAATGTCGAGAGTCCACTGTATACCTGGAGTTTACCTGGAGAGAGTTCCGGGGATCAACGCCCCTGTGGCCCGGTCTGTGACCAGGCCTCCTGGTGGATCAGATCCTGATCAACCAGGCTGTTACTGCTGGCTGCATGCAAACCAATGTACGAGCCACAGCCCGGCTGGTCAGGAACCGACTTTAGGTGCTTGTCCAGTGCCAGCTTGAAGACTGCCAGGGGTCTGTTGGTAATCCCCCTTATGTATGCTGGGAGGCAGTTGAACAGTCTCGGGCCCCTGACACTTATTGTATGGTCTCTTAACGTGCTAGTGACACCCCTGCTTTTCATTGGGGGGATGTTGCATCGTCTGCCAAGTCTTTTGCTTTCGTAGTGAGTGATTTTCGTTTGCAAGTTCGGTACTAGTCCCTCTAGGATTTTCCAGGTGTATATAATCATGTATCTTTCCGGCCTGCGTTCCAGGGAATACAGGTTTAGGAACCTCAAGCGCTTCCAGTAATTTAGGTGTTTTATCTCCGTTATGCGTGCCATGAAGGTTCTCTGTACATATTCTAGGTCAGCAATTTCACCTGCCTTGAAAGGTGCTGTTAGTGTGCAGCAATATTCCAGCCTAGATAGAACAAGTGACCTGAAGAGTGTCATCATGGGCTTGGCCTCCCTAGTTTTGAAGGTTCTCATTATCCATCCTGTCATTTTTCTAGCAGATGCGATTGGTACATATGTTATGGTCCTTGAAGGTGAGATCCTCCGACATGATCACCCCCCAAGGTTTTGACGTTGGTTTTTTCCGCTCTATTTTGTGGCCAAAATTTTTTTTTGTACTCGGGATAAAAGTTTTAAATTTTCCCCCTGTTTTTAAAATATCTGAGTCTTTGAAATTTTTTTCATCTTTGAACTTCATTTTGGGTTTTTTGCAGCCCACTAAAAGTTTTGGTTGTTTGTCCGCCGGACCCTTGCAGTGCTCCCAGGGGAAAGGGGACACTGTCATCAGTTTTGGGTGTCATTTTGAAAGGAAGACAGGTGCTGTGGCTGACATCCTTGTTTTTTGGGCCCAGATATGGGGGGAATGGGGAAACAAGAGGGGAGCGAGTACTTTTCCCTTTGGGAACGAGCTTTTCACCGTAGTTTGCCTCGGCCCTTTACTCTTTTTGAGGGACTACTCCTGTGTTCTGTTAGTGGGGAAAAATTTAAAGACCCCCCACCCGGACGCCCTTTTCCGTTTTTTTCCTTTACACACTTTTTGTGGCGCTATTATGCCATGGTCAAAATTGTCGAAGGTTTTTTGCAAACCCTGTTTTAAAATTACATCTGAAATTCTTTGTTTCTAGTGCATTTGGGGACCTTGTTTAGTGTCCAATATTGAGACAGACAGGACAAACCTTTTCAAAACCCCCTGTTGCCCGGGGTTTGTGTAATGTTTGGGGTTTTTTAAAGGGGGTTTGGATTTGCTTTTTGGGCCCCTTTAAAGATTTTTATGATAGGGGATGTTAGTGCTAGGGTCTGTAGTTTTTTGCTTTTTTGTTTTAAAACTGCCCCCTTTTTGGGGAAAGGGGGGGCATGTTTTTGTTTTTTAGTAACTGTGGGACGACCCCCGTGTCCATGCTCCCTCTCCTTTGGATGGAAAAAGGGCCCTGGGTGATGGGGGTTTTCTTGCTTTCTTGATGAACAGGGGAGTTCCATGAGTCTCCCCCTGGGGAAAGAGTGCGGGGAAATTTTCATTTTTTTCCGCCTGTTCGAAGTCATTTGGCGTCAGGATAACATCGGGTAGGCTTTGTTAAACCAAAAATTTTATGGCTCTCCCCATAAAAAATTCATTTTTGACTTCGACTCTCAGGGCTGGTTAAATGGGTTGCTAAAAATGAGTCATAATTTGGGGCTTGAGTACTCACTCATTTCCTTTTCTGTCCCTCTGTGAAAGGGGCCCATCCCTTTTTTTAAGTAGGGGGGCCCAAAAATGGACGTTGTTTTCGACTTTGATTTGGCAAGGAGAAGAAATCCCTTTGGGGTTTTTTTTTCGATTTCATTTATGGGTTTTTGTTCTTTCCCCCCATTCCCGACTCCCATAAGATTTCTTTAGCTTAAGTTCGATCTTGCTAATTTTTCCCGGCCAAATTCTCCCTACGCATTTCAGTATATTGACCTTTTTTAGTGCCTTTTTATTTTTTTTTCCCCACCCGTTTAAAGGGGGCGCCTGTCCCCTTTTTATACATTTCTCCTTTCCCCCCTTTTTTTTTTGAGGAATAAGCCTTGTTCATAATCGGGGTTTCCACCAAGTTAATCAGTTCTAGGGATAAAATTTGGGGGCTGTTTTATTCTGTGGGCTTTGTATATCTTCCCCGCTTATATCGGTTAGGACTTGGTTTACTTGGTCCCCCTTTTTGTTTTGTTATTGAAGTTGGGAAAATTTTGGGGAATTTTCCCCCCCCGTGACTAATCTATTATGTCGGTTGGGGGGTCCACGCTACATATCTGGGAACCCCCAATTATGTTGTGATCTGAGTATATTGTTTTTGATATGGTTTTACCTTTCTTATCAGATCATCATTTTTAGTGAAAATGAGGTTAGGGGTATTCCCCCAGTCCCAGTAGGCTCTATTAATTTTCTGGTTTTAAAATTTAATTTTGTTTTAGAGAAATTTAAAAACTCGTTTTGAGTGGGGTTTTTTAATCAGAGCTCCTCCTGGTGTTATTACTGCAACAATTTTATTTGCTATTTTTTTTCCCCCATTTTTTGGTGCCTTTAAATTGAAAAACCCCCCCCAAAGAAGAACTTGGGGGGCAGGAGCTAAGGTTTTCCCCCACAGTGGGGGCAAGTTTTAAAAAAGCTGTTCCTGGAAAATTTCTGGGGAAAGTTGCATCCGGAGGCCTTTTAGTACCACAATGACTAGGGTTTTTGGGTTTTCGACCTTTACTGCTAAAACTTCCCCTGCATCAAATTTTAGGCATTAAGCAGTTCTGTGCAAACAAGTGTTGCCCAAAGTAAAGGCCCCCCCCCCCCTTTTTCCTGTCCCCTCTGTTACTCTGTATACTTTTAACCTGGGATCCATTTTTTTCGTTTCCAAGTGGTTCCTTTATGTGGGGGGTTTGTGGGAAAACCAGGGCATTGGGCCTTTTCCTTTTTGCAAGCAGTCCACGGGTTAAAGTTATTTTGTTTGTTTGTTGCTGGCTTTAAAACCCTGTTAAATTTTCAAAGAAGAATTTTCACCGGGCTGGTGGTATTGTTGGTACTGGGGGGGGGGATTTTTTTTTTCCGGGATTAGAAACTGTATCTGTTGGTTTTTGGGGTGGAGGCCACGACTGTGGTTCCACTCCAGGAATACCCGGATTTGGTGTACGATTTCCCGCCATTTCCTGCCAGTTTTTTTTTTTTTCCCCCGGCACTAAAAGACCCCCTTTCCCCTTGAGTGGGTGTTGGGTACCCAGGTTTTCCCCTGGGCCCGGATGTTTTTTACTTTTTGTTCCCCCTTTTTAAAGGGGCCTGGCAATTTAAGTTATAGCACAGTCTTTCCTGTACTGAAGAGGTACACATTTCAGGGTGAAAAAGCTTACAGGAAGGGAGTTTGCATTTTCCTGTTGTCATATGGGCATGGCATTTTCTAGGGTGGTCATAGTTGCACGTTGTTGCGAATAAGAAATTTTTTAAAGAACTTCAGAATGTGGCCTGTTACCATTTATTTCTTATGCAACAAGATTTTTTGGATCTGAGTTATTTAAAGGTATTTTAGAGTCTAGGGGAAATAATTTCAACTGGGAAACTCCATAGAATAATATTCAGATTTATTAAAGTATTTAAATACAATACTTTATCTTCTCTTTGTAGTTAATGTAACTTAATACTTTGTACAATAAATTTCCTATATACATTTAGTTCAAAATCATGGAAATGTCACATTAATAAGGAAGTTTAATTATTCTTCCTGTATTTAAGTCTTCAATAACATTTATGTCTTTGTCTTAACAAGACTGTAAACTCAAAATACAAAAGGTACAAGATTTAACAAGACCTTTGAATCTGGCCGTAAAGTATCTCTTTGGATTACTAAACTTTTTTTTTTTTATTATTATGACACTGGCCGATTCCCACCAAGGCAGGGTGGCCCGAAAAAGAAAAACTTTCACCATCATTCACTCCATCACTGTCTTGCCAGAAGGGTGCTTTACACTACAGTTTTTAAACTGCAACATTAACACCCCTCCTTCAGAGTGCAGGCACTGTACTTCCCATCTCCAGGACTCAAGTCCGGCCTGCCGGTTTCCCTGAACCCCTTCATAAATGTTACATTGCTCACACTCCAACAGCACATCAAGTATTAAAAACCATTTGTTTCCATTCACTCCTATCAAACACGCTCACGCATGCCTGCTGGAAGTCCAAGCCCCTCGCACACAAAACCTCCTTAATACCCCTCCCTCCAACCTTTCCTAGGCCGACCCCTACCCCGCCTTCCTTCCACTACAGACTGATACACTCTTGAAGTCATTCTGTTTCGCTCCATTCTCTCTACATGTCCGAACCACCTCAACAACCCTTCCTCAGCCCTCTGGACAACAGTTTTGGTAATCCCGCACCTCCTCCTAACTTCCAAACTATGACGTGACGTGTACTTAGCTCTGTGAAGACCTGTTTGTGTGCTCTCTGTGAATCTGAACCAGGATGCCCTCTCTTGAGCAGCTTTACCAGCAGCTGAGAGAAGAACTCAGAGTTGCTAAACTGGAGATACGGCGATTAACGGAGGAGAACAAGAAGATTCGTAGTAATCCTCCTGTTGTGAGTCCCCAGGTTAAGAGGGGAGCTTGGTCAGTGGTCGGGCAACATGGAACCAAGCTGAGGATTAAGAAAACGGTTGGAGAGGCAGAAACAACGAGAAACCAGAAGACTGCCGTGGATACTTCCAACTCATTCTCGGTGCTACCTGACGAATGTGAGTGTTCTACTGGAATTCCACAACGAGCACCAAGGTAGCATTGGCAGAACGTGAGTGAGACATCCCTAGAAACCCCAACGAAGACCATCGAGAACGTCATGATGAATTCTACAAGTGGTGTAATGCTACCTGGCGAATTTGAGTCGACTACTCGGAGCATCACTACGGACGACACCAAGGAAGGTAAAAACATTGTTGTTGTTGGGGATAGTCAGATTAGGTACATGGATAGGGCATTCTGTTTTGAAGGATAGGAGTAGGAGGCAGAGAGTGTTTTTTTCCTGGGGCTGGGATGAAGGATATTGTTAGCCATCTGGATGACATCATGAGAGGTAATGGGAGCAATCCTATTATCTGTCTCAGTGCTGGAGGCAACGATGTTGGCAGACGTAGGAGTGAGGACCTGATTAGCAGGTATAGGTCAGCAATAGAGATAATTAGGAAGAAGGGTGGGAAACCTGTCATATGTGGCATTTTGCCAAGGAGAGGAGTTGGAAATGAATGGTTGTCCAGAGCAATTGGTGTCAATTGCTGGCTGGACAAATACTGTAAGGAAAATGCGGTAACATTCATTGACAACTGGGACCTCTTCTATGGCAGAAATGACATGTATGCCAGGGATGGGGTTCACTTGTCTAGGTGTGGGGTGGGAGCACTGGCCAATGCAGTGGAGGGAGCTGTTAGGTCTTTAACCCTTTGAGGGTCGACAGGCCCTCTCCGAAACTCGTTCTCAGGGTCGGCCAAATTTAAAAAAAAAAAAAAATTATTTTCTCTTATGAAAAGATAAGAGAATCTTTTCCCGATCATAAAGACACCAAAAGTTTGAAATTTGATAGAAAACTTACGGAATTATGCTCTCGCAAAGTTAGCGGTCTCAGCGATGTTTACGCATCGGCGTTTTTGCCCACTTTGAGCCCCATTTTCGGCCAATTTCACTGTACTAGTCGACAAAAAACATGAATATTTCGCTAGAAACTCCATTTTTTCTATCGAATGGGTGCAAGAAACCACCCATTTATGAAATTCAACTATCCAGTACAGTGGTCAGAATTTAGCAATTTTGCCAATTTCACACAAATTTCAAAAGATGCCAATTTCCGAATAGGGTCCAGAATAAACAAAAAAGACATTTCCCGGCACTAAAATGACATTTCCTCTTGTCATTAGTCACGTCTCAAGGCCCCTCTTATATTCTTTTGCTTTCCACTTTGAATTTTTATTTTCACAAAAAATATAAGATTTACTGTTATGCAGACTACTGCATTAGTGTAAAAAATGGTATAAATTATTGGTGCACTTGTGAAAGAATATTAGACTCACAGTTGACGTGTATTGCACGCTTGGCACGATTTGTTTACTTTTGAAGTTTGGTAAAAATCGAATATTTCTGCTATTTTGAGCTCAATTTAAAGGGGCATTTTTTTTCATTTAAAAACCGTCAAAATCATCTCAATTTCTGTAATATGTTTTCCCCTTTTCTATAAAATGAGACCAAAAAAATGAAACAACAATAAATACCATACGAAAATACACTGCAAAGTCGCTAAATTTATTAAAAAAAAATGGTCAAATTTTTTTTTTTTCCTCATTATGCCTGTGGCTCAGGATTTTTTTTAGATTTGGTGCACCTGACCACATAGACCCCATTCTTTCATATAAAGGCCTCCCACTTTTTCCCCCTAGATTTGAGGCCCGCTAGAATTTATAGTACTATACAAAAAAAACCCCCTACGGTAAGGTCTAGTACGAAAAAAAACCCCCTCAAAGGTTAAACTAGGAATATTTAGTGGTAGGGTTTTGGCGGGAAAACTGTGAAGTCGCAGGGTAGTAACAGAGTATAGGAGAACTTAATAGGCAAATGAGGAGGATATTGAAACCAGTGGCACAAATTTGACAATGACAGTAATGGTTTAGGGGGAAAAACAGAAAGGAGCAGGAAGGGAAAAGAGATAGGAGGGCTTTTAATATTTATTACACAAATATCGCAGTCTAGGAATAAATGGACGGGGGTTTTTGAGACTAGTTGCTAGTGCAGGAAAAATAGTGTATTTCCCATTATGAGACGGGGTTTTTTAATTCAAAAGTCGGGCATCCCGCAGAATGTCACATTAAAAGGTTTTAAATTTTTCCCAAGTAATAAATTGGGGAAGGGGGTGGGGTGGCATTGTAGTCCGAGATCGCTTGAATGTTGCATAAAAAGGGTTTAAGTTGAAGTAACACTACAGAGTCTGTTTGGAAAGAATTTTCAGGGGGGCATAAAAAATTAATTTTAGGTGTGATATACCCCCCCCCCAAATTTAGATAGGGACCGGGGAGACTACAGGGGAGGAAATTTTTGGGGCCCAAAAGGGCACGATAATGAAAAAGTAATTCTGGGAAACTTTAACTTTAGTCTTTTGATTGGAATTTCTTGACTGGGAAATTTAGAATCATACGATTTCTTAGAAGTATTTCGGGATTGTTTTTTGAAGCATTTGTGACAGAACCTAAAAGGGGTAATAACCTGCTTGACTTAGTTCTGGCAAACAATGAATCCCTTTGTTAATATTTAGAAGTTTCAGGGGAAGGGGTGCTAGCGACACAAATCAATTACATGTAAATTGAAGGGGAAGTTGATAGTAGGGAAACTCAGTAACAGTCCCAGATTTTCCCCCTTAGCAGTTTACGAGGGCTTAGAGAACACTTATATCGTTGACTGGGGAAACGAAGAGAGTATCAATATACATTTTTCTAAACCCAAATACATGCTGCTCAAAAAACTTTTTACCCCTTATAAGGAAATTAGATCAAATAGAAATGCCCCAAAAAGGGATAAAAAAGGTGAAAATCTATGGGGCATAAAAAGGAATTTATAGGGTATAAAAAAGAGGAGGGCATTTTAAAATCAGTTTTTGACATTAAGGGGCAAAAAAAAGGGGGGAAAAGAAAAGCTAAAAGGGATATGAAATTAAAGTTGCTAGGGATTTAAAACAAACCCCCCCCCGTTTTTTCCCAGGTCTATAGAACAAAAGTAAGAAAAAAGGCCCCCTTAAAAAAACTATGGGCATTTTACTGACAAAGAAAAAGAAATGTGTCGATTTTAAATAATTATTTTCTCTGGGTTTTTTACACGGGAAACACAAATAATACCGGAAATTTAAATTTTTATATTTGGATCAGAAAAGATAAATTATGTAACATCCAGTCACTAGTGAAATGGTTGTGAAGCAGATGACAATGAAGCAAAATAAGTACCGGGTCCTATGAGGTTTTTTCAAGGGTTCAAAAGGAAGAAAAATGGAAGTCTGTGAACCATTAACTAATTTTTTAATTTATCTCTTAAACGGGTTGCACGTTGTATGTGGAAGATGGCAATGTAATTCCTATTTTAAAAAACGGGGGACAAGTCGTTACCGTAAAATTTACCCCCAATAAGCCTGACCTAAATTGTGGGCAAATTATAGAGTAAATTATAGCTGAGATTTAAGAAGCCACTCGATAAGCATAGTTTGATTAATGTATCAGATGGATTCACAAGGGCCGGTCTTTTCTAACTAATTTATTGATTTCTTCAGTAAACTTTTTGGGGTGTTGACCACGTAAAAAATTTGCATTATTTTCTTTAATTTTTGTAAGGCATTTGTAGAGTTCCGCACCAAAGACTGTTGAAAGAAAGTAGCAGTCATGGCATTGGGGGAAGGGGGCTTTCGGGATCGAATCATGGCTCCAACAGGAAGCCAAAAAGTGTCCTAAATGGGGGGTTTTAAAACCGGGGGGGATCAGTAAAAGTGGCGTTCCACAGGGGGTCAGTTTGGGCCCGTTGTTGTTTTTAATAATATCAAAGACTTGATAAGGAATTATATGATATGACAAAAATTTGCCGATGACAGAAGATGGTAGGTAAATTTATTCAACGTAGTTTAGGGAAAATTCAGGAGGGTTTTGACAAACCCTTTCTCTTGGGCAAAAAAGTGGCAGATGCAGTTCAAAGTAATAAATGCAAGGTTTTGAAGCTGGGAGTGTCCTAACCCCAGCACTTATAAGTTAAATAAAGTAGAATTAACCCTAAAATTTCGAAAAAACTTGGGGGGTTTTGGAAGCAGCAACCTTAAACCAAGACAGCAATGCCTAAGCGACGTAATAAAGGAAATAGATTCTGGGGTTTTATCAAGAAGTGTAAAAACAGAAATCCAGAGGTCATACTGCAGCTTTATACATCATTTGTAAGGGCCCCCCACCAGTTATGCGCTCAATTCTGGTCCCATAACAGAATGAAAAATTCGTTAAAAACTTCAGCGTAGGATGACTAAATTTAAAAATGCATTAGAATTTCCCTTTTGAAGAAAGATTTAAGACCTTTTAAATTACATTCACTTGTTAGAGAAGAATGAGGGGAGACCTGATCGAAGTGTATAAGTGGAAGATAGGTAATTTAAAAAAGGGGATATTAACAAAGGGCTTGGGATATTCTCCCAAAAGGAACCCCCAGTAATGGATTTAAATTTGATAAGTTTAGTTTAAAGGCCCAAAAGGAAAAAATATTTTTTGGAAATAGGGTAGTAGATGGTGAAGGTCTACCTAGTTGGGTTATTTAGGCTAGGACTTTGGGTAGTTTCAAATTTTGGGTTTGGGTAAATACATGAGTGGGATGGGGTTTGGGTTTGAGGGGACTTGCACATCAGAGCTTATTTCTTGGGTAGCATTGAAAATTGGGGAGGGCAAATGTTTGTTTGTGGGTAATTGTAAGGGGGCCCGCCTATATGGGCCACAGGGCCCGCTGCAGTGTTTCCCCTTTCTTATGTTCTTAGTTTTTATATTTAACCCCACTTTTCCCTCAGCTACATCCCATCCTCCCCTTTCTCGTGCAACGTTCATCACCCCTGTTCACACCCATATAGAGCGTGGTAAAACTATTCTTCATACATTCCCCCCTTTGCCTCCAAGGAAATTTTTTGTCTCCCCAGACTCCCAAGTGCACCCCTCACCCTTTTTCCCCCCATCAATTTTATGATTCCCTCACTTTTATAGACCCATCCCTGACACGTCCACTCCCAAATTGAATCATTCACCTCCTCCTACTTCTCCCTCCCAAACTATTCCAATCTTTCTCACCTAATCTTTTTGTTATCCTCATAACCTTACTCTTTCCTGTATTCACTTTCAGTTTTCTTCTTTTGCACACCCTACCAAATTCATCCACCAATCTCTGCAACTTCTCTTCAGAATCTCCCAAGAGCACAGTGTCATCAGCAAAGAGCAACTGTGACAACTCCCACTTTATGTGTGATTCTTTATCTTTTAACTCCACTCCTCTTGCCAAGACCCTCACATTTACTTCTCTTACAACCCCATCTATAAATATATTAAACAACCACGGTGACATCAAACATCCTTGTCTAAGGCCTGGGAAATAATTTCCCTCTTTCCTACATACTCTAACTTGAGCCTCACTATCCTTGTAAAAACTCTTCACTGCTTTCAGTAACCTACCTCCTACACCATACACCTGCAACATCTGCCACATTGCCCCCCTATCCACCCTGTCATATGCCTTTTCCAAATCCATAAATGCCACAAAGACCTCTTTAGCCTTATCTAAATACTGTTCACTTATATGTTTCACTGTAAACACCTGGTCCACACACCCCCTACCTTTCCTAAAGCCTCCTTGTTCATCTGCTATCCTATTTTCCGTCTTACTCTTAATTCTTTCAATAATAATTACTGAACTGACCAAGAATATAAATATCAAAAGAATCTTTCAGAGCAATGAGGAACAAACTGAGTCAGCTTTAGAGTCCAATTCTCAAAACCATTCAAACTGTACACCGTAAGAGCCAATATACGATCAGTTGTCAGGGCTAGAGCAGGGAGCAGACTGACTACAGTGGACCCCCGCATAGCGACCTTAATCCATGCAAGAGGGCTGGCTGTTATGCGAAATGTTCGGTATGCGAATGAATTTTCCCCATAAGAAATAATGGAAATCAAATTAATCCGTGCAAGACACCCAAAAGTATGAAAAAAAAAATTTTACCACATGAAATGTTAATTTTAATACACACAAACTGAAAAAGGCATGCACAATTACATGACACTTACTTTTATTGAAGATCTGGTGATGATTGATGGGATGGGAGGAGGGGAGAGAGAGTGTTAGTGTTTAGAAGGGGAATCCCCTTCCATTAAGACTTGAGGTGTCAAGTCCTTTTTGGGGTTACTTCCCTTCTTCTTTTAATGCCACTAGGACCAGCTTCAGAGTCACTGGACTTCTTTCGCACAACATATCTGTCCATAGTGGCCTGTACCTCTCGTTCCTTTATGACTTCCCTAAAGTGTTTCACAACATTGTCAGTGTACAGGTTGCCAACACGGCTTGCAATAGCTGTGTGAGGGTGATTTTCATCAAAAAAGGTTTGCACTTCAAGCCATTTTGCACACATTTCCTTAATCTTTGTAGTAGGCAATTCCTTCAATTTCTCTCTCCCCTCCTTTGAACCAGTTTCCTCAGGTCTGGCCTCTTGCTCTTGAAGTTGATCTATCAGCTCATCAGTGGTTAGTTCTTCATTGTCGTCCTCCACCAACTCTTCCACATCCTCCCCACTAACCTCCAACCCCAAGGACTTCCCCAATGCCACAATTGATTCCTCAACTGGCATACTCCTCTCAGGGTTAGCCTCAAACCCTTCAAAATCCCTTTTGTCTACACATTCTGGCCACAGTTTCTTCCAAGCAGAGTTCAAGGTCTTCTTAGTCACTCCCTCCCAAGCCTTACCTATAAGGTTTATACAATTGAGGATATTAAAGTGATCTCTCCAAAAGTCTCTTAGAGTCAGTTGAGTTTTCTGAGGTCACTACAAAGCACCTTTCAAACAGAGCTTTTGTGTACAGTTTTTTGAAGTTTGCAATAACCTGCTGGTCCATGGGCTGCAGGAGAGGAGTGGATTAGGAGGCAAAAACTTGATGTTAATGAATTTCATGTCCCCATAAAGTCGCTCTGCCACGTCTGTAGGATGACCAGGGGCATTGTCTAACACCAGGAGGCACTTAAGTTCTAATTTCTTTCAGTTAGGAAAATCTTTCACATTGGGGGCAAATGCATGGTGTAACCAGTCATAGAAAAAGTCCTAGTGACCCATGCCTTACTGTTTGCCCTCCACAGCACACACAAATTTTCCTTGAGGACATTCTTTTGCCTGAACGGTCTGGGAGTTTCAGAGTGATACACTAATAAAGGCTTCACTTTGCAATCACCAGTAGCATTGGAACACATCAACAAAGTAAAGCCTGTCTTTCATAGGCTTATGTCCTGGGAGTGCCTTTTCCCCTGAGTAATGTAGGTCCTGCTTGGCATTTTCTTCAAAACAGGCCTGTTTTCATCACAATTAAACACTTGTTCAGGTTTCAGTCCTTCAGTTTCTATGCACTCCTTGAATTCCTGCACATATTTTTCAGCCGCTTTGTGGTCCGAACTGGCAGCCTCACCATGCCTTATCACACTATGTATGCCACTACGCTTCTTAAATCTCTCAAACCAACCTTTGCTGGCCTTAAATTCACTCACATCATCACTAGTTGCAGGCCTTTTTTTAATTAAATCCTCATGCAACTTCCTAGCCTTTTCGCTTATGATCGCTTGAGAAACGCTATCTCCTGCTAGCTGTTTTTCATTTATCTACACCAATAAGAGTCTCTCAACATCTTCCATCACTTGCGATCTCTGTTTCGAAAACACAGTTAAACCTTTGGCAAGAACAGCTTCCTTGATTGCCTTTCTGTTGCCCACAATAGTAGAGATGGTTGATTTGGGTTTCTTGTAACAACCTGACCAGGTCGGTGATAACGCACTCCACTTTCATACTTATCAATGATCTCTTTCTTCATCTCTATTGGAATTCTAACCCTTATTGCTGTAGGGTTGGAACTAGAAGCTTTCTTGGGGCCCATGGTCACTTATTTTCCAGATAAAGCACCGAAAACACTGTAAAAATACGAAATATTCCGATTGTATGCTTGAATGTTACCGCGGAGGCTGGCTGGTAAACAATGCCACCGGCGGAACATATGAGGCTGGCTCAGGCCACACATTGGACGCGTCTCGGACGAAGGGTGCTGAGCGGGTTTTTGGGCGGTATGCGAGGCAAAATTTTAGCGATCAAAGTGTCCGGTATGCGGATTGTCCGTTATGCAAGGCGTCCGGTATGCGGGGGTCCACTGTACTTGCCAGTCTGTTGACGCGTCGTCAGGTTGGATCAGCTGACCCAAACGTCCGCCAGCCGGACATAAACAATTGAACAATTCACCGGATGGTTCGAGACTTAAACTCTATATACACAAGAAATCCTACCTAACAATAATACTAAAATAATAGTGATAATAATAACAAAATAGTGATAATTCCATGGTATTTTTCATATATTAACAGATAATAATATAACGCTGAAAGTCTCTATTTTAGCTATAAACGGGAACTTTCGCGCTATAATATTAAGTGATGAACATTTTCTCTTACAATAGTTAAATAACACAGGATGACCCATTTCGAAGATATACCACCCCCCCCCATACAACAATAGGTCGCAGTAATGAGTTTGCAAGTGTCCTTGGTAATATCTCCTTTATTATAAACGTCCTCTTGGTAAATAAGGCAAGTAGTATGACGGAAGAATGGAGAAGAAAGAACTCGAACAGCATGGTTATTTGCCAGAGGATGAGCTTTTGGAACAATGGCCGGAAGAACTATCTGGAGTGGCTTCCATCACAATTTGATAATAGGAGTCTCGGACATGACTGTCAGGGTCATCCATGTGGACTTAATACTTCGTCCCATCAACGAAACGGCTTTCATAGTCATACTGTCAATATAAAAGAAAATCATTAACCCCTTCTCCTGTATACATTTACTAAAAAAGAGAAGAAGAAAAACTTTATAAAACTGGGATGCTTAAATGTGCGTGGATGTAGTGCGGATGACAAGAAACAGATGATTGCTGATGTTATGAATGAAAAGAAGTTGGATGTCCTGGCTCTAAGCGAAACAAAGCTGAAGGGGGTAGGAGAGTTTCAGTGGGGGGAAATAAATGGGATTAAATCTGGAGTATCTGAGAGAGTTAGAGCAAAGGAAGGGGTAGCAGTAATGTTAAATGATCAGTTATGGAAGGAGAAAAGAGAATATGAATGTGTAAATTCAAGAATTATGTGTTTAAAGTAAAGGTTGGATGCGAGAAGTGGGTCATAATAAGCGTGTATGCACCTGGAGAAGAGAGGAATGCAGAGGAGAGAGAGAGATTTTGGAGATGTTAAGTGAATGTATAGGACCTTTGAACCAAGTGAGAGAGTAATTGTGGTAGGGGACCTGAATGCTAAAGTAGGAGAAACTTTTAGAGAGGGTGTGGTAGGTAAGTTTGGGGTGCCAGGTGTAAATGAAAATGGGAGCCCTTTGATTGAACTTTGTATAGAAAGGGTTTAGTTATAGGTAATACATATTTTAAGAAAAAGAGGATAAATAAGTATACACGATATGATGTAGGGCGAAATGACAGTATTTTTGTTGGATTATGTATTGGTAGAAAAAAGACTGTTGAGTAGACTTCAGGATGTACATGTTATAGAGGGCCACAGATATATCAGATCACTTTCTAGTTGTAGCTACACTGAGAGTAAAAGGTAGATGGGATACAAGGAGAATAGAAGCATCAGGGAAGAGAGAGGTGAAGGTTTATAAACTAAAAGAGGAGGCAGTTAGGGTAAGATATAAACAGCTATTGGAGGATAGATGGGCTAATGAGAGCATAGGCAATGGGGTCGAAGAGGTATGGGGTAGGTTTAAAAATGTAGTGTTAGAGTGTTCAGCAGAAGTTTGTGGTTACAGGAAAGTGGGTGCAGGAGGGAAGAGGAGCGATTGGTGGAATGATGATGTAAAGAGAGTAGTAAGGGAGAAAAAGTTAGCATATGAGAAGTTTTTACAAAGTAGAAGTGATGCAAGGAGGGAAGATTTATATGGAGAAAAAGAGAGAGGTTAAGAGAGTGGTGAAGCAATGTAAAAAGAGAGCAAATGAGAGAGTGGGTGAGATGTTATCAACAAATTTTGTTGGAAAATAAGAAAAAGTTTTGGAGTGAGATTAACAAGTTAAGAAAGCCTAGAGAACAAATGGATTTGTCAGTTAAAAATAGGAGAGGAGAGTTATTAAATGGAGAGTTAGAGGTATTGGGAAGATGGAGGGAATATTTTGAGGAATTGTTAAATGTTGATGAAGATAGGGAAGCTGTGATTTCGTGTATAGGGCAAGGAGGAATAACATCTTGTAGGAGTGAGGAAGAGCCAGTTGTGAGTGTGGGGGAAGTTCGTGAGGCAGTAGGTAAAATAAAAGGGGGGGTAAGGCAGCCGGGATTGATGGGATAAAGATAGAAATGTTAAAAGCAGGTGGGGATATAGTTTTGGAGTGGTGGTGCAATTATTTAATAAATTTTATGGAAGAGGGTAAGGTACCTGGGGATTGGCAGAGAGCATGCATAGTTCCTTTGTATAAAGGCAAAGGGGATAAAAGAGAGTGCAAAAATTATAGGGGGATAAGTCTGTTGAGTGTACCTGGTAAAGTGTATGGTAGAGTTATAATTGAAAGAATTAAGAGTAAGACGGAGAATAGGATAGCAGATGAACAAGGAGGCTTTAGGAAAGGTAGGGGTGTGTGGACCAGGTGTTTACAGTGAAACATATAAGTGAACAGTATTTAGATAAGGCTAAAGAGGTCTTTGGGCATTTATGGATTTGGAAAAGGCGTCTGACAGGGTGGATAGGGGGGCAGTGTGGCAGATGTTGCAAGTGTATGGTGTAGGAGGTAGGTTACTGAAAGCAGTGAAGAGTTTTTACGAGGATAGTGAGGCTCAAGTTAGAGTATGTAGGAAAGAGGGAAATTTTTTTCCCAGTAAAAGTAGGCCTTAGACAAGCATGTGTGATGTCACCGTGGTTGTTTAATATATTTATAGATGGGGTTGTAAGAGAAGTAAATGCGAGGGTCTTGGCAAGAGGCGTGGAGTTAAAAGATAAAGAATCACACACAAAGTGGGAGTTGTCACAGCTGCTCTTTGCTGATGACACTGTGCTCTTGGGAGATTCTGAAGAGAAGCTGCAGAGATTGGTGGATGAATTTGGTAGGGTGTGCAAAAGAAGAAAATTAAAGGTGAATACAGGAAAGAGTAAGGTTATGAGCATAACAAAAAGATTAGGTGATGAAAGATGGAATATCAGATTGGAGGGAGAGAGTATGGAGGAGGTGAACGTATTCAGATATTTGGGAGTGGAACGTGTCAGCGGATGGGTCTATGAAAGATGAGGTGAATCATAGAATTGATGGGGGAAAAAGAGTGAGTGGTGCACTTAGGAGTCTGTGGAACAAAGAACTTTGTCCTTGGAGGCAAAGAGGGGAATGTATGAGAGTATAGTTTTACCAACGCTCTTATATGGGTGTGAAGCGTGGGTGATGAATGTTGCAGCGAGGAGAAGGCTGGAAGCAGTGGAGATGTCATGTCTGAGGGTAATGTGTGGTGTGAATATAATGCAGAGAATTCGTAGTTTGGAAGTTAGGAGGAGGTGCGGGATTACCAAAACTGTTGTCCAGAGGGCTGAGGAAGGGGTTGTTGAGGTGGTTCGGACATGTAGAGAGAATGGAGCGAAACAGAATGACTTCAAGAGTGTATCAGTCTGTAGTGGAAGGAAGGCGGGGTAGGGGTCGGCCTAGGAAGGGTTGGAGGGAGGGGGTAAAGGAGGTTTTGTGTGCGAGGGGCTTGGACTTCCAGCAGGCATGCGTGAGCGTGTTTGATTAGGAGTGAATGGAGACAAATGGTTTTTAATACTTGACGTGCTGTTGGAGTGTGAGCAAAGTAACATTTATGAAGGGATTCAGGGAAACCGGCAGGCCGGACTTGAGTCCTGGAGATGGGAAGTACAGTGCCTGCACTCTGAAGGAGGGGTGTTAATGTTGCAGTTTAAAAACTGTAGTGTAAAGCACCCTTCTGGCAAGACAGTGATGGAGTGAATGATGGTGAAAGTTTTTCTTTTTCGGGCCATCCTGCCTTGGTGGGAATCGGCCAGTGTGATAATAAAAAAAAAAATAAAAAATATATAAATTAGGCTTTAAGAGTACTCATTTCTTAACTTTAATTTTTAAGGTATACATTTTTTTTTTTTTTTTTAGGGGCGAGAAAGGGCATCAGCAATTATGTTAAGGGATCCACTTAAGTGTTGAATACTAATCAGATAAGGTTGGATCCTCAGAGCCCACCTGAGGATCCGGGTGTTCTTTGATTTCATAGAATTAATGTAAATTAAAGGGTTGTGATCAGAAAATACCGTAATTTTATGGGGGGAGGTTCCCAGATAAATGTCAAAATGTTCCAAAGATATTACTAGGGCAAGAGCTTCTTTCTCTACATTTGCGTAATTCTTTTGGTGACGTTTCAACTTTGAAGAAAAATAAGATATAGGATGCAAAATATCAGTAGAGGGGGATTTCTGAAGTAACACCGCCCCCACAGCATAACCGCTGGCATCGATGTGTAAATAGAAGGGTTGATTAAAGTCAGGACTTTTCAATACGGGTGACGAAGAAAGCAACCGCTTCAACCGATTAAAAGCTATCTCACAATCTTTCGTCCAGCAAAACTTCATCTTACTACTGGTTAACTCAGTAAGAGGAGATGCAACCTGAGAAAAATTAGGACAGAAACGTGGATAATAACCAGTATTCCAAGGAACCTCTGTATAGACTTTCTATCTTGAGGGATAGGAAACTCCGGCAATGGCCCTAACTTTTACATCAACAGGACGTACCTCACCTTGACCAAATACAAAAACCGAGGTATTTAATCTTGGCTTGTCCAAACTGACACTTGGCTAAATTTATGGTGAAGTTGTACTTTTCTAACTTCTTAAATAAGGTTTCCAGGCGAATTAAATGTTGCTCCCACTCATTGCTATATATAACAAGATCATCTAGATATGCATCCACTCCTCCTAAATCATTGGTCAGCAGGTTCATCAGGCGCTGAAAGGTAGAGGCCGCGTTACACAACCCAAAGGGCATAACACGATAATTGAATAATTCGCCTTGTATAGTAAATGCGGATATTTCTTGGGCTCGCTGGGTAAGCGGCACTTGGTAATAGCCCCTTAATAAATCCAGGCGGGTGACATAGGTGGCTCCTGATACTCTATCTATTAGATCATCAATACGGGGTAGTGGGAAACCATCTGGTACCGTGAGAGCATTAACCTTACGATAATCAGTGCACATTCTAGAAGTTCCATCAGGCTTGGGAACTAAGATACAGGGCGAGGCCCACGGACTTTTACTCCGTTCTATGAGTCCATGGGACAACAAAAATTCTACTTCTTTGTTTTAATGTTTCTTGTTTGAGTGGACTTGCCCTATAAGGTGACTGCAAGGCTTTGCTCCTTGTACATCTATGTCGTGAATTCCCAATGTACAACACCTAGGGACGTCATCGAATAAAACCTCATAACGTAATATCAAGTCTTTGATATCTTTTGCTTTCTTCAAATCAAGGTCCATAAGAAAGGTATCAAGAGATTGCAATGTCTCTGAATTTTTTAAACGTACTTCTATCGCTTTAGAGATGCTGGGCAGACTTACATTTTCAGTTTCAGCTAAAGGAAGAACTGTCGAAACTGGTACGATACTAGGGTGGTAAGCCTTAAGTTGGTTTACGTGATAAGTACGTTTTGCTTTTCTCTTTCCTGGAGTTTGTAGTACATAATTTACCTCATTGAGCCGCTCAATCACTTCCAAAGGACCTTCGTATCTAGGTTGCAGAGCGTGTCCAGGTAAGAATTTATGTGTCATCACAATGTCACCTGGTTTGAAGAAACGAGAGCATGTGTGTTTATCATAACTATGCTTCATCTTGGATTGGGCCTTAGCTAAGTTTTTTGAGGCTAATTCCCTCAGTTGTGACAAACGCTTTTGCATTAGAGTTGGAGTTGTTTTAAACGAGGGTTCTGATTTTCCGGTCCATGAATCTTTTAGTACGGCGAGGGGGCCGCGTACTTGGTGTCCGTAAATTAATTCAAATGGACTAAACCCAGTGCTTTCTTGTTCGCTTTCCCTTAAGGCGAACAAGAGGAATGGTATTCCTTCGTCCCAATCTCTGGAAAACTGCTCGCAGTATGCTCTCATCATTGATTTTAATGTTTGATGAAATCGTTCGAGGGCTCCTTGCGACTGAGGGTGATAAGCAACAGAAAATACGGACTTAATTCCGAGGCGAGATAAGGCATCACGAAACATCTTAGAGGTAAAATTTGAACCTTGATTGGATTGAATTATTCGGGGAATCCCCACCTGTGAGAAAATTTTTTGCAAAGCTCGAACAATGATGCGAGAATTAATTTTTCTCATAGGGATAGCCTCTGGATATCGAGTAACGACATCCATAATTGTAAACAGATATTGATTCCCTTGTTTAGTCCTGGGTAACGGACCAACACAATCCATTATCAGGCGTGAGAAGGGCTCACCACTGACGGGAATCGGAATGAGGGGAACTGGTGGTGTGTGCGAAGGTTTGCCGGTCACTTGGCAGACTTGACAACCTTTTAGATAGCTTTCCACAGTCTCGTTCATTCTGGGCCAATGAAAATGCTTGGCTATTTTGCCCAGCGTTTCTTTACTCCCAAATGTCCTCCCATGGGACTATGGTGAGCGAAACTAATAGCCAATTCTCTAAAGGTGCTAGGTAGCACTACTAGATGTTTGCTGGTAGACAGATGATCATCGGAAGACAAAAGAGACTTTTCCTTTCTCATTAATATACCATTAGCAAGATAGTAACAATTTTCCAGGTCTTGGGCGTCGTCTTTTGTAATAGCTATCTCTCGTAATTTCTCTAGGGATGGATCAAGGAACTGATCCCTTATTAAATCTTCTTTCGATAGCATTTTAATATCAGAATCTTGAAAAGGGCCGATCATAGAATATTTCAGATTTGAAGATCTGGGTTGTAAGGATCGGCTGAACAATAAATCGAGACCTAAATCCTCGCCTTCACTTAGGACTTCAGTTGATAAAGGATTTTGAGGCACTCTAGACATTGCTCTAGTTATAACATTGAGAGGAAATAAGGTAGGAGCCTCTTTTCGAGCTTCTATGGGATAGTTAATGTCAGTAGAATTATCAATAACTAGAGGCTCTCGGCTTATACCCGGATAGTCTAGATCATTGCCTATGAGCAAGTCAACGCCCTGAATAGGAAAAGTTTCACTGGATATACCTACCGACACAAAGCCAGTATAGGTTGGTGTTTGGATGTATATCCTGTGAAGAGGCACTCTTATAATGGCGCCTCCATAGGCTTCTAATAAGACATCTAGCTTTGTGCGAGTCATATCACTTATGGGAAGTATGTCCTGCTTCAACAATGTTAAATAACTTCCAGTATCACGGAAGGAATTAATTTCAACTAATTGAGTCTCGTCTATTCCAACTTTCACTTTAGCAAAGTAGGGACTCATAGCTGAGTGAATATCTTTTTCTGAAACAGCTCTAGCATTGAGTCATCTAGAATGACTACTGATTCGTTCTTGTGAACCTTGTTCGGTACTAGGGTTCAGTTTCTTTTGAGTTGTCGATGAAGATATTACCTGAGTTGGGAAACGAAGTCGCTCGTTCCTGGTATCCCTCTCTAGCCAATAACAGTGTTTCCTTAAATGCCCTTTCTTATTACAATAAGTGCAGTTCAACTCACTGTTATGCCTTAGTGGTTTTGAACTTTTCCTAGAGTTAGATCTAAATTTATTATTAATGGGCATGGAGGCATCATAGGAGGTCGGGCAAGGATTCTGTATGCTACGCATCTCTGTAAGATTGGATCGTCCTTTCTTAGGGGCATATTTAGTCACTGTTTCCTTACTTTTTGTTTCGCCAATCAATTGTTGAGATATTTCATAATTATCGGCGAGCGAGGCTGTTTCTAGTATATTTACTATGGGGCAACTAATCAAATACCTATGCAAGTCTTCTGATAAATTATTATAGAAATCCTCATGCAGGATCAATTGGGAAAGACTTTCCATAGATTTACAGTTAGAAGCTCTACACCATCTCTCAAAAGCGATTTTCTTTTCACGTGCAAAATCTACATATGACTGAGTTGGCTGGCATTTTAATGCTCTAAAGGTTTTTTGATAACTTACTGGGAGGAGATCATAAGCCTCTAGGATAGCCTTCTTAACGGAATTATAATCTACATATTTCTCAAAAGGTAACGTAGCCGTACAACTTTGAGCTTTACCAGACAACGAAGTATGTAATAAGGTTGCCCAGTGTTGTCGGGGCCAGCTCATAGCACGTGCTTGATTCTCAAAGACTTCAAAATAAGTATCTAAATCTCCGTCATTAAACCTTGGAACCATAGATGCAGCTCTTTGTATATTGAAAGAATCATTTGAGGATTCAGTACATCTTTCACTCACATTACCTTGTTGTTGTTGTCTTATATACTGGAGCGTTTCCCTTTGAAAGTCTTCTTCATTTAATTTAAGCTGAGCCTCAATTTGAGCAGTCTGTAAAATAATTAGTCTCTCTAATTTCTCAAACTGACTTTGAGAAATATGCCCCGATGGTATCGAAAATGAGGGAATTGAACTGGTGGTATGTGGATATTCCTTTGGACGTGCACCTTGGTGAGGGCCAGGCTGACCATTAATAGGAATTCCTTCAGTAACGAGCGAATGCCGAACAGCAGCTGCACCCTGCAATACTTCATCTACTTTACTAGAGGCCAAAGCGGGACCTAATCTATCTGATTCAATCTCAAGATCAACTCTTTGAAATTGTTCTTCTAATACTTCGAATCTCGACTGGTAGCTTACTTGAGAAACTAAACTTTCAGAGTCAGAATCTCCTGCTACATGATGGTTAGAGGCCCCTGGAAACAATTTGTTTCTAATTATTGCCCTTACGGTATTGGCTGTGTAATATCTATCATATGGCACTCCCAATTTACGGGCTATCTGCCAGCACGTTTGAAGTTTCAAGGAGTCCAGCTTTGACAATGTTAAATCTTCAAATAACTCTTTAATGTGATCTTCCATGATCAATATTTTGAAATTAACTAAAGATAAATTCCCAGTATATAACTTTAATATTGTTCTTTTGATCAATGTCTTAGAACAACAGAGATCCCGGACGGGTACCCCATTTGTTGCGAATAAGAAATTTTTTTAAAGAACTTCAGAATGTGGCCTGTTACCATTTATTTCTTATGCAACAAGATTTTTTGGATCCGAGTTATTTAAAGGTATTTTAGAGTCTAGGGGAAATAATTTCAACTGGGAAACTCCATAGAATAATATTCGAATTTATTAAAGTATTTAAATACAATACTTTATCTTCTCTTTGTAGTTAATGTAACTTAATACTTTGTACAATAAATTTACCATGTACATTTAGTTCAAAATCATGGAAATGTCACATTAATAAGGAAGTTTAATTATTCTTCCTGTATTTAAGTCTTCAATAACATTTACGTCTTTGTCTTAACAAGACTGTAAACTCAAAATACAAAAGGTACAAGATTTAACAAGACCTTTGAATCTGGCTGTAAAGTATCTCTATGGATTACTGAACTGACCAAGAATATAAATATCAAAAGAATCTTTCAGAGCAATGAGGAACAAACTGAGTCAGCTCTAGAGTCCAATTCTCAAAACCATTCAAACTGTACACCGTAAGAGCCAATATATGATCAGTTGTCATGGCTAGAGCAGGGAGCAGACTGACTACTTGCCAGTCTGTTGACGCGTCGTCAGGTTGGATCAGCTGACCCAAACGTCCGCCAGCCGGACATAAACAATTGAACAATTCACCGGATGGTTCAGAGACTTAAACTCTATATACACAAGAAATCCTACCTAACAATAATACTAAAATAATAGTGATAATAATAACAAACAAGTGATAATACCATGGTATTTTTCATATATTAACAGATAATAATATAACGCCGAAAGTCTCTATTTTAGCTATAAACGGGGACTTTCACACTATAATATTAAGTGATGAACATTTTCTCTTACAATAGTTAAATAACACAGGATGACCCATTTCGAAGATATAACACACGTCCCGTCTGTTTTTCCAGATTTCCCATGTCTGCAGAAAAAATAATTTTATTTAGTATAAGTGCATCATTAATTGATGAGCATTAATGTGTTGGATTGAAGTACAGTGGACTCTTGGTTTTCGTGAGTCTTGGTTATCATGAATTTTGGTTATGGACAACTTTTTTCGTCAAAATATAGGCTTAGTTTTAGTGATTTCCCTTCGATTTCGGTGGTGGTACGGTACGTGTCCCAGTGGCCCTGCATGCACAAAGCCTGCTACAGATGCACTCAGCACCAGTTTGGCATTGTTTATCAGCGAGTGAGCATCACGCCCTGCATTCATACTAAACATTTTGCAGTAATCCAGTGCTTTTTGTTCTTGCAACTGCTAAATAAGACGCCATGGGCCCAAAGAAAACTCCTAGTGCCAGGCCTTTCGTAAAGGAGGTGAGAAACATGATAGAATTAACCCTTTCAGGGTCCACAGGCCAAATTTCTAAGTGTGCACCAGGGTCCAAGAATTTAAAAAAAAATATTTTGTTATTTTTTTCTTATGAAATGGTAGAGAAACTTTTTATGAAGGTAATAAAATAAAAAGTACGAAATTTGATGGAAAATTGACGAAATTATGCTCTTGCGAATTTTGATGTGTCAGCGATATTTACGCATCGGCAATTTTGCCGACTTTGACTCGCATTTTAGTACAATTACATTATTCCAATTGACCAAATTCTTAGCTATTTCACTAGTATTTCTTCTATTCTGTCAATTGAGCACAAGAAATCGCCAAGTCAACTGTTTCAACTACAAAATAAAGTGATCGGAAATTGGTAATTTGGCCAATTTAATGCAAAGTTCAAAATATTCCAATTTCAAAATAGGGTCCGGAATAAACAGTGCAGGCATTCCTGGCACTAAACTAACATTTCCTCTGTTCATTAGTTACATTTTCAGGCTTTACGAATGAATTCCATTTTGATTTTTATTCACATTATGGTTTTTTATTCAAACCAAAAAATAGAAGATTTACTGTTGTGTAATATTTTAGTAATTGTACAAATAATATCACTACATTTGTGAACATATATTAGACCCACCAGCTGGCTTGTATTAGACGTTTGAGGTCATTTGTTTACACTTGAACATCGGCAAAAATTTAACATTTCCGCTACTTTGAGCTCAGTTTCAAGCCATTTCCAGTACTAAAACCAATCAAAATCATCTCTATTTCTGTAATATACCTTCCATTCTATCAAATGAGACCAAGAAATTGCAAATACAACTATAAAAAAACATACGAAAAAACACTGCAAAATCCCTGTTTTAATAAAAAATTACGGTCTCAGTTTTTTCCTCTCATTATGCACTGTGTGCTGCAGGATTGTTTTATGTGGTGCACACATACCACACAGATGTATTCTCTCATATCTAGGCCCAAATTTACCGCTCACAGCTTATCAGAGTGAGCTGAGCTCATGGCGTAGATCTACGGTTTGGAACCTCAACTCAAAGCCGTAGAACTACAACACGGACCCAGAATGGGTTAAAGAAAAAAATCAGAGAGAAATATGAAAGTGGCGTATGTGTGGCTGATCATGCCAGAATGCATGGGAAACTCCATTCAACCATCACTTCCATCGTGGGGAAGAAAAAGGAAATCAAGGAAGCTGATGTTGGGAAAGGGATAAATGTGATAATGTAACAGAGGTCACTAACAGATGAACATATGCAGAAATTGTTGTTGTGGATCCAACAAAAACAAATAGTGGGAGATAGTGTTGTACAGTCTATAATTTGCAAAAAGCATTGCAGTTATATGCCGATCTTGTAAAGAAAATGCTTGGAACGAGTGCTGCTGTTAGTGAATTTAAGGCCAGCAAAGGCTGGCATACACAGTGTTGTGAGGCATGGTGAGAGAGCAAGTTCAGATAAATGTGTGGCTGAAAAGTTCATGCATGAATTCAAGGAGTACGTAGAGGCTGAAGGATTCCTCCCCCCAACAAGTGTTCAATTGTGACAAAATAGGCCTCTTTTGGAAGAAAATGCCAAAGAGGACATACATCATGCAGGAGCGAAAGAGGCTGCCAGGACACAAGCTTATGAAAGACAGGCTAACTCTCTGGTTCTGTGGTAATGTGAGTGGGGATTTAGAAGTGAAGCCTTTACTGGTGCATCACTTTGAAAATCCCAGGGTGTTCAAGAAAAACAGTGTCGCCAAGAGTAAATTGTGTGTGATGTGGAAGAATAACAACAAGGCATGGGTCACGAGGGAAATTTTCCTTGATTAGTTCAGTGAAGTGTTTGGCCCGAGTGTGAAAAAATACCTCCTGGAAAATAAATTGCCACTCAAGTGCCTCTTGGTAATGGACAGTGCTCCTGCTCGTCCTCCAGACTTAATGACCAATTTTGTGAGAAGTGTAGTTTCGTCACAGTGAAGTTCTTGCCCCCTAATACCCCTCCTCTCATCCAGCCCATGGACCAGTAGATCATTTCAAACTTCAAAACACTACACCAAAGCAATGTTTCAAAGGTGCTTTAACGTGACCTCGGACACTGAATTGACCCTAAGAGAGTTCTGGAAGGATCACTTCAGTATCCTCAATTGTATAACTCTTATAGATAAGGGTTGGTAGGGAGTGACTTCCAGGACGATGAACTCTGCTTGGAGAAAATTGTGGCCAGATTGTGTCCAACAAAAGGATTTTGAAGGGTTTGGGGCTGACCCTGTTGACCCTATGCCTGTTGTGGAATGTACTGTGGTATTGGGGAATTCTTTGGGGTTGGATGTGAGTGGCCAGGATGTGGAAGAGTTGGTGGAGGACCACAGTGAAGAGCTGACCACTGAAGAGCTACAAGAGCTTCACCTGCAACAACAACAGACCACAGTTCAGGAAATTGCTTCAGAGGAGGAAGAGAGATGGAAGAAGGTGTCTTCTTCAAAGATTAAGGACATTTGTGCAAAGTGGAGTGAGGTGCAAACGTTTGCAGAGGAACATCACCCTGACAAAGCTCTTGCAAGCTGTGTCAGCAGCATGTACAATGACAATGCCATGTCCCATTTTAGAGAGCTCTCTGGAACAATATTTTGTGCGACAGGGGTCCAGTGACTCTCAAGCTGGTCCTAGTGCCATTAAAAAAACAAAGAAGGGAAGTAACCCCGGATAAGGACTCGGTCCCTGAAGTTTTTATGGAAGGTGATTCCCCTTCCAAACAATCATGACTTCTCCCTCTCCCGTCCTCCAGTCTTCCATACACCAACAAGAGTCTTCAATAAAGGAAAGTGTGATATTATTGCTTTACTATATTGATTTGTCATTGTTTTCTGTATGTAAATCTATATTTAGTCTCTAAAAAAATGATTTTTTAATACTTTTGGGTGTCTGGAATGGATTAATTGGATTTACATTATTTCTTATGGGGAAAATGGTTTTGGTTTTCGTGAATTTTGGTTTTCGGCAGTTTCTCTGGAATGGATTAATTATGAAAACCAAGGGTCCACTGTACTTCATTATAACGTGAGGATGTAATCCTTGTCCTAATCTGTTCATCCACCTCTATTGTGAATTAATTTCACGTTATCCTGCTACTACAAAATTTCCTAGTAGATATGTTTATTCCAATTTAAATCTTAGTTTCTTAAGGGGAAACAGATAATTGATGAACCTAGGAGCAAAGTTTCTGTAACTGATCATAACCTTGTGTTAGGATTCAGAAGCAGCCACGCATGAGCTCCCTCACGGTACCCATGTGGGACCATGACTGGATCAACACCATCTAAGTAGTCCCTTAATTCTGACCCTTCAATGGTATTATAAGTGCCCTGATAAGGGTCCCTCATTATTTAATGGATGAGTGTTATGTTGGGGTGTCCCATAGCTCAATCGCTAACGCACTCAGCTCACACACTGAGGTCTGGAGTTCGAATCTCCTCCGGTATGGTTGGAAAACATTAGGGACATGTTTCCATAAGACACCTGCTGTCCCTGTTCACCCATCAGTAAAATAGGTACCTGGGAGTTAGTCGACTGGTGTTGATCGCATCCTGGGACAAAACTGACCAAATTTGCCAGAAATGTTCTGCATAACAAGTGGCTTTCTATATAGTGTAATATGTCATTGATGTCAGCGAGGCCTGTATACAGGTCCGCCATCATAAACCTGGCATCATTGGGACCTGTAATGTGCCAGATTACTGAATTTGCCAGATTACAGAGTGGTTAGGTTAGAATACATTTAATAAAATTAATCAACTTCACTTACACAAGAAAGCTCATTGAACACCGGCAAAAATCAAACATTTCCGCTACTTTGAGCTCAATTTCAAGGTACTTTTCGTTGTGAAACCAATCAAAATCATATCTATTTCTGTAATATATCTCCATTCTATCAATTGAGACCAAAAAAAACGAGAATACAACCATAAAAACCACATGAAAATATACCGCAAAGAGGCGGCTAATGGCCGAGAAGTGAACTCCCTTATTTATCGTCCATTTTTTTTTTATTTTTGGTGTACGTTAAGAAGCATCTTTCCATCATACATTGCCCAAGTTTCAATAAGATAGCCCAACAAACAACTGAGAAAAATATATTTACCAAAAATTATATATGACAAATCCAAGCCAGGTACTGGAAATAAGTCACTTTGACATTTTTGGGCTATCCTAGGTTCTCTATACATACACAGCTATGTATGATAATCTATGTAACTGTTTTTGTGTATACCTGCATAAACTTACTTATTTACTTACTTCTATTCTGTTGACCGAGTACAAGAAACTGCCCATTTACATATTTCAACTACCCAATGAAGTGATCGGAAATTGGCAATTTGGCCAATTTCAAACAAATTTCAGCAGATGCCAATTTCAAAATAGGGTCCAGAATAAACACTGCAGACATTCCTGGCACTAAAATAACATTTTCTCTGTTCATTAGTCACTATAGAAAATTTTATAAGGGTTACCTGTATGTACCTCAACATTACATTCATACAAGTAATCTCATTGGGAGACAATAACCATATTGTTAATTACAGTAGTTACCCAGTGTAGACATGTGAGAAAACTTAGCCACCATTGGTCACTGCAGGTGGCTCCTTTGACCTCACAATCTTATCTACATCTATCCGACACCAGTATGAAATGGATAGCACCCACAAGTATGGCGCTACTAATTAATTGTGGACTGTACAGATTATATTGGTTTGACTGAAGGAAAGTGGGGGGTAGATTACACACATATATCCATCAAGGAAAAAACACTTGTATATAATACCACCACTTGCCAGATATTCTCTGGTGGTCACTTGATGTAGCTGGATCACCCACAACCTATCCAATTACAACATACCTAACTGGCCAGTATCAGTTTGCTATAACTAGAAGGGTTACTTAACTGTGGGTGATTGATGCTCCTGATTTCCTTCATTCACCATCTCATTTCGATGTCCTGCTACACCGATATGGTTCTTATTTCAGGAGGAGGAGGTATCTGTTGGTTGGTCCCGGTTTAGAAGTCGTGACTCCATAAAAACTTCACTCTCCTCGGGACAGGGACCACGAGGTAACATGTGCTCACTCGGAGAATGGCAACTTATTTCACTTCACCCATTCTCTTAACTTAGTGTTATCACCGATTACATTACAATTCACAAGACGATTTAACGCCTCTTAAATTTTACACACGTTAGAGATCGACACATTAACATTTGAGACCGATGAGTGATGATTAAATTGCGGGTGTTTTACCCTGAACACTCCATGGCATCTACTATTATTCACTCATTTTGCCACTTATTACAGTGGTCCCATAAATCATGTTCCCTCACTCTTCACCAGGAACAGTTACGACACTTCCTATTATGAAGTGAGGCCTATATTAATCCTTAGGCTGCCGTGGATGCCAATTTCCTGGTCCCATGCTTTCCCAGCCTCTTAACTCCATTCCAAACACTCCTGCCCCTCGATGCCCCGTCTCGACATCTCCTCTGCCCCTCAGCGCAGGCGCAGAGGTTCTCCTTTTTAAAATACACTTTAGAGCAATAGTAATGCATTAATCATGTATATTTACATTATAAAAAATATACAGCATAATTTTGGGAAATTATTTTCCACTGTAAACGGATGGGGTTGTAGGCGCCCTTATAAACACAAACATTAAATATATACAGGAAGGCCCCGCTTTACGGCGTTTCACTTTACGGCGTTCCGCTAATACGGACATTTCAAATTATGACCAAAACTCGCTATACGGCTCCCCCCACCTGACTTTCTAATACGGTCACCGTGCCCCACCCTGTTTGTTTACATTCTCCATGAGCTCAGTAAGCACTAAGTCTCTCCATTTTGTCTGGAAACTCCAAAATTTCAAATGTTTTTAAAAGTTATTTCATATTTTATATATACTCTGATAACTATACTTATGTATACCTGTACCTAAATAAACTTACATACTGTGCTGGCATGCAGGTACACATTAAAATTGGTAAGTGTCTTATGTCTCCAGACGTCATATTAGTAATGATAATAATAATCATCGAGTCATTTAAATGTCGTATATTACGTTAATATACACATTTTCATTAATCCATCCATGATATTTTTTTCAAAATTATATAATAAACACGATGCATAACATATAAATAAGATAAATACACCCCACAGTAGAATAAATAAACATAAATGTGAGATGTGGTAGCAGACGACTTGCACAAGTGACGCCATATTAGAAATGATAATAATAACAATACTCACCGAGTCTCATTAAATGTCGTATATTACGTTAATATACACATTTTCATTAATCCATCCATGATATTTTTTTTTTAAATTATATAATAAACACGATACATAACATAAAAAGATGATAAATACACCCCACAATAGAATAAATAAACATAAATATAAGATGTGGGAGCCACATAACTTGTACAAGTGACGGCAAGAATAACATTTTCTCTAATCTAACATAAGAGAAAATGTGTTACTGGGGGTAACTGTAGAAAATTATTCCTTTCGTATGTATGTAAGTAAGTTTATTCAGGTATACACAAATACAGTTACATAGATTATCATACATAACAACATACGTGTAGAGAACCTAGGATAACCCAAAAAAGTCAGTGTGACTTATTTCCATTGCCTTCACTCAGAGCTTCATTTCTTCTCAAAATGATGTTACATGAGAATGGGAGTGTTCTTCTTTATTAATTCTACTGTATCAATGTAGAGACAACCTGTACACAATGTAACTTGTACACAAACCAGATGTGTACACTTCGTTTGTTTACAAAACTTACCTTCGCCTGGTTTGTTTACATAACTGCGCCTGCCCCCTCTCATGTACTCATTCTTTCTCTCTCTCATTTATTCGTTTTATCTCATTTACTTACTCCTGACCCTACATTAAGACTACAAATATTTTAAGGTAAGTAATGAGTGAACTGTATATACATTTTATCGCTCTGGGATGCTTAAATATCATAGAATAGTATGTGTGGGTGGGGTGGCCTGGTAAGGTAGCCTGGCTATTACCATACGTACCACACTTGATTTCTTACAATAAATACTACTTGTCTCACCCTAGATTAAGACTATAAATATTTTAAGGTAAGTAATGAGTGCACTATGTGTGTATTGTACTTTTTTATTGTTTTTTGATGCCTGGTTCTATTGCTAACTTAATATATGTTAGTGTAAACTTGTTATCTAGTGTTTGTATGCATTTATAAGTGGAAAAAAAGGGTGTTCCACTTTACGGCGATTTCCGCTTTATGGCGGTAGCCTGGAACCTAACCTGCCGTATAAGTGGGGCCCTCCTGTACCAGGAACGTGCACGGTAAGCTGTCCAATATACAAAAAACAGTTAGAAACAGAAATACAAATAGCTAGAGCTTCATTTAAGGAGGTTATTAATAGAATATTCAAGAGGTTGCTAGTAGAATTGCAGTAAATCAACCATTCAAATCATTATGAAGCTGTGTGTAGTCTGTGGTCAGTCAAACAAACGGGCTTCCACATGCATAAATTGTCATTTTTGTGGAAATTGGTGTCACGCCCCTTGTGCAGATATCCAAGAACTAGCTACAAGCAGTATTAAAACAGGGAAGTGTTTTTGGGTATGCCCAAATGAGATAAATCTGTGGACTAAAATCACAAGGGTATTAAAAGAGGTCAACATCAAAGCTGCTTTCATAGAAAACCTGGAAGCTTTCTACAACAGATGGGAACATAAAAAGTCTGGGCTGAATGGTACTGCCCTTGATACTGGCCATGTAGTCAGAAACTGTAAGGCTGGAGATGATGTCCTGGTAGTCAGTAAATGGGGGGCTGATAGTGCTGTCCTGGGAGACAGTAATGGTGAAGCTGGAGGTGCTGTCCTGGGAGACAGTAATGGTGAAGCTGGAGGTGCTGTCCTGGGAGACAGTAATGGTGAAGCTGGAGATGCTGTCCTGGGAGACAGTAATGGTGAAGCTGGAGATGCTGTCCTGGGAGACAGTAATGGTGAAGCTGGAGATTTTGTCCAGGTAGTCGGGAATTATACGCAGGAAGGAATACATATAAATGACCTCATAGGGGACAGGAGCCATAGTAGGGAAACAAGTGTAGTCAAAGATAAGATAAAACCAATATTGCAAACTAGAAATACCGCAGGAAATAGCAAACAAGAGGACTCCACTAGCAATAGTGAGGATATATTACCAAAAACAACTGGTAGGAGCTCCATTGTTGGTGCTAGGGAGGATAGAAGTAAGACAGGGAAACATGCACCAACAGGGAATACAGTCACAGAAACCCAAGGCAAACGGAAACCAAGCCTGTGCACATACTATGCACTTGGTATCTGCTGGCATGGGAAATCTGGAAAAACGGATGGGACGTGCAACTATGACCACCCTAGAAAATGCCATGCCCATATGACAACAGGAAAATGCAAACTCCCTTCCTGTAAGCTTTTTCACCCTGAACTGTGTACCTCTTCAGTACAGGAAAGACTGTGCTATAACTTAAATTGCCAGGCATACCATCTAAAGGGGACAAAAAGATACAAAACATCCAGGCCATGGGAAAACCTGGGTAGCCACAGCCACTCAAGAGGGAGAGGTTTTTTAGTGCCAGGAAGGAAAAAAAAACTGGCAGGAAATGGCAGAAATCGTACACCAAATCCAGTCATTCCTGGAGTGGAACCACAGTCGATGGCCTCCACTCCAAACCAACAGATACAGATACTAATGCCGGAAAAAAAATCCCCCCCCCCAGTACCAACAATACCACCAGTCCGATAACATTCTTCTTGGCAAATATACAGGGTCTAAAGCCAGCAACAAACAACAAAATACCTTTCATCCGTGGACTGCTTGCAGGGGCAAAGGCAATGTTCGCGGCTTTCACTGAGACCCACATAAAGGATCACTTGGACAACGAAATATGGATCCCAGGTTACAACCTATACAGATGTGACAGAGTGAACAGGCAAAAGGGGGGGGTTGGCCTGTACATTGCAGAGTCACTTGTTTGCACAGAACTGCTAAATGCCTCAAATTATGTAGTGGAAGTTTTAGCAGTAAAGGTCGAGAACCAAAACCTAGTCATTGTGGTAGTCTACAAGCCTCCGGATGCAACATCCCAGCAATTCCAGGAACAGCTGTTAAAAATTGACCACTGTCTGGAAAATCTTCCAGCTCCTGCACCCAACATCTTGCTCCTGGGGGATTTCAACTTAAGGCACCTAAAATGGAGGAATATAGCAAATAATATTGTTGCAGTAATAACACCAGGAGGCAGCTCTGATGAAAACTCACACTCACGCGAGCTTTTAAATCTCTGCACAAAATTCAATTTAAACCAGCAAATAATAGAGCCTACTAGACTGGAGAATACACTAGACCTCATCTTCACTAACAATGATGATCTGATAAGAAATGTCACCAATACAAAAACAATATACTCAGATCACAACATAATTTGAGGTTCAGTCATGCATGCGCCAGAGCCCCAGACCGACATAATGAGATTAGTCACCGAGGGAGCATTCACCAAATTCAACTTCAATAACAAAACATAAAGTGGGACCAAGTAAACCAAGTCCTAACCGATATAAGCTGGAAGATATACTAAGCAACACAGACCCCAACTTATGCCCAGAACAGATTAACTCGGTGGCACTCGATGTAGCACAAAGGCTTATTCCTCTAAGAAAAAAGGAGGAGTAGATGTAAAATAGAAAAAGACAGGCGCTCCCTTTACAGGTGACGGAAAAGAATAACAGAGCGGCTAAAAGAGGTCAATATATCTGAAATGCGTAGGGAGACACTGGTCAGAGAAATAGCAAGCATCGAACTTAAGCTAAAAGAATCCTTTAGGAGTCAGGAATTGCGGGAAGAACTAAAAGCCATAATGAAATCGAAAGAAACCCAAAGTATTTCTTCTCCTATGCCAAATCAAAATCGAGAACAACGTCCAGTATTCGGCCCCTACTTAAACAAGATGGGTCCTACACAGATGACAGCAAGGAAATGAGTGAGCTACTCAAGTCCCAATATGACTCAGTTTTTAGCAAGCTGCTAACCAGACTGAGAGTCGAAGATCAAAATGAATTTTTTATGAGAGAGCACAAAATTTGATTAACACAAGCCTATCCGATGTTATCCTGACGCCAAATGACTTCGAACAGGCGATAAATGACATGCCCATGCACTCTGCCCCAGGGCCAGACTCATGGAACTCTGTGTTCATCAAGAACTGCAAGAAGCCCCTATCACGAGCCTTTTCCATCCTATGGAGAGGGAGCATGGACACGGGGGTCGTCCCACAGTTACTAAAAACAACAGACATAGCCCCACTCCACAACAGCAAAGAACTACAGACCAATAGCACTAACATCCCATATCATAAAAATCTTTGAAAGGGTCCTAAGAAGCAAGATCACCACCCATCTAGAAACCCATCAGTTACACAACCCAGGGCAACATGGGTTTAGAACAGGTCGCTCCTGTCTGTCTCAACTATTGGATCACTACGACAAGGTCCTAAATGCACTAGAAGACAAAAAGAATGCAGATGTAATATATACAGACTTTGCAAATGCCTTCGACAAGTGTGACCATGGCGTAATAGCGCATAAAATGCGTGCTAAAGGAATAACAGGAAAAGTCGGTCGATGGATCTATAATTTCCTCACTAACAGAACACAGAGAGTAGTCGTCAACAGAGTAAGTCCGAGGTAGCTACGGTGAAAAGCTCTGTTCCACAAGGCACAGTACTCGCTCCCATCTTGTTCCTCATCCTCATATCCGACATAGACAAGGATGTCAGCCACAGCACCGTTCTTCCTTTGCAGATGACACCGAATCTGCATGACAGTGTCTTCCATTGCAGACACTGCAAAGCTCCAGGCAGACATCAACCAAATCTTTCAGTGGGCTGCAGAAAACAATATGAAGTTCAACGATGAGAAATTTCAATTACTCAGATATGGTAAACATGAGGAAATTAAATCTTCATCAGAGTACAAAACAAATTCTGGCCACAAAATAGAGCGAAACACCAACGTCAAAGACCTGGGAGTGATCATGTCGGAGGATCTCACCTTCAAGGACCATAACATTGTATCAATCGCATCTGCTAGAAAAATGACAGGATGGATAATGAGAACCTTCAAAACTAGGGAGGCAAAGCCCATGATGACACTCTTCAGGTCACTTGTTCTATCTAGGCTGGAATATTGCTGCTCAGTAACAGCACCTTTCAAGGCAGGTGAAATTGCTGACCTAGAATATGTACAGAGAACCTTCATGGCACGCATAACGGAGATAAAACACCTAAATTACTGGGAGCGCTTGAGGTTCCTAAACCTGTATTCCCTGGAACGCAGGAGGGAGAGATACATGATTATATACACCTGGAAAATCCTAGAGGGACTAGTACCGAACTTGCACACGAAAATCACTCACTACGAAAGCAAAAGACTTGGCAGACGATGCACCATCCCCCCAATGAAAAGCAGGGGTGTCACTAGCACGTTAAGAGACCATACAATAAGTGTCAGGGGCCCGAGACTGTTCAACTGCCTCCCAGCACACATAAGGGGGATTACCAACAGACCCCTGGCAGTCTTCAAGCTGGCACTGGACAAGCACCTAAAGTCAGTTCCTGATCAGCCTGGCTGTGGCTCGTACGTTGGTTTGCGTGCAGCCAGCAGCAACAGCCTGGTTGATCAGGCTCTGATCCACCAGGAGGCCTGGTCACAGACCGGGCCGCGGGGGCGTTGACCCCCGGAACTCTCTCCAGGTAAACTCCAGGTAAACAGTCACAGTTCCAGGCCCCTCCTATATTACTCTTGCTAACTATTTGGAATTTTTATTCACACAAAAAATAGATGATTTACTGTTATGCAGATTACTGCGTTATTGTAATGTATAAATAATGTCAACTCATTCTTGACTGGGTATTGGAATCTGGACTGGCAGGCAGACTCTTGAACATCGCTAAAGAGTCAAACATTTCCTCTACTTTGAGCTCAATTTCAAGGTACTTTTCGCCGTGAAAGCAATCAAAATCATATCTATTTCCGTAATAT
This sequence comes from Cherax quadricarinatus, assembly GCF_026875155.1. Taxonomy (NCBI): domain Eukaryota; kingdom Metazoa; phylum Arthropoda; class Malacostraca; order Decapoda; family Parastacidae; genus Cherax; species Cherax quadricarinatus. The sequence continues at coordinate 49,797,173 of NC_069423.1, read as the reverse complement.
ATCTTCCATTCTATCAAATGAAAAAAAAAAAAAAAAAAAAACCGAGAATACAGCCATAAAAACCATATGAAAATATACTGCTATTGGGCTGCTAATGGCTGAGAGGTGAACTCCGTTATTTATGGTCTGATTTCTTTAACTAAGTATGCCCGAAATGCCTAGCCATGCTAAGCGTTCTAGTGGTACACTCTGTAATCTCAATTTTACTACATGTAAACCAAACAATAACCAAATTTCTGTAAACTCAGCATTGTAATCCCTATAGAGAATAAACTTTGAATTGAATTGAATTGAATTGAATTTTTGGTGCACGTTAAGAAGCATCTTTCCATCACACATTGCCCAAGTTTCAATAAGATAGCCCAGCAAACCACTGAGAAAATAATAATAATTGTGGGATTTTTATATGGTTACCTGTATGAATTTCGTCCTTACATTCATACAAATTATCTCATTGGGAGGTGACAACCATACATTGTTTACAGTAGTTACCCCATGTAGACGTGTGAGAAAACTTCAGCCACTCCTGGTGTCTGCAAGCAGCCCCTTTGACATCCCACATCTTAAACACATCTGTCCTAGACCAGTATTATAGATTAAGGTTAGATAACACCAATAGGCATTGCATTACCAATTAGTTGTGGGCTGTATGTATAAATTGGACCGATTAGAAAAGGGGGGTAAGGGTGTTTTTTTTTTCTTCTTATTCGCCGGTACTCTCCCGGCCCGGGTCTTTTCCAAGTAGTGGTGACCCGGCCTTGGCTCCCTATCTGGGGAGTATCTCGAGACTGTGTCAACACAGTAAGACCACCACTTACCCGATTATTGGTGGCCACTGGAGATCTTTGTAATGCCCACAGTACCTGCCCTATTATAACACCTAATTGGCCAGTTGTGAGTCTTATATAATAAGAAGGTTTACTTAACTGTGGGCGAGGTGGCATCATTAGTATTTCCTTATTTCCTCCTCTGATTCAGACATCCTGCCAAATTGATGCAATTCTTCTTCCAGCAAGATTATGATATCACTTGGGTTGGTCCGATTTTGGAGACAAGACTCCGAAAATCGTGGACTCAGAACAGGTTATTTTAAATATGTTTTTATGCCCCCTCCCCATCTGTGGGCGGTAGTAAAAAGATTACAGAGGTACATAATTGGTCCGGGGAGGGAAACCCCAAAGTTTTGTAGCTGAGAAAGTTAAGAGGAATGAATACAATTTACAAAGGAATGAACTCACAATTTAAAAAGGTAATGAATCACAATTTACAACAAATTATAGGTAATGAGAATTCACACTTCCAAAACCGGCACAACTTTTAAGAGTTATTGGTGCAAATTTGATAGTTGAGCACCAACCCACCACACCACACAACACAACACACACACAACCACACCACACACCCACACCAACACACACACACACACACCACACACTTTATTTTTAATATTTTTATGCCCCCCCATACCCCCCGGGGGCGGTAGTCAAAAAAACAGGGCCCGCGGTTTTTAACATTGCTCACTCAGGGAATGGAGTCTTTCACTTCAAACATTCCCTTAAAATAAAGTCTTTATCATTATTTTTACCTCAGTTCACAAGGCGACGGATGTCACATTAATTTACACTCGTTAGAAGTAAACCATTAAGATTGAGCCCGATGAGTGAGGATTGAATTGTGGGTATTTTCCCCAATGAACTCTCTCGTCATGGGGTATCGCATCGCTCACTATTTTCTTTTCACCCCCCTTTATGGTGGTTTTGCGACCTTTTTGTTCCCCTATTCTACCTGGGAACAGTTACAAAATTCCTTTTTGAAAACCCCTAACAACTGGGCGTTACATTGCAAAATTGAATTGTTTGTAAAACCTAAAGGCGTAAAAATAATTTGAACTGTTTTGTATCACTGAAAGCTCTTGACTCATTAATGACTCCAAAACATGTCTTGGGAAACAGGTATGATACTCAAAATCAGGGACAAAGGAATTAAAGTACAATTGCTATGGATCCCATCACACATTGGATTTCTCCCTTTACCGGGAGAGGTTCCCGGGGGGGCAACGCCCCCCCGGCCCGGTCTGTGCCAGGGGGTCCTGGTGGATAAGCCTGATCAACCGGCTGTTACTGCTGGCGCACGCAACCAAAGTACGAGCCACAGCCCGGCTGGTAGGTACCGACTTTAGGGGCTTTTCCGTCTGATAAAGTTGAATGTTAGCCAAGAAAAGTACCAGAAGGTGAATGTGAATTAACTTTGGTATATCGGTTGCATTTGGGAAAAATATTTTGGGGGAAATAAATTGAAAAAAGGGTTTTTATGGAAGCAGTTTGAAGCCTGAGTAGATCTATGCCCACATGAACAACCCTAGTAATAGTTTTGGAGCAACCTGCAATGCGAATAAGTAAGTAAGTTTATTCAGGGATACACAATACCAGTT